>CALYLW010000927.1:87404-189904 GCA_944989445.1 Ampullaceana balthica
CCCAAAAAATTCGCCTGTTACCATCCCTAGAGTGTACTCAACAACTTCCCAAAATTTCATGCTTCTAGCTACACGGGAAAATGGAGAATTTGTGATGATTAACTTTTTATATAAGAAAAGAAATTGGGCCCCCGGCCCCTTGTGAGTGAAAATTTAAATATTTGTTGGCCTGTTACCATCGCGGGTGTGTACTCAATAATTTCCAAAAGTTTCATGCTTTTACCTACACGGGAAATCAGAGAATTAGATTTGAGTCAGTTTTATATAAGAAAAAGTACATTTGGGCCCCCAGTGAGTGATAATTTAAACATTTTTTTTGCATGCTACCATCGAGGGAGTTGACTCAACAAATTCCCAAAGTTTCGTGTTTCTACCTATACGGGAAAGTGAAGAATAAGGCAATTTTTAGTATAAGGAAAAAAACGCTTTTGGGCCCCCGGCCCCCATGAGAGTGAATTTTAAAAATTCTTTTACGCCACTTTGAATCGCGAGAGGCTACTCAACAACTTCCAAAAGTATCATGCTTCTACCTACACTTGAAGTTGGAGAATTCATGATGATTCAGTTTTTAATATTAGAAAAAAACTTCTTTTGGGCCCCTGGCCCCCAGTAAGTGTTAATTTAAATATTCTTTTTACCTGTTACAATCACGAAAGTGTACTTATCAACTACTCAGAGTTTCATGCTTCTACCTACACGGGAAATATGAGAATTTGTGATTTTCTGTTTTTATATAGCTCATTTAATGAAAAACTCCATTTGGGGCCCCGGCCCCCAGTATTTGATCATTTAAATATTTTTTTGCCTGTTAACATCGCAGAAGTGTACTCAACAACTGCCCAAAGTTTCATGCTTCTGCCTACTCGCAAAATAGGAGAATTAGTTATTTTTCAATTTAATATAGCCCATATTAGGGAAAAAAATGGTTTTGGGCCCCCGGCCCCCATTAGTGTGAATTTTAAAATTCTTTTACGCCACGTATCGTCGCAAGAGGCTACTTAACAATTTTTCCCAAGGTTTCATGCTTCTACCTACGCGCGAAGTTGTAGAATTAGTGATGAGCCAGTTTTAATATAAGAAAAAAACTACATTTGGGGCCCCGGCCCCCAGTAAGTGATAATTTAAAAAAAAATTCGTTTGTTACCATCGCGTAAGTGTACTTATCATCTACTCAGAGTTTCATGCTGCTGCCTACACGGGAAATAGGAGAATTAGTGATTTTTAGTTTTTATATAGCTCATATAAGGAAAAAACTTCATTAAGGCCCCCGGCCCCCTGGAAGTGATAATTTAAATACTTTTTCGCCCGTTACCATCGCGGGATTGTACTCAACAACTTCCCAAAGTTTCATGCTTCTGCCTACTCGGGAAATAGGAGAATTAGTGATATTCAAATTTTATATAGCCCATTTAAGGAAAAATAACGTTTTTGGGCCCCCGGCCCCCATGAAATTGAATTTTAAAATTCTTTTATTCTAATTATCGCCGTGAGAGGCTACTTAACAACTTCCCAAAGTTTTATGCTTCTATCTACACGTGAAGTTGAAGAATTAGTGATGATTCAGTTTTAAATATTAGAAAAAAAATACATTTGGGCCCCCGGCCCCCAGTAAGTGTTAATTTAAATATTTTTTTCGCCCGTTACCATCACGCAAGTGTACTTATCAACTACTCAGAGTTTCATGCTTCTATCTACACGGGAAATAGGAGAATTTGTGATTTTCAGTTTTTATACAGCTCATATAAGGAAAAAACTTCATTGGGGCCCCTGGCCCTCAGGAAGTGATAATTTAAATATTATTTTTTCTACCGTTACCATCGCGGAAGTCTACTCAACAACAGCTTAAAGTTTCATGCTTCTGCCTACTCGCAAAATAGGAGAATTAGTTATTTTTCAATTTAATATAGCCCATATAAGGGGGGGAAATGGTTTTGGGTCCCCGGCCCCCATTAGTGTGAATTTTAAAATTCTTTAACTCCAATTTTCGTTGCGAGAGGCTACTCAAAAACTTTGCAAAGTTTCATGCTTCTACCTACACGGGAAGTTGGAGAATTAGTGATGAATGAGTCAGTGAGTGAGTCAGGGCTTTGCCTTTTATTAGTATACTAGCAAAATCCCCGCGCTCCGCTGCGGAAATTAGGATTTCAGTTACCGTTGACAACCCGCGTAACACAAATTCAAAACACCAATTGATTTCAATCTGGATCATGATGAATATAATGCATATTTTAACTTCACCGTCTTGTCTGTCTGTCTGTCGTAGTCCCGCAGAAAAACAAAAACGAAAAGTAAAAAATGACACACTCCCCGTGATCCCATCGAGCTGATAATTTAATTTTTTTTTCGTCTGCTACCATTGCGGGAGGGTACTCAACAACTTCCCAAAGTTTCGTGCTCCTAACTACACGGGAAGTTAGATATTTAATGATGAGTCGGTTATATGTAGCTCATATATGAAAAAAACTACATTTGGGCCCCCGGCCCCCTAGTGAATAATAATTTTATATTTGGTTGTGATTGTTATCATCGCGGGAGGGTACTGAACAACTTTCCAAAGTTTCATGCTTCTACCTACACGGGAAGATGAGGAATTAGTGTTCATTCAGTTTTATATAGCGGAAAAAAAAACGGTTTTGGGGCCCCGGCCACCCATGAGTGAAATTTTAAAATTTTCTTTTCGTCATTTATCGTCATAAGAGTGTACTAATCAAGTTCCCAAAGTCTTAGCTTCTACATTCACGGGAAGTTGTAGAATTAGTGTTGAGTCAGATTTAAATATTAGAAAAAACTAAATTTGGGCCCCCGGTCCCCAGTAAGTGATAATTTATATACTTTTTTTTACCTGTTACCATTGCGGAATGTTACTTAACAACTGCCCAAAGTTTCATGCTTCCATCTTTACGGGAAATAGAAGAATTAGTGATTTTTAGTTTTTATATAGCTCATATCAGGAAAAAACTACATTTAGGCCCCGGCCCCCACTATGTAATAATTTAAATATTGTTTTAGTTTGTTACCACTACTCAGAGTTTCTTGCTTCTACCTACACGGGAAACATAAAAATTTGTGATTTTCAGTTTTTATATAGCTCCCATAAAGAAAAAAACTTTATTTGGGCCCCCGGACCCCAGTATTTGAAAATTTAAATATTTATTTGCCTGTTGATATCGCCGAAGTGTACTCAACATCTTCCCAAAGTTTCATTCTTCTATCTACTCGCGAAATAGGAGAATTAGTGATTTTACTTTTAATATTGCCCATATTAGGAAAACAATGGTTTTGGGCCCCCGGCCCCAATGAGTGTGAATTTAAAAATTATTTTATGCCAATTTTTGTCGCGAGAAGCTACTTAACAATTCCCCAAGGTTTCATGCTTCTTCTACCTACACGGAAAGTTGGAGAATTAGTGATGAGTCAGTTTTTAATATAAAAAAACTACATTTCGGCCCCCGGCCCCCATTAACTGATAATTTAAATATGTTTTTCACTTATTAACATCGTGGAAGTGTACTTATCAAGCCCCCAGTCTTTCATGGTTCTACCTACATGGGAAATATGAGAATTTGTGATTTTCAGTTTTTATATAGCTCATATAATGAAAAAACTTCATTTGGGCCCCCGGCCCCTAGGAAGTGATAATTTATTTATTTTTTCGCCAGTTACCATTGCGGGTTTGTACTCAACAACTTCCCAAAGTTTCATGCTTCTGCCTACTCGGGAAATAGGAGAATTTGTGAGTTTCAAATTTTATAAAGGCCATATAAGGAAAAATAACTTTTTTGGGCCCCCGGCCCCCCATGAGTGTAAATTGTAAATTCTTTTACGCCAATTTTCGTCGCGAGAGGCTACTCAACAACTTCCCAAAGTTTCATGATTCTACCTACACGGAAAGTTGGAGAATTAGTGATGAGTCAGTTTTTTTATCTGAGAAAAAAACATTTGGGCCCCCGGCCCCCATTAAGTGATAATTTAGTATTGTTTTTACCTGTTACCATCGTGGAAGTGTACTTAACAACTACTCCAAGTTTCATGCTTCCACCTACACGGGAAATAGGAGAATTAGTGATTATTAGTTTTTATATAGCTCATATAAGGAAAAAACTTCATTTGGGCCCCCGGCCCCCAGGAAGTGATAATTTAAATATTTTTTCTCCCGTTACCATCGTGGGATTGTACTCAACAACTACCCCAAGTTTCATGCTTCTACCTACACGGGAAATAGGAGAATTTGTTATTTTCAGTTTTTATATAGCTCATAAAAGGAAAAAACTTCATTTGGGCCCCCGGCCCCCAGGAAGTGATAATTTAATTTTTTTTTCTCCCGTTGCTATCGCTGGTTTGTACTCAACAACTTTCCAAAGTTTCATGCTTTTGCCTACTCGAGAAATGAGAAAATTAGTGATTTCATATTTTACATAGTCCATATAAGGAAAAAAAGCGGTTTTGGGCCCGGGCCCCCAACAGTGTGAATTTTAAAATTCCTATTCGCCAATTATCGTCGAGAGAGTGTACTCAGCAAGTTCCCAAAGTTTCATGCTAATACCTACACGGGAAGTTGGAGAATTAGTGATAAGTCAGTTTTTTATATATGAAAAAAAACTACATTTGGGCCCCCGGACTCCATTAAGTGTTATTTTAAATATTTTTTTCGCTTGTTACCATCGCGGAAGTGTGCTTATCAACTACCCAGTGTTTCATGCTTCTACCTACACGGGAAATAGGAGAATTAGTGATTTTTAGTTTTTATATAGTTCATATAAGGAAAAAACTTCATTTGGGCCCCCGGCCCCCAGGAAGTGATAATTTAAATATTTTTTCTCCCGTTACCATCGCGGGATTGTACTCAACAACATCCCAAAGTTTCATGCTTCTGCCTACTCGAGAAACAGGAGAATTTGTGATTTTTAAATTTTATAAAGGCCATATAAGGAAAAAAACGTTTTTGGGCCCCCGGCCCCACATGAGCGGGAATTTTAAAAACAATTTTCGCCAATTTTTGTCGTGAGAGGGTACTCGACAACTTCCCAAAGTTTCATGCTTCTACCTACACGGGAAGTTGGAGAATTAGTGATGAATCAGTCAGTGAGGGCTTTGCCTTTTATTAGTATAGAAAACTTATAACTTTGTATACAAAACCTTGGAAGCCCATATTCAAATCACAAAGAGCACTCGGCATATAATTTTTATTTCTTCAGGGCTGGGGGCCCCAAATGTCTTTTAAATAATATTTTTAAGATATTATTTCCCGTTGTTTTTTAACGATCTTTGTATATAAAAACTTAAAAGTCTACATACATATTATTATGGCGCACTGAACTCCTAATGTCCTTTCTCTTAGGGATGGGGGCCCAAAATGTCTTTTTTTTACTAAACGTTTTATATAAATTATTTACTACATAATTTTTTAAGATCTTCAGAAATATAAATAAATGTATGCATTATAAAATCATTTAGGTATAAAGAATAATCTTTTACATTGAATGGGCCCTGTGGCCCTAGATATCGTTTGTTGCTAATGTGAGATATATAATAAAAATTAGTTTATGCGTTAGCTAGGGAGTAAATGGATGTATTTTAACCAAAATTTTGTATACAAATACTTGGTAGTCCAAATTAAAATACTAAAGGACACTGAACTTTTACTGTTTATTTCTCCGGGGGCCCCTAACGTCTTTTTTTCATATATTGTAAGATGTTATTTCCCATTCTGTTCTTTACGATCTTGAGAAATATATCCTAGATGAACTTGAAATAAAACAGTATTTTAAAATGTACATATTACACCGAATGGGCGGGGCCCCAAATGTCTTTTTTGGTTTTCTTTAAGATTTTATTTCCCATTCAGTCTTAACGATCTTGAGAAACTATCCATGAATGAATCTGAATTTCAATGAAGAGGTTTTTGAACTGTACCCCTTGATCCGAATGTGTCCCGCGGCCCCTTAATGTATTTTTCCTTATATTAGCTGTATAAAATTAGTTTAATCGTTATATAATGAGAAAATAACTGGATTTCGATCAAAGGTGGTATATAGAAACTTAAGAGCCTATATTAAATTACTATTGGGCACTGAGCTCATAATGTCCATCTCCACTTTTGTGGGGGCCCTAACTGTCTTTTTTTATAAAACTTTAATATTGTATTCCCCATTTAATTTTACACGATATTATGAAATAAAGATAAATATATTTGTTATTAAATTAATGTAAATGATCACATTTTAGAACATCATATGTTGATCTGATAGCCCCGGGACCCTTCATCTATATATATATATATATAAAAATCAAATTATGTATGTATGTATGTATGTATGTGTGTGTGTGTGTGTGCGTGCGTGTGTGCGTGTGCTTGCGTGCGTGTGCGTGTGTGTGTGCGCGTGCGTGCGTGCGTGCGTGCGTGCGCGCGAGTGCGTGTGCGTGTGCGCGCGTGCGCGTGTGCGTGTGTGTGTACATGTCCTTTATAGCTGACTAAACTATTCATCCGATCGTCATGAAACTTTTCGAAACTGTAGAGTATGCTCCCGGGATGGTGACTGGCTACTTTTTTTTCGAAATTTAACACTTATTGGGCGCCGGGAGCCCATAATGTCATGTATTCCTTACATGAGCTATATAAAAAAATTTTAAGCGTTAGCTACTGTGTTAATTGATGGATCTTAACTCAAATTTGTATATAAAAACTTGACAGCCAATATAAAAATACTATAGGGCAATAAACTCCTAATGTCCATTTCTTCGGGCCTAGGGGCCCAAAATGCCTTTTTTCATAAACTTTTAATAATTTATTCCCCATTCATTTATTAACGATCTTGACTAATAATGATAAATGCATCCATTATTATCCATATTGAAAGGAACAGGTGTTTGAACTATATGTCTTGTACAAAATGGGCCCTGGGGCCCTTAATGTCGTTTTTTGCTTATATGAGCTATACAAAAGTTAGTTTATCTGTTTGCTACTGAGTAAATGAATGGCTCTTAATCAAACTATGTATGCAAAAACTTGGAAGCCCATTTTAAAATACTTATTAAGGGCACTGAACTTCTAATGTAAATTTCTTCGGGGCCGAGGGCCCCAAATGTCTTTTTTTCGTATTTGTTTTTCCTATTCACTTTTTAAAGACCTTGACAAATATATCCATTATGAAAGTGATTTAAAATGAAGAAGTTTTTGAAATTGACATCTTGCACCGAATGGGCCTGGTGGCCCCTTAATGTCAGTTTTCCCCCTATGTTAGTTATATAAAAATTAGTTTCAGCGTTAGCTTATGAGAAAATAACTGGATTTTGACCAAACTTAATATATAAAAACATAAGAACCTATATTAAATTACTGAACTCCTGATGTCATTCCCTCGGAGCTGGGGGCCCCAAAATTATTAATTTTTTTTACTGTACCTTAAAAATTGTATTTCCTATTCAAGTTTACACGATATTGAGAAATATAGCTTGAGTACAATGGCAATTAAAAAAAAATTATCCCTCATTTTGGGACCGAGGCCCTAAATATCGTTTCTTCTTTTGTAAGCTATTAATTATTAATTTATTTATCAGTTTGCTATGTAACATTTACTCTTTTTTTTTGCACATTTCCGCGAAGGTTTCTGGCGGAATTTTTTAAAAACATTCGACGCATTGGTTTCTTTAAATTTATTCATCTTTACTGAGATCGTTGCAGCGCACGACGGGTCTGCTAGTCATAAATATTTGTAACAGTATCCGGCCCAAGGTTTAATCTCGGCTTAAGAAAAATACGATGACAATATAGATCTCAATTTGTACAATCGAGCCCACGGGAAGGGGTGGGTCGGAGAGATGAGAAATGCCGGACATGAAAAATAGTTTTGGGTGTAGTAGGTCTTGTGTGGGTAGATGAGACCTTGCGGCACACGTTCGTCATGTTCTGACCTTCAAATATTTTTTTTTGTTCCGTAGGTAAAAGGATATTGCTTTTTGATAATATTTTTTTAAATAAAGATACCTAACGGTTTATCTGATAGCGATACGGAAATAGTCACGACGCAAGCCACACGTGGGGCGAGGTTTATTTATAGATGACCCACTTCTGTTTTTAGAACGTTCGATTGTATGTCATGAAGTTATATCAATGCCAGGTGAGATACGGAGACCATGGAGAAAGTAGGTAGGCCAAGAAGGATATTAAAGCCAGGGGTGTGGTCGCTGCGGGGGTGGTAGGTAAGAATGGCACGTGGTCCTTGTTGATATGTTTGAAGATGGTCTATTGCAGTGGTTGGCAAACTCGTGAGTCAAAGGAGCCAAAAATCAGTACAAGGATGATTCAAATTTGTTTGAGAGGCGATTTTTGTACAGGAGCTGTAAAAAGGCATGTTTCTCGGAGTCGGTTTAAACTAACTAGTAAACATTAAATGCTAATCATATATATACTAGCGTATCATCCGTCAAAAATGACGGAAGCTTTCAGCTCAAATCTATTTATTTTATAAAAAATGCACCTTTTTTTAGAGCGCCTACGGTGCCGACCTTTTTCAAAAGCCCAACTAACTTGTCCTTGTTTGATAAATACGAAAAATTAAACTTTCTGAAATGTACACAAATTATTTTATAATAGGAGTTGTAGGGCGCCTACGGCCCCCCCCCCTTTGTTTTTTGATTTTATAATTAACCATCATCAAATCCTCTTTTTACATTGATCCCTTTTCCAAAATTATAATATGAGAAAACAATGACGTCATATAATATTTTTTACAGCGCATATTTAATTTGCACACCTTTTGATGCATTGGTGCAGTAATTTGGTTTTCAAGGCTTTCTAAAATTAGTAGCGTCAGGACTGTGGACACTACTTGCGTGACAATGGCAAATTATATTGTTTAATTTACGCTCAATTATGTATGACAGACTCACTCACTGTGGCCTAACGCTAATTTAAAATATAGACTTGAAAATCATAATCCTTTTGGTTTCCAGATTAACATTAACCAAACAACGCACGAAACCTATGACGTCAGCATTTGTGTTGTAAACAGTGCTGACTGACTCAAAGAGTTTGTTTTTTTTTGGTGCAGTAATTTGACGCGCTGCTTTCTAAAATTACTTTAAAAATCGTGTGGTGATTAGCACTGTAAAAAAATCGTAATATACATACTTATAGACGGAGGATCAGAGCAACCAAAAGAGAGGATTTATTTAAATCAAGTAAAATCTTCTTAAAGTCACTGTATTGAAATCATAAATCAGAAGAAATTAAATATGGTAATATAAATCGGAATACTTTTAAAAAGTTTATTTTCGGTTGGGGCGGCAGTTGTCAACACAATCCTGTAATAGCAACAATGTTATTTTTGTTAACTGTACAAGGGATATAGGCACGTTACTCAGTTGTAAATCTTGGACTCTCCTAGAAATTAACTATTCTGCTCTGAAGAGCATAAACAATGTCCAACCTCAGCATTTTGAAGAGTGATATAAGTAACGGAAGGGGTGGATAAAAAAAAACACTCGAGAGTGTGGGTGTCGATGAAAGACTAAACAATGCACTACGCGTCCACTCATGTCGCCTAAATTGTTTTACCACCGCCGATCATGTTTCCACTCCGTCACTGATACTCCGTTTGAGGACGTGATTGTCAGTGGTCCTCGCGTGGTGGTAATTGGACTATTTAAATCCACTCTTGGGAGTGAAGCAAATTTAATCCAAAATTTATTTTTTATGCTCAGTTACATTAAGTTTTGTGTTATATTAAAAGGTTTAAAGAAAACTAAAATCTCTCAATGAAACATGACAATATGTACCAAGTACTAAAGAGTTCTAATGTAGTTGACCTGGGAATATTTTTAAATCACATTATGTAACTGTTTTGTTTCGGTTTTTATATAGCGGGTTTTATTTTTAATTACAGACTAAGGTCCTTCCTATCTTAGCCATTGAGTTCGTTAAAGATTCGGAAATCCTTGTTAATCTATCTCACGTCTTTTATAATTACCTTTAAAGGACGCCAAAGTTATAAATTATATATGTCCCTACCACATGGAGAACAGTGGGTTCGGCCCATCACTGTCAGCCTGCGTCCTTTACGTCATCATTTGTAGTTTTGCGCTGTTCGTGGGGATTCACAAACTGTTACGAATATTGATCCCCCAACAAAACAAAAACAAAAATTTAACGCCGCTGACTAAATGATTTCTTATAAAAGGGGCCCCTTTAAAAGGCCCGCGACTGCAAAGCCTTTCTTTACAAACTCTCACATTCTCTCATCGTTTCTTTTAAATAGTTTTTAAGCCAACTATTGAAACTAAACCAATAAGGGATTCAATAATTGTTTTAATGAAAATTTCCAGTACATTTAACAACTTATCAAATCACCACCGTCCGTGTTGCGAGGCTCTAGACTGGTCAACGACACAATCGCCAGAATCAGACAGACACGCCCCAACCATGCTATAATCCCCACGTAAAACGCTCCCCACCGCACACGTAACAATCTCTTTTGTGAAGACACGCCCCACCCATGTCACAATCTCTTTGGAATAGTCACGCCCCCACGTCATAATCTCTTTGTGGCAGATACACCCCCACCAACGCACCACGCCACAATGTCTTTGAACATACATGCCCCACCCATGCCACAGTCCATTTGGGGGCAGACGTTCCCCACCCACGCCACAATCGCTTCGGGGGCAGACGCGCCCCACCCACGCCACAATCTCTTTGGGGCAGACGCGCCCCACCCACACCACAATCTGTATGGGAAAGACACGCCCCACCCACGCCACAATTTCTTTGGGATTATCACGCCACCCCCCCACCACGTCACAATCTCTATGGGGGGAGACGCGACCCACCCACGCCACAAACTCATAGGGCAGGCGCACCCTGGGTTTTCAATAACATGAGCAGCTGTTCTGTGGTTCATTGCCAATGTTTTATCTACTGGTCTTATCGGTCCCATTTGACCACATAATCATTTGTATTTACTCTTCTCATCGGTACGTAAAACAAAAGATACCCAAAGTTACACTCATTCGTCTGTGATAAAGAGTATATAGAGCAATGATGGCGAACCTATGGCACGCGTGCCACATTCGGCACGCACATCCTAATCAGTTGCCACGCGACTAAACTATTACTTCCTTAATGAAACCAGTTAAACAAAAACCCATTTTCGGGTTTCATTGGATTTTTTGTGTGGTCACTTTGCTATTAATAAGTGGGTTTTGGTTTGAACTTTGGGCATGCGGCCCCAAAAACGTTCGCTATGCACCACTGGTATAGAGCAATGCCAGCTCTTGTCGAAGTTTAAAGTTCTCAGATGAGGCCTTGCAGGGGGATATCATTGTATTTTGTTACTTCTTTTAAAGGTTTAAATTAGGAAATAATTACAGAAATACATGAGAAAATCCGAATTGTATAAATACAAGTTTTGGAGTTCAGATCTTCGCAACATACATTTTGTTTCTCTCTCTCCCTTCACTCTTGCTGATCGACTCAGAAAGATTCCATTACCTGTATACCCTTATCTACGTCTCTCTCTCTCTCTCTCTCTCTCTCTCTCTCTCTCTCTCTCTCTCTCTCTCTCTCTCTCTCTCTCTCTCTCTCTCTCTCTGTTTCTATTACTGCATCCCCCTCGCTCAACGCCTCCTTCTCCTCTCTCGTTGTCCTTCTTTTCTTCACTGTGTTCTCTGACTGTCTCGCCCCCTCTCACTACCCCACTCACTATCTCTTTCAAGTTTCTCTCACCCCCTTTCTCCCACTGCTTCCGTTTCTCCAAAAACCTCTCTGGCCGCCTTTTTCTCTCACATGCACATGGCGGATAGCTACCTGCCCCCACCCTACACAACCCTAGCTTACCAACCATAAACTATGATTGGCCGACCCTAGCTAGGGTCATTCGTCATGTTCTCTCTCTCTCTCTCTCTCTCTCTCTCTCTCTCTCTCTCTCTCTCTCCCCCTCTCTCTCTCTCTCCCTCTCTCTCTTGCTTGCACGCAGCCAATCTATCTCCACTTCTCAATTTATCCACGCCCATACCTCCAATCGTTTCTTTCTCTCTTTTCATTTTTCCCCTTTCACATCTCTGCAGTCATACTTTTTTTTTAATACATACTTTTTTAGTACGCGATAGTAGAAATCAAACCAGTGGTTTACGTTTTTCAATTCAATCGTTTCTTAATTCGCGTAGATTGTACACATTTCCTTGTATTCCACATGTTTATAAATCACCCGATCCCCATGTAAAACACGCACTAATCTGTCTTCGATAATACTTCTGGTCTCGGCCCAGGGAATTACCAGGAGAAATGACGTCACACCTGGCGCACACAGCCGTTTCACACGTCCTGCCACCGATAAACGGAAGCGTCTCGAAATCAGTGACTCCTCTCACAGTCACGCCTGTCTCGGGCGATCTTTTCTTTTCAAGATCATTTTTTTAAAAATCTTTATGTTTGTTTTTATTTTTTTTTCTCCTTTGGAATTTGACGTCACGAAGCCGTTTGAGTGACGTCATTTGTGGTTTCCTCCATGAAGTCATCGCTGTCCCGCCCCTATCTCTGGTCTGGCCGGTTAATTTCTCTGTGATTCGATTGGTTCTAAGTTGGAAGGTGTTGTAGAAATAAATCACCTCTCCCGACCATACAGAACCCTCCCCCGCAGGCTATTTGCGGTATTAGTATGACTCCCTTGTGATGTCATCATAGATTGCCGATCCAGAGTTGATTGTCCCGGTTCGTTACTTTACGTTCCTGTATCGCTTTTTTTTTCTTTTCAAAGAGAACTTTAAAAAAGAAGTGAAGAAGGCAATTGGCTTATACTCCCATAATTGGTGTTAGATTTCAGATATCGCCTGTTTCATTCGAGGAATCGAATTTATCAACGCCCATTTTATCAGAAAGATGTTTGTTTTCGCCTGCATGCCGAAAGCAGGCGTTGATAAATGTATAGAGTAAATTGTTAAATTGTAAAGGGCAATTTCAATACCAATCCTTTTTTTAAAATGCTATTAATCACTAAGAAAAGAAACTGACTTTTTTCTCATGAAGTACCATTTGCTGAGGAGAAAGCCTGAAGAGATCATAACCTCTCTAGGTCCATTGTAAGGAACCAGATACGACCCGCGGCGTAGCATACGCCGCAGACTTGCTCATGTATAGTGCAAAGAAAGGGCGGAAAGAACGGACATAAACTACAGCACGAAGAAATCAGAACAACGCGAGTGAAGGTCGCGCCAACGCACTGTTGGTCTCGAGACATGAACATGGCGGTTAGCTACCAGCCCCCACCCTACACCACCCTAGATTGCCAACCATACACTGTGATTGGCCGACCCTAGCTAGGGTCCTTCGTCATACGTATTTACTCACGTCTTGTGCTTGTCCTAATTTTTGGTGAATTATATAGAGATATGCAACCGATAGAAACAGTTACCTGATTCAGTAATTCGTATAACATTGAATGAAGTCTTGTTTCCATGAGATGCATGCGAAGTGGTGGTCATGTTCGCAAAAAAAGGGGGAAAAGAACGGGCACAAACTGCAGCACTAAGAAATCAGAACCGATTGAAACAAACTGTTACCTGTCGCAGGCATTAGTAAAACAGTGAAACAAGCGTTTTTTTCCGTGAAATACATGCGAAGTGGTGGTCATGTTCGCAAAGAAAGGGGGAAGAGAATGGGCAAAAATTGCAGCACTAAGAAATCAGAACCGATTGAAACAAACTGTTACCTGTCGCAGGCATTAGTAAAACAGTGAAACAAGCGTTTTTTTCCGTGAAATAGATGCGAAGTGGTGGTCATGTTCGCAAAGAAAGGGGGAAAAGAACGGGCAAAAACATTGAGAATTAAAAAAATAATGTTTCCGCTGGGGCTTGAACTCAGGACCTTCCGCTTGTTAGGCGGCTGTGATAACCCCTTTCCCTGCTAAATTTCTGTCATTTGAAGTTTTATCTATGTATGCATTTTGAATTTTAGCTGTCCGATACTTAATCAAGACTTTTCCTAACACTACATCCGTGTGGATTAGACACTAAATAAAAAGCCCACCCTTTTTAAATCCCTTATATTAACTTCGCGGCCGTCTCTGTCGTCATCTCATGGGCGGGCGGAAAAACAAAAGTAAAAAATGACCCACTTCCCGTAATCCGATCGAGCTGAAATTTGGCACACGGACCCATCTAACCTAAAAATGCATCGTGTCAAAATTTCAGATCGATCGAAAAATTAATGCATTTTTAGTTTATCCTTATATGGATATGTAATTCAAATTCACAGTTTGTTATTGTTTTTTTCCACGTGAGTTTGAGTTGACGGTTAGACGTCGACCGTCGTGCCGACACCCCCTCACGTCCCATCCCCCGTTAAAAGACAGGGGACATCACTCGGTGTCAGTCTGTAAATATTTGTGGCGTTGGAACATAATCAATACTTTTAATTATGACTCAAAAATAAGGGATTTATAGTAGAAAACTTTGTTTTTACGGGTTTGTTTTATTAAATCCCTTATATTAACTTCGCGGCCGTCTCATCATCTCATCATCTCATGGGTGGGCGGAAAAACAAAAGTTGAAAATGACCCACTTCCCGTGATTCGATCGAGCTGAAATTTGGCACACTGACCCGTCTGACCTAACAATGCATCGTATCAAAATTTCAGATCGATCGAACGTACCGTAATTAAATTAATACATTTTTAGTTTATCCTTATATGAGGTATCTAATTCAAATTCACGGTTTGTTATTGTTTTTTTCCCACGTGAAAGTTTGAGCTGACGCATTGAGGCGACCCAACGAAGCGACGGGGTGCTTTTCTTTACATTTTACGTGTCACGCTGAGCTCGGTCAAGCGAATCGGTGACCAGACTTTTCCCCTCTCCCCCTCCCACCCACCCCTCCCCCCTAGGGTTATGAAGCAAACTTGAGTTAAGGCAGATTCAGTTTGTAAATGTTTGAAAATAATCAATACTGTTAGTTATGTCTCATATATAAGGGATTTATAGTCAAAAACTTTGTTTTTACGGGTTTGTTTTTTTTCCTTCTCCGTATTACGGTAGCCTGTATGTTTCAAATGGTTGCCTGTCTACCTAATAGAGGCGCCGCCACGGTGGCCAGCTGGTAATGCAGTAGGAATGCAGTTGACGTTCTGCCCACGGAGGCCGGTCAAAAATAGATGCAATAAACAGAGCATGAAACAATGCGAACCAGGTCATGGCCGGCAATAAAGCTGTTTGTGTCTTCTGTCAGGGTGTTATCAAATTGTCACCTAAACGGGCTACGACTTGGCTCTCTCTCTCTCTCTTCATTGTTCATTAGACACTAGATACATAGCCGCGCGTCTTATAGCCGTTAACACATACTCACATTTGACTATCTTTAACCATGCATCAACTCAGAATGCTAGAACTCTGTATCCACTTCTATAGAGCCAATACTTATACGTTTTTTTTTCCCTTTTATTAGTTATAAGTACATGCATACCTAATGTTATATAAAATGTGTGTAATATGCACGGCTGAAACATTTATTGGCAACTTGTTCAGCGTTGGAGATATATATATATATATATATATATATATATATATATATATATATTATATATATATATATATATATATATATATATATATATATATAAACCTTTTATGGATGTTTAAACGCTCTAAACATATGTTGTTTATTTACAAACATGGTTTGTGCCTCTTTATCTAATTAATTTTTAAAAATATCTTTCCGAAACTTCTGGGAGCTAACAAAGAATGAAATTTGAACGAAAGAGACAAACATTGCTATAAACAGACTAGGGCTCCGTCACAAAGCCATGAGCCATAGACGAGTGTTATGCCACACATTTTTGCAGATATTTTGCGACTAGTTGCTTCATTGCACAAATATCAGTTGACAAAGGTCCTTTTTAGAGTGTGGCTATAACACTACGCTGACATTTTCAGGCATGTGCTATAAATACTAAATAACAAGAACATGAATAAGGAATGGAGACAAAAAGAAAAGACAAGGGAGACTAATCGTTTCCCACCTCATCTCACTTTTCAAATATGTTTGAAAGCGGATTTAAAAAGTCCAACATCTCTTCCTCCACTAATGACCATGTATGTCCTCCCTCATCAAACGATCATGTAAATTTCCCCTCAATCAACGCCCCGTTGTAATTCTATAAGCGATTATATAATTACAATTACATTTGACCTCTAAGCCTCAAAACAAGTTTTAAAACATGTTTACGCATTTTTTAAAATAATTCAAGGTTAAATTTAATTCCGAAATCTATTATACATTATGAAACTATTTGAAACCGCATTTAAAAACCAGATATAATATAAAAAGATGCAAAAGATAAGTGAAAACTACACGTTTTTAATTGGGATTAAAAGCTTTTCAATTATTTTTTGCATCTCTTGTTTTGACAAAGTAAGCTTCACATAAAAAGACGAAAACACTTCTCACACACACACACTTTTTCCATCTCTGTTTTTTTAGTGGTATTTTTAATGGTAACAAGACAAATGACAGGTGGGCACTATGACGTTAAAACTGTATTACATCACTTCTGGATTTAAACAACACAGATTTCAAGAGTTCGTAACAACGAAGATCTTTGGTGTATGTGGGGTGGTGGTGTGGGGTGGTGGTGGGGATGGTGGTGTGGGGTGGTGGTGGGGTGGTGTGGGTTGGTGGTGTGGGGGTGGTGGTGTGGGGTGGTGGTGTGGGGTGGTGGTGTGGGGTGGTGGTGGGGTGGTGTGGGGTGGTGGTGTGGGGTGGTGGTCGGGGGTGGTGGTGTGGGGTGGTATTTTGGGGTGGTGGTGGGGGTGGTGGTGTGGGGTGTGTGATGTTGGTATGGGGTGGGGGTGGTTGGGTGGGGGTTGCTTTCTTAAATACTCCCACCACACCCCTATTTAAAATATGTCCATGTAGGGGATCCAGTAGATGTAAAGGGTTACGTTCAGGGGCTGTCAAGGTCATGTGTAAAGGAAGTTGGAGACAAATAAAAAAGACATTTTTTTTTAAAGATATGCGGTAGAAATTACTCTTCTAAATTTATTTATTTATTTTTTATTATTTTTTGGTGGGGTAAATCGTCGAATGACTCCAGACCATGTCTGGTTTCTCTGTGTTACAATCCCAGAATTTCTGGTGTAAAATTGTCACAAGAAGCAAGGGGAAATCCCTTGAATCGTCTATTTGAGGACTATGCTAACTTCTCATTCAATAACGTGTATCCCATTACAATGTTTTAGTTAATGGAGAAACGGAGAGTTCATTATGACGTCACATGGACACATCTTTGTGATGGTGGTGGTGGAAAAAGGGGGGGGGGTAGATTACCGTAATCATGAACAATTTTTTACTGGAACCCCTAGGAAAAAAATTGAAAATTGTGCAGCCTGATTTTGAAGACTTTACAGCACCTTAAAGTAGTTAGTGGAAAACATGCAACATTTGTTTGAAGTCGGGAAAAAAGTGTTACCTCATATGATGTTTAATCAAGACAATGCAGATCTACGTAATCACGCCCCCCCCCCAACAAAAAACAAAACAAAAATAACACCAAAAAATCGTGTTGTTTTTTTTTGTTTTGTTTTTTTAATTTTTTTAAAAAAAATTTTAACAATCGGCTTCACACAAAGAAAAATTACAAAAAAATAAAATTAAGTTGGTTTTTGTTGTTGTTTTTTTTGGAACCACTGATTAGGTCAATTTTTTTTAAAAATCAGGTGTGTGTGACGTACTTGGGAGACATATCCTCATTGACAACCTGTTAACCTTCTGCAACCGTTGTATTTTACTGCACGGAGTATGCGATTTATCTCCCCCGTAACTGGCATTTGACACTGTCGGCTGTTGGCTTAATGTACGCATGAGAAAAGACTCAATATCTCTTTGAGTGACACACAAAAATTAGCACACGTCATTATAACAGCAAAACCGTTATTCTTAAGTTTTATTAACGTCATCTTATACCTGTTACCTTATCCGAGAGAATCGTTTCCTGACAAGCTGTGGCTAACATTCAGGTCATATCCTTTAATATTTTTAGAGATGTAATGACGATTCTCAGAGGATTGTTTCTGAATGAACTGAATCGTCTGCGGCTTTCATGACTCCAGTAAAAGCTTTGGCGTCTTTTAATGGAAGATGTTAGAAATGGCAGTACTCTTAGTCCACTAGTATCCTGGCATTATATATATATATATATTCTTATGTCATGAAAAAATAATTTTGATACTTCTGCAAGTTATATGTACCGACGAAGGCATGAGCCGAAACGTCTACTTTTGTTTAGTCAATTAATAAAGCTTTGATTAATTGTTTTGATCAGACAATTTGGTTTGTGTATCTTTTATTTTAATTGAAGGCTTCATCGCAGTTCATTGTATATACATGTCGTTACCTGGGGCACTGCGTCTATTGGTAGGGTAGTTGTGTTTTTATAACCTACGGCATGCAGGGAAGAATTGACCATATGCCCAGTGCTGGATGTACCTATTTGCTGAACAAGCTATAGCTTAGGGCCAGGGGCGGATCAAGATTGCACGGGGCCCTTGGCTGCAAGTCCCTCCGGTGGCCCGGTCCAGCCACCTTTATTATATAATATAATAAGTTCGGGGCCCTTAAGTCATTGGGGGCCCCTGGCTTTAGCCCAATCAGCACCCCCATAATCCGCCATAGCTTAGGGCCCTCACCTTCCTGGGGGCCCCCACCTTCTTGGGGGCCCCGGAATTATTTTTTTCATATTTGGTACTAACATAGAATATCTGGACTTCAATGGGGCCCACATATCTCAAATTGCTTAGGGCCCCATCAAGCCCTTCCTATGTCCAACAGTGAACTTTCTGCTTTAAAAAGATATTTATAATGAGACAAAAATTGTAGAGGTTTTCCTATGGGCCACACTAAGCGATTTCGCCTCTGGTAGTCACGACTTAAAAATGTGTTTCAAAATGCCTTACTACGTAGGACTGACTTACAATGAATAGTGGGAATTTTTTTTTAACCGTGTGCACCCAGAGGAGATTCTTTATTTCTTTTATTGGCTTATTTCAACGTTGCTGCGGATAGATAATAAAATTACATAAAATACCACACTTCTATCAATAAAATTTGTTCTTTTAAACATTCTAATTTTTCCCGGTATGTCTTTTCATTAATTTTTTTAAAAATTATTTAACAGAAACATTTTACAGTTATATTTATAGTATTTGATATTGAGTCCTTATAACATGTGCTCGTGAAATGATTTTTTTTAAATTTCTTTTAACAGAATCGAAAAAATGTCATTTTAAAAGTTGTTCTCTAAAGGTCCTTTTCATTTTTAGTCTCCCATCCCTCCCCCAGCAAATGTTCCCTTTAAGCTGCGCGGTTGCGCGGCCGTGCAGACATCTGACTGACGCCGCGCAGCAGTTAAGAACTACCACGCAGTAAATTTTGTAAAATATTGCACACAAAATGTATGTTGAACAACTTTGCACACGAGTTTTTTCTCTTGGCACATGGACCAAAGAACCTTAGAGGGAAAATTTCCCCCAACCCCGAAATAAAATTATATAATATATCTGGCTAAAGCTTCTGATAACAAGTATGTCCATAACTCAGTTTCTAATAACATGTATGTCCATATCTAAGTTTCTGATAACATGTATGTCCATATCTTAAGATAACATTTATGTCCATATCTAAGCTTCTGATAACAAGTATGTCCATATCTAAGTTTCTGATAACAAGTATGTCCATATCTAAGTTTCTGATAACAAGTATGTCCATATCTTAGAAATCTATTTAGTTGTACTCACTCCAACCCTATTTCTCATCACGCACATAAATACGACATCTCATGTCCCTGAACTATATTAATATTTTATTGTCCCCCCCCCACCCTCCCCGCCATTTCTTTGGCAACGCCAATTCATCATATCATTTTTATATTTTCGTAAAATAAAAGAAAGCTTCACTCTTAAACCACAGGTTTTTGTTTAATTTTAAAAATCTTATTTTAAAGCACGTATTGAAAATGTTGTATTTGTTTTAATTTGAAAGCGTATAACCTTTACTGACATGACTTATCAAGGGAATTATTGGTTTTAATTTTTTCAGTCGAAATATTTTGTCAGTCCAATTAACTATATATATTTAACCAAAAAGATGGTGTTCTCATAAGACATGCGTTGTAAACATTGAAATATTTGAAACACGGAAAAACTCGTTGCAAAATACTTTCATATAGTAAATCTTGACAATACCACACACGTCATTTAGTCAAAACAGCAATTAATAATGCGTATCTTCAAATGACGACATTTGCCGTCAACGACCAATCCCACGGGAGTAATTAAAAATGTCTAAGACATATCTCCATCGATATTTAAGCATAGCTCTGGTGTAATCTTTTCTTTTCTTTTTTTTTCTTTCGTTGCTCACCTCCATGCCATGTGTTGCATTTATTGTGATGTCAAACATGAAGAGATTCCCTCCCTACCTCACCCAACTCCCGAAAATAACCTTTGCTTGTACATATCCGGACGAGGCTTCCAATTACAGAACGGCTCATAAATTAATGAGATTAGCTACACGACCTTAGTCACAACGGCAAGTTTCTCGACAAGGATGTTTACACCTGAACAAACAAACAAAAAAAAGCCTACAGTTCATGTAAGCCACTACCAAAGGCGTTTTTTTTTCCCCGGCAGCAGGGTCACATGAAAAGATCTAATTTAGACGCGGAACTAGATGTATCCCTAAATGAATAATGAGGGAACTATTTTGGCGGTAACTAAACATTAATATATCAAACAGGTTTCACGGCGGAACTAATTTACTTCATGTAGGTGGTTAGTTTGGTTTTTTTTTAACGTTTCTTAAATTAGAATTGTTCCCTGTATCAATGAAATAATTCAAAATCAATGTCAGTGGTTGTTTCAAACTATATGGAATGGTGTATTTAATCTTATCTTATCTGTTTACAGACGCTCCTTCTATACAGAAGATTATTGCGTCCTACGCGTATCTATGGTTTGTGTTTAGTCCTGCATTTTTATTAGAGATTTAAATGTTGATAAAGTGTTGGTTTTCCTGGATTCTTCAGGCAACCCATTCCACGCCCGAATTCCGGACGGGAAGAAGGAAAACTTGTATGTGTTTGTTCTTGCATACGGAATAAGAAAGGTGTTTTTATCCTTATGAAAGGTGTTTTTATCCTTTGTTTTAATCAACAAAGAGCATTAAATAGTTGTAAAAATCTTTAAATAATATCAAATTTTATCAATATCTAAATATCAAATATAACACAAAGAAGTTATTCGGAATTTTTACCTTTAAATTTATATACTCAATATTTTCTCAAACATCTTCCTCGTGTCTTAATTTTTTAATTTATCGGGAATAATTTATTAACAGACCCAGAGCTGGTGTGGTAGTAGGGAAAAGTCGATGTAACAAAACTGGCACAAAACAATTCAATTTTTTTTAAAGATATTTTTTATATTAATTTAAATAAGATAATTAAATGTGTTATAAACTAGATTCCCTGTGATGATTATTATCTCGCCCTCACCTCCTTTAAAACACTACAAGTTCTGAAATAGTCATTAAGAATATACTTATTTTTTCCAGCTGTTCAGTAATATATCTATGATAGTGTTTTCCATTTTTACAAGAGTTGTATTGAAACATGTAATAGATGGATAAGTCTAACGTTCAATCTAAAGATCACTTTATTTCCTTCTGTGTCTAAAAATAATCATATCAAAATTTTAGCTAAAATTCCAACGTGCAAAAAATAATATTTTGTAGAAATTCATACTCAGGAAGCGACTCTCTAATTTAATCTTTGCATGTACTTCCTCTAGGCACAATAACAAAAATTCAAAGTTATGACTTTTTAGTCTGCGTGCCTAATGGCCGTCAATGACAGGAGCTATTACCATAGAAAACCCGACAACGTATATTACACGTATTTTATCAAACTGACATAAACTGTATCCGTCCAATTATGCGTTCAAAAAATGGGGGGGGGGAGGAGGGAAAAAAGACAAGAAAAACAAAACAAAACAAAAAGCTCATGAATACACGATTTAGGAGACAGAAACTGTAAAGCAGCAGTCGACAAAAACTTAAAGTTATAATTAAATAATAATTATAAGTTAAACTCAACAAAATCTAACAAAAACGCATCGACAATGAAATAAAGCAAAACAAAGAAAAATGTATAAATAAATTAAATATGAATAGGTGAAGGGGTTTGGCTTGGTTGAAGAGTAAAATGAATATCCCCAAATTTAATCAAATGTGTCAATAAATTAACAGAGGGAATGTGCAAATTTCATATCTACTACATTTTCGGATTTTGAACACACTTAATAAGAATCACAGTTGATTCTAGCTATTTTCTAATCTCGTTTCTTTCATCGAAAATCTTAAACAGCAACAAAAAAAAACCAAAAAAAAGACGTCAGTGTCATCTCGGCATCAGAAGCGAAAATAATTATATTTATCAGAATTTGTAGATCAGCGTTTCTCAGAGTGGTGGTCCGTGGACCGGTGCCGGTCCGTTGGCCATCCGCCGCCGGTCCGCAGAAGTTATCAAGAAAGGACCGAGAAATCTAATTATAATCCTCCATTTTTTTAATCCGCTAATAGACTAATATGTCTATTTTTCGGCATTCGGCACATAATGAAACAAATAAAATAACTTACATTTCGCTACCACGTCAGTACAGGGAAAATAGTGCACCAGTCCCTCGTGCAATGGAAAAATTCCATCTGGTCCACCATAGTAAACGGTTTGAGAAGCACTAATGTAGATCATGGAAACTATGAGTAAATTTATTTCCTAAGATGGAAAGAGACACGTGAATTTGCAGAGTGAAAACCCTAATCACTCACCTCAATTTCAAGTCAGTAGGCGGTTAAGTTGGTCTTGACCTCAGTTCGCTTGACCTTATTTTAAGGCCGTCCACACCCCCATTGGGAAGCCCAGACTTAACGACATTAGTGTTATCCTAGCCATGCATGGCAGTTAACTAAAACTAAGTCCCGTACAGCTTTTAAACAACGTTTACCCCATTCTTAAATCTCAGCACCACAGGGTAGTTGGCCATTTTATCTCTATCTATATATATAAGACTAGGGGCAAGTACCCGGCTTCGCCCGGGTTTAAAATAAGGTTTTCTGTAGAAGCGTACACAACTGTTTACTTGCATGCTATAAAATGGTACATTTAACAGTGTATGTGCTGCATGGCTTAATTTCAAGGATGTCACCATCCTCATATTTCACAATAACAGTTTTGAGATCTTCAAATGAAATAGGTCCCCGAATATGGTGCAGCAGGAGGCGCATGTGAAATGCTTCTCTGTTGTGAGGATGCACAGTGTACACTCTTCCCAAGGCATTGTCTGTCAAATATCCCGGGAAGTCTGCAAGAGGTATACCTTTTTTCGGATTTGCCAGACCTTTTGACTGGCATCCCAGCGAAAATGTCTAGGCACTTCAGAATACAGCAATGTTTTTGCAAGATGATCTGTTTTGCAGAGATCAAAAAACGCTGTTAATGTAGTCTTTGTTGGAGTGTCTGTCAAATGTGCTGTTGGCTGTCCTGGTTTATAGTATACTCCTTGGCCTCCTTCAAGATGTACTGCCAAGTGAACAACTGTTGGATACCTTTGATGGATGGGAAAGTTAAGCAGGCGCCACACTGCCTCACTGCTACTAATGTATCGTCCTTGTTGATAATTAATTGGTAACCCCATCAAGCCTGTTAGGCATTTCATTTGCAACAGTAAACATGGCTGCATCACTTCCCTTGGTAACATAATTGCATATCTACTTGATGCTTGTGTTTCTATGACGTACATAGGTCATTCCATCCTGTGCATATTCATGCATGTAACGGGGCCCTCCACTGAAGGATGAAGGCAGCACCACTAATTTGCCAAGATTTTCAGAAGTCACATTGTTGTCATTCCTTACTGCCTCTAATAGTACACCATAGTCCTCAGCTCTAAGTTTTGTTTGGTTGAGTCTGATGAAACGCAATCTCTCATTCTCAACCTTAGCATACATATCCACAATGTATTGATGGAAAAGGCGCGGACATCTGAGGAGTGTATTAAATTCGTTGACTCTTTGCATAATGCGATATGCATAGTAGTCATTGCTTGTGGCCTTGTTTACATCTTTTATGTTCAAATCATAGCCATCTTCTCCTCTAACAAATAGCAGAGGATACTGAAGTGGATCATATGACCTGTGAGTGTCTTGAATCCTTTGAAGTGGCATTTGTGAGCAACTTCTTGAATGCAGCACAATGTCTCTACGATCACCTAGCTCTCCAGCAATCATGATGCCACTTCACTAACAGATGGTGCATTGAATCTACCTTTGTGTTCCTTTAATGGTGCTTTGCCGGAAATTTTGATTTTGTAGTCCACTTGAGTGTTATCCATAATCCCAGCAGCCATTTTAAATGACCTCACATAGCTGTTATGCTGATGCAGCATTCTTTGCAGTTTGAGGACAATGTTTCTGTCAACAGGACTGTCAAGCAAATCCAGTCGTCTTTGCACTTGCTCATCTTCTCCCAAGAAGTAAATCTGGAGATATTTGCTGTCTACAGCATTGACTGGATGAAGAGGTCCAGCATGGTGCTACACTTGGCCTCGGACCTTGAATGTTGGTGTCCACCCGTTATTCACGACAACATTAGACTTGAAGGAAGTCACGGCAAACATATTATTGAATAGTCTAATAAGTTTCACAAAGTCCTTTGATTGTGCAGTTTGACCATTCAACAGAATGCACAATGGTTCTGGTGGCTTTAGAATTGGGGGCAGTTTGACTTTACCACTGGAACAGCACATGCCTGGAGTTTCTTTGCTCAGCTGTTTCAGCTGCTCTGGGAACTCTGTGGCGGACCTGATCTGCCTGGATTTTATATATTTTTTTTTCGTATGTCATCATTGCGGGAGAGTACTCAACAACTTCCCAAAGTTTCATGCTCCTATTTACACGGGAAGTTGGATATTTAATGATTAGTCTGTTTTATATAGCTCATATTAGGAAAATACCTACATTTTGGCCCAAGGCCCCCTAGAGAGTAATAATTTTATATATTTTTTTCGCATGTTACCATCGCGCGAGGGTACTCAAAATCTTCCAAAAGTTTCATTCTTCTACTTACATGGTAATTTGGAGAATTATTGATGAGTCAGTTTGATATATGAAAAAAAACTACATTCAGGCCTCTGACCACCCAGTGAGTCATAATTTTTATTAATGTTTCGCCAGTTACCATTTTGGGAGGGTATATAACAACTTCACAAAGTTTCATGCTTCTACCTACACAGGAAATAGGAGATTTAATGATGAGCCTGATTTATATAGCTCATTTAAGAAAAAACTACGTTTGGGCCCCCGCCCACCCCCCTACCCAGTTAGTGATAACTTTATACTTTTTTCGACTGTTACCATTGCGGGAGGGTACTCAACGACTTTCCAAATTTTCATGCTTCTACCTACTCGGGAATATGAGGAATCGGTGTTGATTCATTTTTATATAGCCCATATAAGGAAAAACCGGTTTTGGGGCACCCGGCCACCCATGAGTGGAAATGTTTACATTATTTTTCACCAATTATCGTCATAATAGTGTATTTGGCAAGTTCCCAAAAGTTTCATGCTTCTACCTTCACGGGTGGTTGGAGAATTAGTTTTGAGTCAGTTTTAAATATACGGAAAAAAATACATTTTGGCCCCCGCCCCCAGTAAGTGATAATTTATATGATTCATTTTTCTGTTGTATGGGGTTTATTTGTTTTAAAGAAACATTTCGAAACGCAATGTTTGAGCTTAAAATGTGCCCTGCTGGTTTCGTTTAAGTTATGCAAAAAGTATAAACACAGTTGCTTATCTACAGTGTTTATGCCACCCAGGGATGGACGATATTATTGACTCCTACCCTCGCCGATAAAAGGAAAAAGCTTGATCGGACGACTGGATAAAATACATATAGAATATACAAAAAAGAAACAGTGTAAAGTAAAAAATATGTAATTTGCAAAAAAAATTTATAAAAATATATACGTAATCTTGCTAGAGGCGCAACATTAACAGACATAAAAATAAACCGTTTCATAACATTTTGTTCACAACAAAAAACACACACACTCACTGATTCACACATGTGCACACAAATACTTAAACGCACACCTACAGCGGTATATTAACAATTAAAAATATAAATTAAAATAATCACTGCTCTTTTCACTTTGTTTCCTATTTACAAATTAATATGAACTCAAACTATGACGTCACATCACATTATTTTATGGCAATAAACGCCATCTTGTTAATCTCGACACCAAAATGTTTAATATTTTACGTCTTAATTTTCAATAATTTTTATTTTATATAGCTCATATAGGGAAAAACTACATTTTGGGCCCCCAGCCCCCAGTATCTTATATATATGGAACGAAACCTGTTTAATAACCTTTCCGGTATAATTTTGTGTACGTGTACCAAATTTCACGTTATTTGGTTGTCTGGATCTTGAGTTATAAGGGAACAGCCAGACGACGGACAGACAACAAATGCGTCTTATATATATAGAGACGCATTTGTTGTCTGTCTGTTCCCTAATAACTCAAGATCCAGACAACCAAATAACGTGAAATTTGGTACACGTACACAAAATTATACCGGAAGGGTTATTAAACGGGTTTCGTTCCATATATATAAGATACTGGGGGCCGGGGGCCCAAAATGTAGTTTTTCCTTATATGAGCTATATAAAATAAAAATTATTGAAAATTAAGACGTAAAATAATGACGCAAAATAATAAACATTTTGGTGTCGAGATTAACAAGAAGGCAACTATCGCCATAAAATAATTGTTTTGCTATTGTTGTTGATTTGTTGTTGTTGCTTTTGTTGTTGCTTTTGTTGTTGTAGTTGTTGTTTTGTTGTTGTTGCTTTGTTGTTGTTGCTGTTGTTGTTGTTGTTTTGTTGTTGATGTTTTTGTTGTTGTTTTGTTTTTGTTGTTTTTGCTGTTGTTTTGTTTTTGTGGTTGTTTTTGTTGTTGTTGCTGTTGTTGTTTCTGTTGTTGTTGCTTTTGCTGTTGTTGCTTTTGTGTTGTTTTTGCTGTTGTTGTTGTTGTCCACATCTCTTGCCCTGCGACGACAATGCCCTTCATGTTGTTGTTGCTTTGTTGTTGTTGCTGTTGTAGTTGTTGTTTTGTTGTTGTTGCTTTGTTGTTGTTGCTGTTGTTGTTGTAGTTGTTTTGTTATTAATTTTGTTGTTTTTGTTGTTGTTTTGTTTTTGTTGTTTTGTTGCTGTTTCTGTTGTTGTTTTTGTCGTTGTTGCTGTTGTTGTTGCTGTTGTTGTTGTAGTTGTTGTTTTGTTGTTGTTGCTTTGTTGTTGTTGCTGTTGTTGTTGTAGTTGTTGTTTGTTGTTGTTTTGTTTTTGTTGTTTGATTTTGTTGTTTTGTTGCTGTTGTTGTTTTTGTTGTTGTTGCTGTTGTTGTTAAACCCGGGCATAGCCGGGTACTTGCCCCTAGTTATAAAATATGTACCGTATGCTTCACCCTATTAGACGCACATTTTCTTCCCCCAAGCTGGGGTGGAGGGGTGGGGAAGCAGAGAGTTGGTACGTCTTATACGATGAATAGAAAGTATTTGGTTCAGAATCTTTTTTTTTCCCCTAGATTTTCCACCATTAAAATTTGTTGTGACTTGACTTATATTCCGGAGCGTCTTATTTGGACGTAAAATATGGTAAATAAATAGATTCAAAACTGAGCAGGAAATAAAACTACCCCATCGGCTCATAATGTGAGATCTACTGAAAATTAAGTAAATCAAACAGCGCAAAAGTTGCACCTCAACAATCTGAAGTATTTGTCTGACCTAATAACGATATACTGTTGTTCAGTTGTTCTGCGCATATATATAAGACAGGTCCTCGGCAAATCACATTGTCATTATTTTGATTGTATTTATTGTGTTAAATATTTCAGGGAATAACAATGGACATTATGTCTCTCAAAGTCGTGTTCAAACTATCATGGATTTATTTCTATGTATGTATGTATGTTTATAAAATTATGTCACTTAAATTCTATATGAGACATTACAATGTCATCATCAAAGAATATTCACGGCGTGTGTATGCCTTCATTGAACAAAGAACTTTCGTAACGTAACTTTACAAACAAAAATTGTTTACTGACATGAATAGAAAGAATTTTTATGGGCCGTCAGTAGAGTTTTCTTGTTGGTTTGTAGGCACCCTTGGTTCGCCTCGGGGTCGCCCTAACCCTGGTCGCCCCCCTCCCCCCCTGAAGTGAGCAGGTTTAACATTGACCGCGGGTATCAGTGACCGTTGACACAGGTCAGAATGTGGACGTTGGCGGTAGACAAGTCTTAACGAGGCACACTTTCGTCACGTAGGTTGCTGTCGTCGCCGCGGCCAACTGAAGTCGCGTCTGCGCTGCTGTGGTGTGGTTACAGCACGCGTCAAGCTTTTATCGTGCTGTACCTGGGGTTTTTTGAAAGGCATGTTATGTTAACAATCGAAAGAAGAAAAAAAATTGTTTCGTCACCTGTTCCGAATCATAAATCGTGTTTCAAGTTTTTTTGTTGTTTTTTTTTAATTTATTTTTTTTATTTTTTATTTATTTAAATAGGGTCACGTTAACCCTATTGCCTTTAGTGTCACGAACAACGTCATAAGTTTAAGAGAGAAAAAACTGACTTCTCTTCACCTTGATTTCATGTATACAAACACGTCAGCTGTGGGTAATGACGTCATCATTGGCTGTGATCTCGTAAAATCACAAACTCCATTCTTTTGGCTAATGACGTCATCATTGACTGTGATCTCAGACTTCACAGACTTCAGTCTTTGTGGATAATGACGTCATCATTGACTGTGATCTCAGAACATCACAACTCAAATATTATCAAGACATTTCAAACAACGCTAAAATTTGCTACCGGGACATTGTTTTGAATTTCGTATGTTTAAAAAAAACTCTTTATCACTTTCCAAAGTTCAAATAAACACAAAAGTTTTCATGCTGGTAGTTTATTGAACTTGACGTAAACTTTTTTTTGAAACATAGGTAGATTCAAGTCAGAACACCAGTAAATTATTTAAGACGCGGGATAAATACATTGTTGGCTGAATAAAAAAAATACCAACAGAATTGCATTTGCAAAGATATGATTACTTTCAAAAAAAGTATGGACTATGACCACTAACTACTTCACATTTTCCAAAACACTTGACAGGATCCGCCCTTAAAATCCAGACTCTCTTACCTTTGACCTCTGATCCACATGTAGTACGCACTCACACCCTTGTGTTGTGTGACGTCATGAAAGGCCAGCCAACGTTGTGAATGAGCTTGTATGTTTTTGTTTTGTTGGGTTAGTTAGTGTATGGGAACAGGCGTGTGTGTTTATCCCACATGACGTGGAAACTTTCACACCCCCTCTCTTTCCACACTTTGTATACAAACATTGAAGAAATAATCCATTTTAATTTTTAAAATGTGACGGAGAAGAGAACCCATAGTTTGTTTGTTTGTGTTTTTTTCTGTTTTGTTGTTGTTGGTTTTTTGTTTTTTGTTGTTTTTTGTTGTTTTTTTAAAAATATTTTGGTTTGGTTGGAATTTTGCATAAATGGGAAATAAGAAACTGGGTCTAGAAAACTTTTTTATAAATATATTCTGGTTCTTGGAATATGCCATCGTTTTAAGCCTCCTTTACATATGAATGTCATTTTTATAATGCCGTATCTATAGCCCACGGAAGATTATTGCGTCCTACTGATGATCAATGCATGTACTGAAATGCCTTACATGAAGGCGATGTTTTCTCTAAAATCCCTGAGTACCACAGCGATGTTTTAATATTCACATAGTATTTTTTTCATTGAATATATTTTCCATTATGTTTTGGGTATACATTTTCTTCTCTCTGAGTTAACCTTTATATAAATTGAAGAAAACAATTTTGATGGCATATCTACATTTATTCGTTAATGATATGTTTTTGTTGTTGTTTTTTTTAAATTTTGTTTCAGAGTCAATGTTTACAAAACATTTTAATTTCTTCAAAGAGTCAATAAAGTAACTAGCACCCAAGAATGCTAATCACGGAGGCTTGTAAAAATTAAATTTAATTGAAGCCATTTCCTCAAAATCATACATCTTCATGTGCAGTTACTGTTACTCATAGGCCATTGACATTATAACGTGCCCAGAAATGAAGATACCTTTACGGATGTGTGTGCAAAATGCCAGATTAAATTGGATGCAGCCGTTATACATGTACAGCTGTGTGTGAATAATGCCAGATTAAATCACGCATGTAGCCGATATACATGTTCAGCTAAGTGTGAAGAATGCCAGATTAAAGTCACGCATGTAGCCGTTATACATGTTCAGCTATAAGTGTGAAGAATGCCAGATTAAAGTCACGCATGTAGCCGTTATACATGTTCAGCTATAAGTGTGAATAATGCCAGATTAAAGTCACGCATGTAGCCGTTATACATGTTCAGCTATAAGTGTGAATAATGCCAGATTAAAGTCACGCATGTAGCCGTTATACATGTTCAGCTATAAGCGTGAAGAATGCCAGATTAAAGTCACGCATGTAGCCGTTATACATGTTCAGCTAAGTGTGAAGAATGCCAGATTAAAGTCACGCATGTAGCCGTTATGCATGTTCAGCTATAAGTGTGAAGAATTCCAGCTGAAAGTCACGCATGTAGCCGTTATACATTGTACAGCTGTGTGTGAAGAATGTCGGATTAAACCCCGGTCCGTCCCCGGGAAACGTTTTCGGGTGATTTTATATTGCCGTCCCTAGACTTAGAGAGCAACAGGTCTCAACTCTACACTCTCTTGCAACTTTTGTAAATCCTGTGTAGAGATCCTTGGCCATGTGAATCGGGTTCGATTGCAAGAACTTCACATCTGCTGTAATGGAAAGTCGTTATCATTAAACAACGTCGGCATCCATGCAAGTAAAATCTCTTATTACAACGGATGTTTATTTGCACGATGGTTGAAACGTTGTCAGACAATAAATAAAAATGTAATATTTGATGATGTGTTAAATAAAATGTCAGATATATAATAAAAAATGTGCCCATTTCAAACGATTTTGATAATTTTTTAAGAATTTCCTTTTCTAAGCCTTTTCTCAATTTTAACTGAGTTTATTAAAATATCGTCTGTGTTATCTATATTATAATACGCACAAAACATAATTTGGTGATTATTTATAGAGCTTTCCAGAGTAAGAAAGTCAGTCAGTAATGATATAAAATATACCAAGAAGTTTAAATAGATAAAATTTAAAATAATTATGCTTTGGTAATATGGAAACAAAAAAAATCGATTCACTTCGCGGAACAAATAAAAATAATAAAAATTAAATAAAATAAGGACTCCCCAAACATGGCTGTTCACTCAAAATTATCATTATTGTTTAAAACGGACTTCACCACCGAGGTCAATGGGTTCTGGATGTTCCGAGGTGAAGTGGGGCGTTACTTTTCCGAGGTCTACGTGCGGTCACTACAACATCTTCACCACGTCCGTCATGAACCACCGACTGCAGGCCTATAGTTGAACGTTGTCTACCTTGCGTCATCTCGCCTGCTGCCTTTAAACGTAGCACTTGGCCCACCCCTTGTTGGTTTCCCGGCTGTTTACCAACAAATGAGTACGTTCAGACAGAACTGAATCACCACCTGGTGAATGAAGTCCGTTTTCCGTGTTTCCACACACAAATTATCCGTAATATCCGTGTGAAAACATCTAACTTAGGGAAGGGGGGGTGTTCCATGTGATTAACTAGTGACGTATATCCTGTTTAATAATTCAAGTGATGATGGTTGGGTGTTTAGTGGAGTTGGTGGTTTTTTGTTTTTTTGTTTTTGTTTTTTTTTCAATGTCAGTTTTATTATCGGGGAGTGCAAGAACATTTTTTCCTGCCTGTATATTATTTTCCGTGTATCATGGTGCGAGATTGAAATTATTTTTTAAAAAAATTTTTTTTTAAATTTCCTCCGCCGTCTTGAGAAATAATGAAAATATATCTAATTACACTAAAACTTTAACCAATTAACCAATTATTTTAGGTCGCATTGGTAGCATTGATTTATTCACCTCGGAAAAAAATATCAACATAGATCAGCAAAATGAATAATCAATGCTTTAAAACAAATACCAATTTCTAGACACTTGTTATATGACAATGAAATTTATGAATATATTTTCAATAATAACGTTTTTTTTTCGTTTGAAAATAAATAACGTTTATGATTTTGTTTTCCTTTACAGGTAATACAACCAGAATGACAAAATAGCTTCAGGATACTGCACGCAAATAGAACCAGAGAAAGGTTACTTGGCCATGTAGTATGTAGAAAAACAGAAAATCTCAAGACAAATATAACTAAAAAAACATAAATAATCATTTTTTCAAATATTTCTCTGTCAGTGTATAGTTTCGTCATTCCATTGGCTTCAGTCTTATCTTTACAAAAAGAAGTCCCTCACAGTGTGCTACCAATAAACATCAACAAGAAGTAATGGCTGAGCCCAGTCACGTCTGACGTAAGACGATGAGAGCCAAATTTAACGCCAAAGATACACATTGTACACCAATAAAAGAAGCGATGACGTCTTAACGACTATTATCTCCAAACAAAATCTACTTAAGGGTCTTATCTTTTCTACAGAGCAAGACGAGAAATTCAAATGGTTTCAATGCCATGAAGCCACGTGACTGACTCTTATTAACTGGAACAGTCGGTTTAGGGGGTTTGGCTATTTTTAGCCTGGCGAGCACGTGCCAGCTCTTCAGACAGGCGCGTAGAGAGTATACATCCCTTTTTTTAAAATGTAATTTTAATTTAAAAAATAATTTTAAAATACGAGATTACACTAAGTGTTTTGGGTATCACTACGTTATCGCCACCTGGGTTTGACGTCATCGCTTGGTGCTGCTGAGAGCATCTGAAGACGACCTTCGTGACGCTGGGACTGGAGCTGAAGTACATCCACCAGGACTCGAACCCGGGCCACTGTGCCCCCTATTATTTACGTACACAATTACAATTATTATAGAGTTACTAACGTGTTTTTCGGGTAATTTATGATAATACCTCCCATAACCTTAAACATATATATATATATATACACACATGTATATGTATATAATATATAAATATGTTTGTGTGTGTGTTTTTGTATCTGTGTTTGTGTGTGTGTGTGTGTGTGTGTGTGTTTTTAAAAACAGCAGCAAAGCGTTTCATTGTCTTCCAACAAAATTACTTAAAGAAACAGTAAAAATAAAAAAATTAAATTTTCCTTTTTTGAAATCTTAATCAGTGGCACCTACCCGTACCGATAATAGACGTTTATTACACACCCTTGAACTATATAATATATAGATTTATACTTGAACTATATAATATATAGATTTATACTTGAACTATATAATATATAGATTTATACTTGAACTATATAATATATAGATTTATTCTTGAACTATATAATATATAGATTTATACTTGAACTATATAATATATAGATTTATACTTGAACTATATAATATATAGATTTATACTTGAACTATATAATATATAGATTTATACTTGAACTATATAATATATAGATTTATACTTGAACTATATAATATATAGATTTATACTTGAACTATATAATATATAGATTTATACTTTAATGCCTTCTTAGATTTATTACATAACTTCTTAAAATTTCCGTAGAACAAAAGAAATGAAAAGCAACTGAGTGGAGCGCGATAGTACCTATATTTAGAAACCGAAATAGTTTGAGGGAAGAGACAAGAATATCTTCTCGCAGTTGTCAAGGCATTTATTTGACTGAAGGCTGAAGGTGTAACTTAACTCTTAGGTAAACAATTATGTATTTTGTATTATGAATTATGAATTTTAACAAAGAGATATAAAGATTATTAGAAACGCATCTGTGTACGTCATGAGCCAGGAGTCATTTCAGCGTTTATGCCAACAAGCACCGACGAAAAGTTGTTCTTTTCACTTTCCCGCATTCGCGTATTACGCCTACACACCTACCTACCAGGAAGGTTCTGTAAACCCTCTCCTTGCGTTTCACCACGTCTGCCAAGAGGACAACGCCACTCACCCACACATCATCCGCCCATTGCTCAGCTGCCGGTCAACGTGAGAAACCGTGCTAGCCCCCTACCTGCTATGGCCCCACCTATTTTACAGGTGCGTCACGGGAGCTCCATGTTTCCGGTAACGTAGCCACGCCCCTGGTCATGCTGATTTATTCCTTTTGATTTAATTGAAGAGAGGAAGACAAAAATCAGCCAGTGATTGAGAGTACGAGAAGCGCCCTCGGAATACTTTGCGATGAGCACAGGTCATTCCCTATTTCCTTTTGCGGTGATCGTAGCAACTTTATTGTCTACTTCTAAATTTGCGACCAGAAGTGTCAACGACCTTCGGTCGCTTTCATTTCCTTGAGTAAATTTCAACCAAAAGATTTATCTCTTAATCTTAGGAATTTTAAAAATGTATTGTAATCCCTTGAAAATTGACAACCAATTAGCTGCGCATGCGCAAATGAATTGGGCTCACTGCGTCAGGAGCTCATGTCACCTTTAGCTGTCACTTAGCGAATAAGAGAATTGAATTTTCTCCCTAAACCAGTCTTTACAGAGCCAAGACTGAAGACCCTACCTACCCAGACTTCCGAGGCAACGAGAAACATTGTGAAAAAGTTTTAATTTTTAACCACCACAAACAAACTTTTGCAATATTTTTTCTTTAGAGATCAACTATAGAGCCATGGTAACAACAAAAAAAAATATAATATTTTTCACTAACAATAGTATATTACCAGATATTTCCTGTGGAGGATATATCAAAAGATATGAAATATAATGGGTGTACATTGTACATGTTTATAAGTCATCCCCCTCCCACACACACACACACACACACACACACACATTTTTTAACCTTAAAAAGGTAATTGTGTATGTGTGTGTTTTTGCAGCAACATAGACAACACATTTGATTTTTTGCTTTCCTATACCAAAACAAATGTGTGATAATTAGCTCGTCACAGCGGCAGTTTCCGCATAGCACATAACCTAAACAATGAATTTTTAGAGACCGCTGTTAAAAAAATCGTGTTCTTTTCTTTAACAAACTTTTGTCCCCACGTATAGTAGCTTGGGAGAATTTTACCCCTGCACAACCAGCACGTCTTAGCGACACACCAAATTACACAGTTTGAGGACCTTCATTCTCCATGGTTCTCAAAAAAAACAATAATCGTCTTATGGCCTCAGTGGTCTCAACATTAATTTATTTTTTAAATGGCTCATTTAGAATTATGATAAGAGAATCACCGCCGAGTGAAGTGGACCAAAGTACCGCAGGAAGCAGTGATGCAAGAACTGTAACTATGTCCAAAGCTCATACTAATATGTTATCACGTTTCCTCTGGGCGTACCGAGAATCCGGGTTGCGTACATTATAAAAAACGGACGAACGGAAAAGAAAATCCGACTCCGGTTATACGTTAAGGTTGGACAGATTACTATAAACAGATATTAACCAATCGCAGGTCCGTCGGAGGCATGTGGTCTGTCACGTAAAGTTTTGCGGTCCTTTCATTTAAAAAAAAATGTTTCTAAAAAAAACTTTCTTCATTAATTTACCTCCCTTCAATTTAAAATAGGAAGAAAGTATTTATCTTGAATTCCATCACACATACGTCAGTATAACATACAAACAAATCAAGACACACAAAAACTGATTAGCTTTTTTATGTGGCGTTCGTACAGAGATAAGTTCAAATATAAATTAATGTAAGATTTTTGTGTAAACATGACGGTCTGCAGGAATCCCCGGGAAACCCCGAAAGTGAGGGTGTGCACGAAGAGACCGACGTCACTCACACCGTCATTCCGTTTCCGGGCAATCCCATCTGACTGGTCAGGTTCAAAGATTAGAGATTATAAACTCGTTCTACAAACAAAAGCTGAGAATGTGTGTGTGTGCGAGGGGGCATATTGGGTGAAGTTGAGAAATGAAGATGACAAATTAAGGAGGGCCACTAGCCACTAGGTTTGACTGAGATGGGGGTCCTCGGGTTGATTTAGAGGGGGCCCTAATGCTGACGGTGGAGGGGGTCCTAATGCTGATTGAGGAGAGGGTCCTATGGCTGATTGAGGAGGGGGCCCTAATGATGGCGGTGGAGGGGGGCCCTAATGCTGATTGAGGAGAGAGTCCTAGGGCTGATAGAGGAGGGGGCCCTAATGCTGATGGTGGAGAAGGCCCTAATGCTGATTGAGGAGAGGGTCCTTGGGCTGATTGAGGTAGGGGGGTATAAGGGTTGGTTGAGGAGGGGGTCCTAGGATTGAATGAGGAGAGGGTCCAACGGCTGATTGAGAAGGGGGCCTTAGGGACGGATAGAAAAGGGGGCACTAGTGCTGAATGAGGAAGGGGAACAAAAGCTGAGTAAGAAAGATGCACTATGGCTGATTTTTTATGGGAATAATGTATATTTTGGATCGTCCAAATCATTGATATACACTTCTTCTTTATCATAGGTATCGTGGTCCAAACGTGTACCCGCTCATATATAGGCATCGTGGTCCAAACGTGTACCCGCTCATATATAGGCATCGTGGTCCTAACGTGTACCCGCTCATATATAGGCATCGTGTTCCAAACGTGTACCCGCTCATATATAGGCATCGTGGTCCAAACGTGTACCCGCTCATATATAGGCATCGTGGTCCAAACGTGTACCCGCTCATATATAGGCATCGTGGTCCAAACGTGTACCCGCTCATATATAGGCATCGTGGTCCAAACGTGTAACCGCTCATATATAGGCATCGTGGTCCAAACGTGTACCCGCTCATATATATTATATAGGCATCGTGGTCCAAACGTGTACCCGCTCATATATAGGCATCGTGGTCCTAACGTGTACCCGCTCATATATAGGCATCGTGTTCCAAACGTGTACCCACTCATATATAGGCATCGTGGTCCAAACGTGTACCCGCTCATATATAGGCATCGTGGTCCAAACGTGTACCCGCTCATATATAGGCATCGTGGTCCAAACGTGTACCCGCTCATCCGTGAATTATTTACATTCATCATTTAAATAGTAAAAAAAAATAAAGCCAATAATTCATAAGTCCTAATGCTGCTGTTGTTAGCTGCGGGTCCGTGGGGTTGATTATGCTAAAACAAGAGGCGAACGAGCTCCGACGAGGGCTGTTGATCCTAGTGCTAATCCAGGCACTGACACGAGCTGGCCCTCGCGTAGCAGGGGGTCGGTAACAGAGCTGGCCGGTTATTAACAGTGATCTGTCCGCGGAGATTCGGGACGCCCGACGGTCAATTAGGGATGATTCACCGATTATCTGTGACCGCCCAGCGGTCAGCCGGGCTCCGCGGGCCGGTCCCGCATGGACAACAACGTGATCAATAGGACAAGACGGCCCTGTTGGCTGGGGTGGGGCTGGGTGGATTAAAATGAAAACGATAACGGGCAAATTAGCCCGAGTTTATGAGATGAATAGAAAAAAGAAAAAAAAAGACGTAGGGGTGGGAAGAGGTCTTAATGGTTATGTGAAAATTATACTTGAGCTGCAATTACTAGTCACGGGCTATTAAGAAAGATATTATTTTATTTGTTGGTGTCTTGTGGAGGTCTTAGTATAGCTCGAAAATGTTTCATTATATGTCTCTTTGCTTTGCCCTTAAGCTTCTCTATTTTAAAAATATATAAATATAATAATATAAAAAACAATATTATTTCAAGAGGGTGGAAGCAGTTTTGGAACCTGCCTCGGCGGATTACGGTAAAGTTGTCATTGTTCACGTCATATTTGTGTACCGAGCTTGGAGAAGAAAGGCATCGGTTAGTTATGAGTGGAAGGAGGTGCATGGTGAGCCCTGCATGGGCTGTGGCGCCACAGGGATGTCGCTGGAGACAGTTCAATAAAACATTTTTCGTCGTTGGTAAGTTTGCTGAAGATTTACTCAAACGTTAGTAACAGAGTCTTCGTAATTCTGGTGCTTTAAAAAAAAAGGGGGGTAGGGGGGAATAACAAGCACATGAGTTACTAGAAGCAAGAGGGCAAGAAACAGGGCAAGGAGCGCAACAGAGCGACATGATAGAGATCAGATTTGTGGAGAAGCGTGACCATTTGTTTTAAGGAGGACAGTTTTAGTATAATAAGAAATTGGGAAGACGTACATAGAACGGCCGTGTGACACTTGGTTTTTGATGTGATAATTGAGTATTGCAAAAAAATCAGAGACATTCCACCCTAGAAGAGTGATAAGAACTCTGAAATATTACGTTCACTTTGGATTATGGGTCTCCAAACTACGGCCCGCGGGCCACATGCGGCCCGCGAGGCCCTCTCATCCGGCAACTGTAGACCTTTTATCAAAAAAAAAGATACTATTTTACTTGTATAGTTTACCACAAAACTGTGTATAGTAGGCCCCCAAACTGCTGTTTGACAGTTAAGTCGGCATTCCGGGCAGAAAAGTTTGGAGACCCCTGACTTGGATGCAGACACGCTGCCAATACCATAATAACGCTCACTTATAAAATTAAATAATAATTCACGAAAACCTGCTGCGAGTACTCAAGTCGCAATAACAAGTCGGCTTCCTTTGCTCCTGCTCCTAATTTTGTGTATTTAGTAGTCCAATGCTTTATTTAAGGTCCATCTTCGTGTACTATAAATCATTTTATGAGGTAAATTTTTAACAATTATCTCTCCTAACATCATCTGCTCTCTCTCTTCATATCTTCAATACTACACCGCACCATTCATCCATTCCATTCTCCTCGACCTCTTCACATGATCCTCACTTCATCCCTCCATCCCATTCTCCTCCCCCCTCTTCATATCATACCCACCAGGAACGTTACATTCATAAAAGCTCTCATCAACCAAAATTGAAATACGTGGGAAACATACTTCCTTAATTAATTACATGACCAACCAGGCTCTATAAAAATAATTTATATTATACAAAGTCCAATTCTGACCACTTACAGAACCGCTGTTGTGGGTGTAATACCCACCCCCACGGTAATCACACAGTCTCCATCACTCATCTGCTCATTGAGAGCACTGCGCCCTAAACTTGCGGGTGACAACGGTTGCTGGGTTACTGCTTCCTTACCACCCCCAACCACACCCCCCCAACAGAAAGTTTAAAAAAAAATTAATTAATTTTTTTTAAATGTGGAGGCTTGGCGAAAAACAATATTGATGACGTACACAACACAATAATTAGCAAATATTATTAGCCCAATTGATCTCTGCCCACAGTTAGTTGTTTTTTTTTGTTAATCCGCCGAAATCCCACTCCAGCCCCTGCACATCGCGCCTTCTGTTAGCTGCCGGAATCTGAACCACCCTCTAGTAGGCCAACGTGCGACCCACGTGTGCAATTGTTTTGGATGCAAAACTTATTTAAAACTCTCGCTAAGTTTGTAGAACTTATGGTGTTACAATGTCTCATTTTTTATAAATACTTAACTTGACTTCGAAACGGTGGTGATTGTTCTCATCAAATGTTATTTTTAAAGAACACGACTTTTCTTTTTTATGAAAAGGGAAGCATGGTCATTAATTATTATTATAATATGATTTCTTGCTTTAAATTCATATTATTATTAATTTTTGAAAATAAGTTTTTTTTAAAAACTGCTACTGGGATTACGAAATAAATAACAAATAATAGTTACATTGTAGAGTTTATAATTAATAATTGAAGCATCGTTCAGACACATTAAGCCCTTATATACTCAATGGCCATTTCTTTCCCTATACCTACCCACCTGCCCCTAAAACATAACAATAACACATTTTATGTTAATTTCCTGTCAATTTCAGGTGGTCCCAAAACATATAACTTTGTTTTATTATTTTATTTTTTTTATTTAAAAAAATCATGTGAATCTAGCAAAATTACTTTAGGATTCTATGAGTCTTTTTATTATAAAATATTAATACATTTTTATTTTGTTCATAATTTCATTTACAAGTAAGACGTGTTAAATGAAAATAAGTATTTTTTAAAACCATATGTCGTTTCATGGCTTATCTTATCTTATCTTATCTTATCTGTTTACAGACGCTCCTTCTATACAGAAGATTATTGCGTCCTACGCTTATCTATGGTTTGTGTTTAGTCCTGCATTTTTATTAGAGATTTAAATGTTGATAAAGTGTTGGTTTTCCTGGATTCTTCAGGCAACCCATTCCACGCCCGAATTCCGGACGGGAAGAAGGAAAACTTGTATGTGTTTGTTCTTGCATACGGAATAAGAAAGGTGTTTTTATCCTTATGTCTATCTGAGGGTTGTATTAAGTTATCTTTGTGTTGTATTTCTAAATTAGAATTAATTGCTTTATGTATGATTACTACTTTGCTCTTGGTTCTTCTATCCTCTAGTGTTTCAAGGTTTAATGATTTAACTAATGGTGTTACTCTTGTCAGTTTCGAATATTCTCCAGTAATGAATCTGGCAGCTCTTTTTTGAATTTGTTCTAGTTTATCAATGTTTTCTTTGGTGGATGGGTCCCATACAGAAGATGCATATTCTAGTGCAGGTCTCACCAAAGTGAGGTAGCATTTTAGTTTTATATCTCTATTACATTTGTTAAAGTTCCTTTTTATAAAGCCTAAGGTTTTGTTTGATTTTTTTAATAACTTCATTGACATGGGGATTCCATGATAGTTTCTCATTTATTAAGACTCCTAAGTATTTTGCATCTTTAGTTTGGGTCAGTTCTTAATTGAGTCTATTAAAACATATAGATCTATTTTATTTTACATATGTTTCCAATTTTGAAACATAATAATTTTATTTAACTTGTATGAAGTTTTTTCTATTCATTGTTATCCTACGTCATATTCTTTTTAAAATTGTCGCATGTGACAGTTTTGGTTTCCGTAGACGCCCCGGCAACAAATTTCAAGACATTTACGTTAAAGCCTACACATAAAATCTGATTGGCTGGAAGGTTTCAATGAACACCTCCGTTGCTCCACCCAGTGGCTCGCGTACTATAAGTTATGGCGGTCTCGTGTAAACACCATTCAAAACTCTGAGTTTGGATACTATTACTACCAAAACACGAGACGAGAGAGAAACTGAACCAGTAAATTGTTCATTTCTTTATTATACTACATGTTCGAGCTCCGAGAGACACTACACCGACAAACAACCGTTTGTGATCATCTTGAGATTTGTAAAGAGAGAGAGAGAGAGAGTGAGAGGAAAAAAAAACAACTAAACTGAAAGCCACAGACACTCGAGATCTCAGCTGATATATTTGTTGATATATTTGTGTGGTTTTACCACCACCCATTGAGTCGGCGACATTTCAGGTGCGTGTTTTATGTATTGTTCTGTGTTGGCTAAAATGGTTTTGTCATCATTTAAGCTTAAGGTCGAGAACATACCCCACACGAGGCAGAGACCATTTATAGTAATAGTATAGCTGTCTTGACTAGACGCATGACGTGCTCACGCACTCACACCACGAGTGACCGGCACAAATTTTGGGGCCGGTCATTGATGGCCTAATGCTGAATGCCACGACGGCCACGTGTGACTTGTAATTAACGGTGCATCAATCCGCGCATAGTGACCTCAGGCCGAGCTTCATAGCATGCTCATTGTGTGTATTTATGTCTCTATTTTTTATCAGATTATATTTGAATTTTTTTATTTAAAAAATCAAGGTTTCTGCTACCATTTAATGTTTGCAATAGGTGTCTTGGGTAACTCCATTTTAAAAAAAAACTACATTTTACAAAATCTGTGCTTGGAAGTTTTTACAATTAGCACTTGATAGATTGAGTTGCCGTTTAATGCACAGTCCCTTGGGGAACAAGTCTTCCACTTTTAAATCAATGTTAGCTACTGCTGTCGCCTGGATCATCGGCAATTTAATGAGCCCTAATTTATTTTTTTACGGGAAAAATTAAAATGCCCACTTAAACTTTCATTGCAGAAGTGATCAAAAAGAACTTATTTTAAAATATGTGAAACGGTTTACCTTAAGTAGCGTGATTTTTTTTTATTTTTTTTTAATTTTTTTTTATAGTTTTACCGAAGTTCTAACAAAAGTTTATTTATATTGAGAAAATGTTGTGCTAGATGTGAGGTTAGGCGTGGGACTATATGTGATGTTGTTTGTGGGATTAAGCGTGGGACTAGATGTGGTGCTATATGTGGGGCTAGATGCGATGCTAAAGGTGGTGCTATATTTTGGGCTTGATGTGCGATAACACGTGCGGCTCGGTATCGTGCTAAAGGTGCAGCTACAAAAGTTGAGCTGGACTTGGACTTTATTAGGGGCTAGATCTAAGGATATAGATGTGGAGACTAAATAATTAGCTAGGTGTGCAGCTACAAAAGTTGAGCTGGACTTGGACTTTATTAGGGGCTAGATCTAAGGATATAGATGTGGAGACTAAATGATTAGCTAGGGGTACAGCTATAAAAGTTGAGCTGGACTTGGACTTTATTAGGGGCTAGATCTAAGGATATAGATGTGGAGACTAAATAATTAGCTAGGTGTGCAGCTATAAAAGTTGAGCTGGACTTGGACTTTATTAGGGGCCAGATCTAAGGATATAGATGTGAGACTAAATAATTTGCTAGATGTGCAGCTAGAGTGGCGCTCGATGTGGTGCGGGACGTGGACTGTGTGAGGTACTAGAGACTAGATATATAGAGAATACAGATGTGAGACTGAATATTAGACTACTACATGTGCGGCCACATAACAGCTGGACGTGATAGATGTGGGGCTAGATATTGGACTGTATGTGGGAAGGGGCGGCAGGGGGGGGGGCATCATCAAAATTCTTTGATCTCGAAACGTCGTTAATGTTCAGATTTTCACCCACACGACCGCAAATTTTAAATCCACCCTCACGTAATACATCCTCACATGACACTATCTGACATATAATCCAAATCACCTTTTTTAAAAAAAAATTAAAAAATCGCCAACGTCCCAAAACCATAATTTACCGTGTCTGCAGCAAATCCTCATTAAAGCGAGCCCCCGACCTGCATTCAGTATCGTGACACAACCGTGGCGCATCCCAACCATTGATTTTTTGGGGTCTCTCTCTCTCTTTTTTTTTATTTGCTGTACTCGTGTCATCACTCATCACACCAGTATCATTTCAGACATAATGGCCTGAATTTATAGGACAAAAAATCTCTAGTCGTGTACAAAGGATAAGGCGTTTTTCTTCTTCTTAGTTTTAAAAGAAAGAAGCATTGAAAACGAAGAGCGAAAGATAGATAGATAGAGAGATAGATTATATTATATCGTAAATTTCATGACATACATTTTTTACCTTGCCCCCGAAACGACATGACCCAGTGACAGGAAAAGATAAATATAGAACGATGAGCGCTTTGTGATTTTAAAACATATTTTTTTATAAAATAAAAATAGTTCAGCATTCAAACCTATCATTTAAGAGACCCCTTAATCCCTTTCCGCCCGCCCCAATATTCAGATATCACCAAATGTCTGTACCACATAATGTTATGTTGAGACTCAAGTCCAATCCGTATTTTGTAAAACATATCCCCCCCCCTTTTTTCCGAACAACCCGCCCCTCGAACATCCCGTCTCAACCCGAATGTCATCGCCGCATGTTGACATATGCCATTAGCAGACGATCAGACACATCAGATATCAACAATTTAAAATAGACTTAAAATGGTTTTAGGGAACCGTTTACATTGTAAGCTATAATTTAAAAAAATTGCATAAACTCAGTATAAGAATTGGTGATTGAGTGTATCACATTGCTTTTATGCGTGCATCCTCCAATTCCTTATTGCATACTTATTATGATGTATTTGCTACATCCCAACTATGAAGAAGCCGCTAAACCGTAGAAATAAGGGCTCCAAGAGGTTGCCGAGCAAGCGCATCTCTTTACACTAATCCAGACAAACGCTCTTTAGTGTTGATGAGTATAGGCAGACAGTTTGTAACGGCCGTCCGTGACGGGTAAGATCTGTCGAGGTTGGTCTAGTATTGAACACACTGCCTGGTATATCAGCCGTCACGACCGCTGAACACAGCGTCTTGTATATCAGCCGTCGCGACCGCTGAACACAACGCCTTGTCTATCAGCCGTCACGACCGCTGAACACAACGCCTTGTCTATCAGCCGTCACGACTGCTGAACACAACGCCATGTATATCAGCCGTCACGACCGCTGAACACAACGCCTTGTATATCAGCCGTCACGACCACTGAACACAACGCCTGACGTATATCAGCCGTCACGCTCTGTGTAGTTGTATTTTTTTCTTCTTTTTCTCCTCCTTCATTTTATTTGCCGCTCTACCAACAAGAGCAATCCGTCAATTTCAAACCTTTCCTATACGGCGTCCCCGCACTTTATGACAACGCTCAAGTCCCCTTTGATTTACGCTTGCTTTGACAAGAAAGGGCATTAAATAAAGTTAAAGGTGGAGTGTGTATGTGGGGGAGGGGGAGATAGAGGTGGAGAACTACCGTTCTCTACGGGGACTATAAAATGAAAGTCCCCTAAGCCGCAAAAGAACCCGAGGTTGCTAAAACTTTAAGACACATAATCTTCTCGAACGCGTAAGAGTGACATTGTTGATTCCACCAGCCTTTCTCTGTCCCCCCGTCCCCTCCTCAAATCCCCTATCTCAAGATGATATATACGTCTACCGATAAACTCTCCCTATTATATGCTGAGCTGGCATTTGTTGAGGTTGTTTTTTTGTTTGTTTTTTTTTCCCTACGCTAGACGAGACGCTTAAAAAAAATCATTGCTCTTATCAAAGTGAAACAATTGATTGCGTCTTGAATGGGTGAATTTCTGTTCAAAGACGGGAGACAATACGGTTTTTAAGTGGTTCCCCCATTCATATATGGCGCACACCCTTCCAATCCTTTCCGTGTCCACATCAAATCTTAGACCCCCCCCCCAAACAAAAGGCCCGTTTAATGAAACATGTGGCACCACAGGTTAACACCAGCCCATAAATCGTGACTTTGAGCCGTTGGGTGAGAGTATGGGCTGGGGGGGGGGTTAACAATTCACTCTCAGATCCCAGGTATGTTTGTTTTTCCCCCGTTAATCTCAATTTCGATTGTAGAAAAGGGATTTAAGAAAAACTTCACCTGAGACGCGATACCTTTACTAAGTACTTCCTGGACATTGGGCTTCAATCGTTATCACAAAACTTTTCTTCTCTGTGCAACTGACCGATGCCCCTTCGCCCCCTTTTTAACAAACCACTAATCGGGGATCGCTTCCGGATTCTCATTTAATGTGTCTTAAGTCAGGAAATGATCATAAACAAAGCCGTGGGATCTAAATCTCCGTGTAATGCCGGTGTTTATTTGTCTGTCTCGGGGCTGGACTCTATGCGGCTTGCTTGACGAGAGGTCACACCGGATTACGGGGATTGTCGCATCTCTTACTGTTCAGATGAGGAGATTCTGGCAGCCGAATACAGCGCCCCCACCCTATCCTTCATTCTCCGGGGTGGGGGGGAGGAGACCAACTCTCCTTTTTTTGGTATACTGTTATTCTTATATCGCCTATTTCATCTTTGAATCCCCTCTTTAAAACTTGAATTAAATTCCGCCTTTTACAAAATGCTGCACTAATTTTATTTAAGGAAACTCAAAGCGGATGCATGAGATTTTACTGGGTTTTTTTTTCGTTGTTGATTTTGTTTTTTTAAAACCCATTTAAATTAGCACAGATAGTCCCGCTAAATTAGCACAGATAGTCCCGCTAAATTAGCACAGATAGTCCCGCTAAATTAGCACAGATAGTCCCGTTTGTGCATAGTTTAGAAAGGAATTTGAACGGAGGCAGGGGCTGGGGAGGGGGAGGGGGAGACAGGACACCGCGCCAAAGTAATTACTTGTAACAGATACAAACACTTGCCAGGTCGGATGTTACCTTTTTTTTCCGGATCATTAACCTTAACCTTATTCAAGTCCCGTGGGATTTGCTTCAAACGTGTGATAATTTATTCCTTTTCCTTCTTTCTTCTTCCAGTTATATCTTTTTCTTTTTACCTAATATCACTTCACCATTAATACTATAAGACAACAACAACGCACAAACTAATCGTCGTATGATCTATTTGATTAAAGTTGGTAACAAAAAATATTATTTTGTTAGAAATTTATCTGAATCTCTTAAAGTACGCGGTCCACAGTATAGTATCATGTCGTCACATTTCAAAGTTATATCTGTCTTAAAATAATTCTATATGAAGTTGTTTCAATTTCAAGAGTCCTCATTTACGCATATGTGTTTGTGTATGACGCGTTTACACGTTTACTTGACTGAAGAAAACAAAAAGTAACTTCTTCATTTTAATGCGACGGGGAAAAAAAACTCTAGTAATCTGCTCTTGTCTATTCTACCGCGGCAGACCTGAATTTTTAGAGGGTCTATCGGTGGAAGGTCTCCATAATGTGCGAATCTATATAAGCTGGTCAGTTTTTGTCATGTGACTCGGCGTCTGCTCATTTTCACGGGTCTTAGACTTTTGGGTACTGTGGGGGAAAGGCAGGATTTACCAATGTGCCCTGCAGTTTTGGTTATTGATTTTAGATATACCAAAATTACGAACTAAGACTGCAGGCGACCGCATCCAGAGATGGTCTGACAACTCTGACTGTAACTCCTGATAGAAATAGTTTAACTATTGATGACTCGGCAAGCATCCTTTCAGATTTGTTGGGGAAAGAGAGCGGGATTTCAAACTGTTTCACGTCAGCCAAAGACGGGGTGGGGGGTGGAGTGCCGGGAGTTCAGCCCTGGGGGGTGGGAGCGTGGGGGGGGGAGATGGCGGTGAAGTCACAATGTTCAGGATAAAAGAAGGTCGTAAATTAAAGAGCAATCCGGTGTTAGCGAGCGATGTAAGGCGTGCAGTCTCTGTCTCGCCCTAAATCTCACTGGACCTACTTACGGTCCCTTTCCACTACCCCCCCCCCGCCCCGCCCCACTCCTATGTGGTTATGCAAGCCTGGTGTTTGCTGTGACTGCAATGAGGTCCTATGTCCCTGGTCCAGGGCCGAGTGAGGCACATCATCATACTCAAAGGAATGGACGTGACCTATAAAAAAGTGGGTTTGTGGGGGGGGAGGGGGTGATGCGGGGTTTGAAACAATGTGTGACGTGGCTTTGCTTCAAGGACGCGCTTGAGATCAGACAGGTGAAACGCAGGTGGAAAAAGTGTTACAAATGCATATAATACATGTTGTAACTGGACGTTAGAAAATGTATGAGCAAAGATAGTCAGGGGACCGCAAATACACGATATAAACATCTGAAATTTGCTACGTTTGAATTTAGCAAATCTCCGGACGTTGTCTTCAATATCCTGTCCCCAAACTCGCAGCAATGATAGCCGGCTGATTAAGTACAAACGCCCCTCAGTTCTTCAGCAGTTTATTAATGTAATCCTTAGTCACTAGTCTTTTACCGTTTAAATTCCATTCTACTAATTGCGTTACATTCAAAGAAAATATAATAACTATGGTACGATCAAGCAGTTCTTTTTAATTAACCAATAGAAGTGAACATATAAACTTACGATTCATAAACAAACTATACAAATGCACCATAATTTGTGCATTGTATTACAATTCCGCAATTCCTTTTCTTCCTAATTTAAAATATAATTGTATTAAAATAAATTTTATTTTGTTGCTTACCCACGTAATTTATTATTGTGGAATGGTGCCAAAATTAAATATATATTTTTTAAAATTTTAAATCGTTCCAACTTACACCTTCTTTACACTTCCTTAAAACTTGAATAATAATTATTCATTTTTGTTTGGATTAAAAATGTCTGACTGTAACGGGTCTCAAACTTTTGGGATTGTGGGAAGGGCAGGAGATAGTAATGTGTCCTGCAGTTTTGTTTTTGATTTTTGTTCAAATAAAAACTGAAAATGAGGCACGAGAATTATTTTTAAAATTCTAATCATGTTATTATTTTAACTTAATATTTTTGGAGGCAGGATTAGAAATGGGCTATAGCTAAAATTATAGAAAATATTCTACCAAATCAGGGCTGGTCCTAGTTTTAATGACACAGATACACCGTTCTATACGTTCCGGGATCAAACTCCATAGAGACATGTTAATTACATGGTTTGTGAGGAGACCCCGTGACTTTGCATTCTTGAAGTTAGCCGTCACCAGGAATGCATTAATTTTCTTGGAACGAATAATTGCAATAATTAGCCTCGCTTTGGTTTATCCCGGAAGTCATGAGGGGTATACATGTAGATCACGCGAAATCTAAAAATATTCATTTCCTGGATGGAAAAATCTGTCGGCTATTTAAAGTTATTTATTCTGTTTCTAGCATGAATATATATATATATATATATATATATATATATATTATATATATATATATATATATATATATATATATATATATATATATATATATATATATATATATATGTCTGTATGTATGTATAAGTATTAATCATAAGTTTAACGTATATAAAAACCAAAATAAGAATAATACAACTTTAAAGATTTATAGTATTTCCTGTCCAAACTAAATTTAAGCATAAACTTCGTTGTTGTTGTTTTTTACTTACTTGTTTATGTTTTCAAGTGCTACGTAACTTTGAGAAAGCAAAGAAATCAAGTTGTTCCTCAAAATTACCTTTCAGTGTTTGCTTGACTTCCTCCTTGCCGGTTGGTCGTCTGCGTTAATTTGACATAATTAATTGCGTACATCTGAACATTTGTTCAAGTCTGCCGCTAATCCAAGGGCCGACATTTAGTTGAACATCAAAAGAAAACTTCATCACGTCCTCCTTAATATAGTAGAAAAAAATGTTTTCTTGTCCATTGGGTGTCTTCAAGAATTGGTTCTTAATGCATTAGCTTATTAGAAGCATACAAAATGGAAGCGGTCATTGTTAATTTTTCTCTATATTGAAGGTTTGTCAACTTCACATTTTTTTCTTGATACATCAAATATTGATATTTTTATGACCAGTTGAATTTACTATTACGGTAGCAATAGAAAATATATTTCATGTTTAAATAACGAAAATAACTTACAATAAGACATAATACCTTAAGCGTTATGATCAAATGCTGTAGTTTTTGTTTTTTAAAGTAGCATCAAACATGAATTACTTATAGTTATAGAAAACTTTAAAAAAATTATTGACATTAAAGAAGGATTTTAAGAATAATAGACTTGTAGTTACAGAGTTTACAATATTACATTTTAAAAGGGACAAAGCATATATATGCGGATACTCATCAGACGGCCGCACTGAGGGCAACCGTTCCGCCGCTGGTGTTGGTTGGTGCCGGGACAGTAACACACGCCCACGCGTCCGGTGGTTTGAGGAGCACTATTTGGGAGGCACAGGTGTTGTTATGTCTGCGAGCGACAGTCGACGCACGTGTGTGTCAGGGTGTCCTGGGGAACGGGGGGGGGGCCTGGGGTAGGGGAGAATATGGTATGTTGGGGCGGACGGGCGGGAGACGAGGGAGAGGAGGAGGTCGTGGGTGGAGATCGAACCGTTAGTGATCGCTGCACACAGCCGCAGATCAATGACATCACGGCGGTCTTTCCTGGACTTACATCAGACACCTACGGGGGCTCTCACGTAAGTTCGCGACGTCCCCACCAAAATCGTGACTTAGTGAATTTATGCAAATCTGACTTTAATTTACCTGAATTTTTATGTCCCAAATAAACACAACGATGTTTTTAACAAAAAATATACGATGAAATTTAAAAAAAATATTTTATTGTTACTAATATTGACTTATGGTCAAGTGTTAGACATAAACTGAATACACTTAGTAATTTGATGGTGAAATCAGAGGCTAGTTAAACGCGTTTTAGCCCTTCAAGTTTGTTTGTTGTTTTTTTGTTTTTTGTTTTTTTGTTGTTGTTGGGGTTATTTCTTTATAGCAAGTCACAATGCCTACGAACAGCCGTCGCTAATTAGTTCATTGTAATGTCTAATCCTTAATTTCGGCCGAGTTCGGCTCAAGTTGATTTTTTATCTCAAGAGAGTTCTAAATTTAGGCGCCACCACAGTTACATTTTTGACTCATCTCCTTACCAATAGGAATTTAGCTGACTCATCCTCACCCACACACTATTCTCAAAGTGTGTGTGTGTTGTGTGGGGTGGGGTGGCATCAGGAATTTCCCACCTTTAGACCGACCTGCATGAGATCCCACCCCCCCCCCTTTTTTTTTGTTGGTTCCTACTCTCTTTTAATCGGTTCTAGGAAAGGAATTAAAAAATGTGTGTGTGGGGGGGGAGAGAGGGGGGAGAGGGGGCATCAAGTAATGTGATGTAACGGTTAGAGAAGTTATAGAGAAAGAGTCTATCCTATATGATATTAATGTTGAAGTTACATACTCTTTTTAAAAAAAAACATAATAATGTTTCACTATAAGTATATTTCAACTGCACATCGTACTCTACATGTGATATGCTACATCATCTACATTGTTGTTATGTGGGCTAATGTGGGTCTCGAACGATGACACTTCTACCCGGATGAACGGCAGCACCCGACCCGTTGTGTTTGGGATCCGCCCTTTAACAGACACCTAGAACATTCTCGTGTAAAAACTTTAAAAAATGAATATAAAGGACTGGCCCGGATTGAAAGTAGAACAGTGGAAAAGAAATCTTGAAAATTTGACCCGTTACATCGATCGGGTCATAGGTATTAGGTCATAGCTGTTCAGTAGACACACAGGCGGTCGGTTGCCACTGCAGCCGTCGCTATTTAGGTCAATTCAAAATAATCCCTATGGCTTTTTGTGGCTATAAATAGTAACCTCTACGTCATCAATAATATTGGCAGGTAACTTGTGGGGATATTCCTTGTTTCTATTTATACCCACAAACCCCGCGCTCCACCCTCCCTTTAACTTGTTAAAGTCACGTTGTTAAGGAACGGCAATCTGCAACGAATTCCGGTCTCTAATCCTTAATCAAAGGCAGGGAAGGGTGGGGCTATTAACTAATCAAATTATAAATAGTTTGGAGGCGGCGTTAGGTAGGGGGAGATATGTCAATACGGACGGGGGGAAATATAAGGCATCCCCCAATCGAATTCCACTTCATATGGCACGCGGCTTCAAAAGCGTTTAAAACTACCCGTGTTTTCCTACGTGAATTAGTGAAGACTATAGATTCCCTATGTTATGTTCGAAATGTGGACTATTATTCATGGTGCTCTGTGAAAACACATCTACAGCATCGACTTCTACTTATAGTTACAGTAATAATAATCATAATAATTGACGTAGACCGGTGTGTCGTGTTTTAAAGCTTGTTGTGTTACACTAGGAAATCTCTAACCAAAACGTAAGTTGACGTAATACAATAAAATAATAATAACCTGTTGTCGTTTTTTTTTCAGTTCATTCAGGAGCAGTATAAAAATAAGTCATGGAAATAGGGTTATTACTTTAAGCCGAAAACAACTCAATCCGTCAGATTTAAATGTTTCATAAATTTTATCATTTGTCCCAAATGTATAAAGAATATATATATATAGATTGTTTTTTTTTATTGTTGTTTTACTTTACTTCTGAAAATATTAAGACGAAAACGGACATCTCAGCTGAAACTGTAACTTGGCATTTTATTGTATTCTTTGAAACTGGTAAATTGTTTTGGTCTGGGCTCTGTCACAGCAGTGACATGCTACCACGCAAACCTGGAAGAGTAAAACCGAAAGAGAAAGAGATGGGGGGGGGAGAGAGAGAGATGGCGAGAGGGCAATGTTCTGTCTTTACCAAAACAATTCTCGCCACATGGCTCGAGTCGGATGATCACTCTAACAATAGGTTGGGTATGGACGCGAGGGGATGGTACAGTGTGGGGGATGAGGAGTGTGTGGTGGGCAGGTGTGGGAAGGTTAGTCACTGAGATGGGTTTGTGGGGGAAAATAACGCAAGAATATAGTTTTGAGCGGTTTGTAAAACAATGTATTATGTGATCTATCTTCTATATATATATCTACTCTGCAAAGATCACTTGGCAACTCGGGTTGTTTTTTTCCCCACTAATTCAGCGCGTATCCTAGAAATTAAAGTTAAAGTCGTGATCGATAATTGGTGTAAGAGGAGGTTAAAAAAACAAAAAACATCAAATCAATTACTCTCATCAGACTGGGTACAGGATGTGGGCGGATACCGGGATGTCGATAATATTGGCGTGTGTGTGTGTGTGTGTGCGTGTGTGTGTGTGCATGCGTGTTCATAAGTGTCAACACAATGACAGCAACTCACCAGTACGGTCTAACTACAAATCCAATAATACTGTTTGGTGGGGGGGGGCGGGAAAGAGAGTGGGGGCGAGTAGCTGATGGTTGATTATCCAGAAAAACAGACACACGCACATTAATTAATACACAATTACACACGCGTTAGGTCCTACCCTACGCGGCATCGCTCTAATATCCTACGGTTACGGCGCTGAGTCGTATGAGCTGACGAGTGGTGTTTTTGATCAAAGTATCGCCGCAAATAAGAACGTTATCATCGCATTTGTAACACTGGTAAGGGAGTCGTTCCGGGGAACCTATTCGAGCCATCGGGGCCAGAGAATGCTCGCCGTGTGACGTAAAGAACATGGTGGCAACTAGCAACCCTGCCCGGCGGGTCACGGGGGGAAAATATAAGAGATTAGATAGTTTGATGACACATCATATGTATGTGGTACATAAGACACCCTTATGACTCACCATCTATATGTGGTACACAGGACAATCTTATGATGCGCCACCATTTGCATGTGTTCAGATAAAATCCTCTGTATGTAAATGAGTCGTTAAAGTTTACGTTTTAAATAGCAACCTAAAAAAATTAATGAAACGAAATATTGCCTCCCGAGACTTAAACATCTAATGCTACCAACTTTTAACACAGATAAATAAATAGTAATAATAATAATAATAATAATAATAATAATAATAATAATAGTAGTAGAAGTAGTAGTACTAACTACTAAATAATAGTAGTACTAACTACTACAAGTACTAATAATAATGATAATAATAACACAATAATTGTATTAGAAATAGATATTGATCTCTTATGACGTATTTCACCATATGGTGCAATGTTGCCTCGTCACGTACAATCAGAGCGACCGGCGTATCTTATTAAAGGCGATAATTGTGTCACGACTCTTTGTTAAAAACGTGTGGCTTCTTTCGGCTTGTCTCTCTTGTCTAATTTCATTCCGCGATGACTTCATCATGGCAGACAATTGTGTACTAACTAACCATCACTTTCGCGTGTTTTGTTCCTAATTAAAATAAATTTATATTTTATAATTTATCTACATCAATGATAGCTGATTAAATTTATAAGGCGACCAAATGAAAAGAACTAAATAACACCAAAAAAATAATTTAAAAAAATTAAAATTAGCTTGGTTAAGGTTATTACGAGGTAAGGGCGTAGGAAAAATTAAGGCTTATATCTGATTTTAATGCAATCAGTATTGTTCACATGTTAAAGTTACCCACTGTTTGGGTAATATTTTGCTTTACACAGAATTGCATACCTTGCACATTTTAACAAGACGCGTTCATCCATGCCCCCCACCCACACCCACAACAACTTTGTTAAACAACTCAGATCACACAAGCTGTCTCGCTCGGTATTGGATGGTATAAAAAAAATAAAAGAAATAGAAAAAACAACGCGTCATCATGTTTAACACACACGATTAGCGATCACGAACCAAAGGTTGAAAACCGCAGCAAAGCCCTTATTCCCCTCCCCCCCCCACACACACACAGTTTTTAATTGTTCTCTCACTACTCCTCCCCCCTCCTCCCGCCCTCACTCCCCCGCGGCGCGTCTAAAGTTATCGCCAATAATCAATAACTGCAATTAACACGCCGCGCCATTCCACCCCCTACTCTCCCATCTCAACAATTCTTTACTCTTGTTTCTTTCTTCTTTTTTTTTGTGTTAAACCTCTACAGTAGTTATAACGACCACAGTACGTACGTCACGCTGAATCTGGGGGGAGGGGTGGGCCGGGGGGGGGATTACTGGTTATCGTGGTATTAAACGGTTACCAAACGTTAAACTCGATATTGTGAAAAATTAGATTACAATTTGGCGAGCGATTGGAGATGTTAAAATCTGTTGCGGCTGCCGCGTTGAAAACCAAGAGACATTTGCAGTTTACGTCACACTACTATGTATTACCTCGAACACGAGTTGTTCTTTTCTTAGCCAGGTGTCTAACAGAAAACCAACAACAACAACAACAACAAAGATTTCAATAAAGATCAATCAAACAACAATATTAACATCTTGATTCTGGGTTTGGAAAAGGGGGGGGGGATATAAATAAGCTAAGACGCTTATCACTTAGCACGAAATCGTGGCCCTGTAATCCAACTTGGATTTGGAGAAAAGATGGTCGGGGGGTGTGGGGGTGGGGGAGGCGCCGAATGAGCGTTCTGTGGTCTCAGTTAGTCCCTCAGTTTGCAACAGCAGTATCGCGGCTGAATATTGTTTGGTCTGACTTAACGTTGGCACACATTGACTGTTAATTTTAAAAAAATAAATTACCGCTTCGTTGGTAAAAAATAAATAAATAAAAATACAAAACATAGTGTACAAACACACGCCAACGGGTTCCATGGTCCGTCAAGTGGCATCCAACAACTGGCATCCATCAAGTGACATCCAACAACTGACATCCATCAAGTGACATTTGTTGTTTAGGGTTGAGGGGCGACGATGACCGTATTTGTGCCGCTAGGATAAGTGGGCTGTTGTGACGTCACCGCCCGTGTAGTGCGCCCACTTGATACTCGGGATACAAGACGAGACGGCTGGCCATGCTGGCCCCGTAATCTAGATGCAGCGTCAGTTGGGGCCCCTCCAAGTGTGTGACGTCACTGAGAGTACGTCACATCCATCTTTTGTTTTGCGATAAATAGCGGGTCGCCCACGGTCGGCCGATAATTAAACACTACTGGTGCGTGTCGGAGTTGGCATAATTGCAATTCAGGACAGATAAGAACAATACAACAACGACCAAATAAAAATAAAATAGTTGCGTAAGTTATTAAATGTGTTGTTTTATTTAATGAACGGTGGAGGCGGGGTTCATTATAATATTTCATTTAGTTGCTTTCTGTTGTCGGGAAAAAATAAATGTAAATCTTTCATTTAATTTACTCCGCTGGACTTTGAAAATGTTATTGTGTACGATCAAAAGGACATATTGACGGGGCAGATTGGATAGGACTAGTAGGTGGGGTGAGGACCTGTAGCTGGGGTGCGAGCCCTGTAGGTGTGGTTGGTAGTTTAAAAATACATTGGTCAGGGGAGTTCTCTACGTTCACTCTATCTGTTTCTCACTGTTTCTATCTGTTTCTCACTGTTTCTATCTGTTTCTCACTGTTTCTATCTGTTTCTCACTGTTTCTCTCTTTCCTCTCTGTTGTTGCTGTCCAAAAAAAATATGCTACTCCAAAGCGTCGGTGGACCCAAAAAAAATAATAAATAAAGCAACAGAAAAACAAATCCACACAAAATTTTAGTGTCAGGGGGATGCTGTTGAGGTGGAGCGTGGGGTTGGTGGGGGGGGAGGGAGAGGTTCGGGGGCCGGAATTAAAACAGCGCCCCGCCCCCCTCACCTAGCCTCATTTGTTTTTTGGTGCCATGTATTACCGAGCAAACATTTCCCCTCCCAAAATTCACAGCCGTTGTTGTCTTCCATTCTCAATAGGTTTTTACAAGACCAAAGATCGGCGTCTTTTTTTAGCCGCCCAGCTGACCCTAAATAGAAGAAGTCCAGACCCCGGGCAGCAGTGTGATTCGCTCCTTCACTTGTCGCGTTTGTCCATCGGAATCGGGATCAAAAATAAAAATAACAGAAGGACATCCAGTGATACAATTCAGTGTTGTGTGTGACGTCTTGCTCTAGATTCGCTGACATCAATTATGGCTGCAGTTACGCTTTACCTTGGGATCGTTATTGCCGGACTTGTCTTCGCTTACTTCAAGATGTTTTACAGGCGATTGTAAGTACATTCTTTTTTTTTAACTTTTAATTTTTTAACGCCAATTTTTAAAAATTGAAAACTAAAATAAATTAATGTGAGCTAAAGATTGAAAGAACAGTTGTTGTTGTTGTTTTTTGATAAATGAGTTTACACTTTAGGATTATTGTAAAAGAAAAAAAAATATTTGACATTATCTTTTGTTCTTAGTTTAACATTGAGTGTATCATTGATGAGTATCTTAAGTCATTATAATAAAATAAAATATAATTTTAAAAAAAATAAGCATGTTTTTTTATAAAAGTATTGTACAAATTTAAGTTTACAAAAATTGACATCAATATGACATCATTAATGCGTGATATTGTAATAAATGTAACCCCCACCGTTACGGAAACCAACCCCCCCCCCAACGGATTAGTAATTAAACCTTTGTTTCCTTATTTGACATTGTCAAACAATAGCTGTCACGCAGCTGGGGGCAAAAGGGGGGGGGAGCTAGCGTGGTGCAGTGCATGTTCTCATCACCACCTGTCACACGGCAATAAAATGGGGGGGGGGAGACGAAAAGGAGGGCAACGCTCTAGCAATACGATCGCCCTTGACTCCCGCAACTTATTTCGTTCCCGGTTATAAATCATGTTTTCCGTTTGAATTGCTGATCTAAGGAAACCTTCAGACAGAGAGGGCGGGTCGTTGTAATTAGTTATATGACCGATTTCAAGAATTCTGCAGTTCGGTATTGCAGAGAGATGAAATATTGAGCGTCGTTTTTTTTTCTTCATTTTAAATACGAGCCTCTGTGGACACCCTAGCGAAAGCAATACCCACACCGACCCGGAGAGCAATACCCACATCGGCCCGAAAACATTCTGACAGCCATTTCAAATACTTCACATTTTTTACATAAAATTCCCATTCCTATTTTTGTATCGTCAAGTCAATTACACTTCCAAGGATCCGTTTATTATTGCGTTGTTCTCTCCTTTTAATCAAATAATTACGGGTTGATATTGAACAAATAAAACGATTTAAGACTTAAATTCTTGAATAACGACATCACCCATGAACAAATAATTGACAACCTGATCTACATTCTCGGCCACCCTCCAACAAACATGTCATATTTATGGCCGCCGAGTATGACCAACTCATGTTTCACGATTGCTCGGTAATGAAGATCAGGGTATGTTAAAATACAACAATATAGTTTTAATAATAATAATAATATTAAAATGACGACCTTTTTTAAATCCCTTATATTAACTTCACCGCCGTCTCTCTCTGTCTGTCTGTCTCTCTCTCTGTCTCTCTCTCATCATCTCATGGGCTCGGCGGGCGGAAAAACAAAAGTCGAAAATGACCCACTTCCAATGATCCGATCGAACTGAAATTTGGCACACGGACCCGTCTTACCTAACAATGCATCGTATCAAAATTTCAGATCGATCGAACGTACCGTAATTAAATTAATGCATTTTTAGTTTATCCTTATATGAGGTATGTAATTTTAATTCACGATTTGTTATTGTTTTTTTGCCACGTGAAAGTTTGAGCATTGAGGCGACCCAACGAAACGACGGTGCGCTTTTGTTTACATTTTACGTGTCACTCTGAGCTCGGTCAAGCGAATCGGTGACCAGACTTTTCCCCTCTCCCCCCCACCCACCCCTCCCCCCCCCCACTAGGGTTATGATGCAAAGTTGAGTTAAGACAGATTCAGTCTGTAAATGTTTGAATATAATCAATACTTTTAGTTATGTCTCATCTATAAGGGATTTATAGTCAAAAACTTTGTTTTTACGGGGTTGTTTAATTTCTATTTTAGACGCGCCGGAGAGCCACCACTTGCACCTGGCCACTTCATCTGGGGCAACGGCAAGCAGTTCACTGAGCATGCCGTGAAATTCCTGCACCAGGCCCACAAGAAATGTGGGGACGTGTTCACCATAAGGTTCCTCAACCAGTACTGGACAATGGTGCTGGACATCCACAGTTACGAGAGGTTCGCCAAGGAGAAGAACTTTGATTTCGACGCCATTCAGGAGCAGGTCAACCAGAACGTCTTCGGGTACCAGCTGGCGGACGCCCGGAAGATGATCGGCGAGGCGGGTCAGAAGGTCAACGGAAAACACCTGTTCACCTCGCTGGAAAACTTCGCCAAGAACCTCACCGAGGCCTTCAAGGACACGGCCTCCGAAAGTGACAGCAAGGCGAAAAACATCAGGTCAAGCGGGTTGAACAACAACAACAACAATCGCGGATCCGAAGATCTCAACAATCAGAATGTCTACGAGTCGGTCAATAACGACATCAACAAAGGTTGTGACCCCGGAAATTTCATCAACTCCCAGAGGCTGATTGGGAAAATGAGCGCTGACATCCCGGCAGACAGCTGGTGCGAGGACAACTTGAGAAATCTTGCTTCCAAAACCTTCTTCTCGCCTGTCTTCTACACGATCTTCGGCCGCGGTATGCCCGGCACGGAGGGCAACTTCCACCCACAAGTGTTCCACAAGAACTTCGATCAGTTTCACAAGTACTTCAACTTCTTGTGGTTCGGCATGCCCATGAAGATGTTTCCCCAAGCCGCCAAGGCCGCCGGAGTCCTGGCCCAGCAACCGTCCAGTGTCGAGATGCTCAAGAGAGAAGGCTGCTCCGATTACATCAAATTCGCTACCGAGTTCATGCTAAAACATAAGTAAGTTTAAAAATCTGTCTTATAATTTGTAATTAAATTAAATGAAGTATAAATATTTTTAGCTAATGTTTTTGTTTATCATGAAAACCTAAGTTTATTTTAGCGTTAATTAAGTTGATCGAATCTTTCAAAATATTTCTTTCATTATTTCAACAGTCAGTCAGAGACCGACATCATCAGCCACAACCTCGTGTTTCTGCACGTCAACTACAACACCTTCCGTGCCGTCTACTGGTGCATGTACAAGCTGATGGAGGACGAAAGTGTTATGGCGGCCGTGAGAAAGGAGGTAGAGGAGGTCGTTGAGGCCAAGAGAACAGGCACCAACACATCTGAGTACGAGGCTGAGTTCACTACTGAAGACATCAACAAGTTGCCCATCGTCGGTAAGTTCTGACTGACTTATTTTACAGATGTTTACTATTCAGCTTTTTTTTTCATTAAAAATCCTGTTTTAATGTCTAATATATAATACTAGCCGTATCACCCGTCAAAAATATGACGGAAGTTTTCAAAATAAATACACAGATTAAAAAATAGCGTAATACAGAACTTTCATTTATTTTTATTTGATTCATTTATTATCATATTGAAAAATTTTATGCTGGACGTTCGAAAAGAGTTATATTTGGTGCAGTAATTTTTGGTGCGCACTATTGAACAAATCAGCATTACATCCAAGAAGCATTACATTACTACGGGAATATTGTATGTTGATGATTAATGTACTTCAATAATGTCAATGCATGCTGAGAAACAAATTTATTATAAAATCTTTAATTCTTCTTTGCAGACTCGTTTCTGAAAGAAATCATCAGGTGGACCAGCGGCGTGTTCATGGTGCGCAAGTGTGTGGAGGACACAGTGTTTACCACCGACAGCGGCGAGACCTACAACATCAGGAAGGGAGACAAGGTGGCCATTTACCCACCAGTGTTCCACCACGACCCCGAGATCTTCGAAAGTCCCGAGGTGAGTTTCTGCACCGTTGGTCACGTGACTTAAATACCACACCACCGACTTTAAAGTCGAAACTAAACATATAAGAACGGGAATGACAACACAAGCGTCGTTTTCAATTTACATTATTCAAAAGTAAATGGCTTTGTAGTGAACACAATACAACATAAATTGGAATCTTCTTTTTTTTCTTTTAATTGTAGACGTAACTGCCTTAAGTCATTGCGACAGCTCTACTTAACGTATTCCCGTAACACTTCTATATATATTTCTACTGATAACGTAAATAAATAGCGGACAAAAGGGGGGGGGCATGATAATATCAATAGATATTTTTATTTTTTTTAATTAAAAAAAATAATTTTTTTGCATTTGAAATCCTTACTTATGCTTCCTTTTCCTCTGCTCTTTCTCAGACATTCAAACACGACCGCTTCGTCGACGCCGAGTTTTTCAAGAACGGCAAGAAGATCAAGCACCCCCTGATCGGCTTCGGCTCCCTGTGTCCAGGCCAGAAGCTGTCCATGCTTCAGATCAAGTGGTTCATCATCAACATCGTCAACAGCTTCAAGCTCGAGCTGGTCGAGGGCGAGAAGACGGCGCCCAACACCGGCATGTACGGCCACGAGATCCTGCCGCCCACCAACGATGTCCAGTGCAGGTTCCAGCCCAGGGAGGGCGCCTGCTCCCTCAGGTACATCAACAACTACGGCTCAAACGGCAGCAAAGGACTCGGCGGTATTTCGTCCGGAAACATGTTGTGAGTCTTCGAATAGAGCACTACGATATCTGACAATTTTATAACAAATTATTTAGTCTGTGAATATAAAAAAAAATTGTGACCTGAGTGTGTATTTATGAAGATTTTTATGAAACGGCAACTTCCGGGTGTGATGCACCTAGAGGCGACCATAATGCCGGAGAAATTAGATTGAAAACGCGTTATTTTTAATATCATATCACATGTATGATCTTCAACAAAACCTTTTTTTTTCCCTTCTTCTTTCTTTTATAAACAATTTTTCGTTCGTGAAACTTAATGATTTACTGAAGTTTGCTTTTTTTTAAATAACATTATTTTGTCAAATAGCTCATTCAGCATCGATCTTAGATCTGCCCCGAACATTACGGGCCTAGATAACACAACGGAGATTTAGCTTTGTGATTTCTCCGACCTGGGAATGTTTTCTTATTGTTCCTTCCCCCAATCCCGTTAATGTTCACTAACTTATTTATTTATTGACTAACTTCTACGGAGCTGTCAGGCTGTGATGTTTGTTGTTAAGTGTTGATCCTGTACAGAAATGATTTTTATTGATATATTTACAAAACATGACCTTTTTTCCACGCGGCGCGTGTACGAAAGTTTCCGCAAAAGCTTTGAATGAAAGTCGATTTGAGAAAGAAAGAAGTCCAACTGCTAAATGGAACTATTGATTATTGATTCTTTGGTGACATGCTTGGTTGACTGTTGATTGATGAATTGACTGACAGTCCAAGAAAGCTTGTTGGATATTGTCAAAAGATGTTTTTACTTGTTTGTTTTTTTAAAATGCTTTCTGAAAGTTATTTACGCAATTTAAAAATGCCATCTAATGATCTTGTAATACCTTTAACCCAATGTCCAAAGTGTGTGAATATTACAAAACAAAGGGGTATATTTTAAATAATATTTTTAAATTTTAAATGTATATATTTGTAAAATATTTTTTTTCAAAAACCCCTTACAAAAATGTAGCGGTTCTAAAAAATAAAATAATCGTACATCATTTAACTATAAATTGTGGTCGTGCATCCTTATTAGTTCTGAAAGAAAAAAAAATCGTATTGATTCAGGACAGATATAAGAGTCCCCTCCCTACTCCCGGAAAATTTAATACTTGAATTGAGCGCGTGTGAATCAATTGATTGACAAAACCGCAAGCGGTTCTTATTACGGGTAGCAAAGACTCATAGTTTTTGGTATTTTATAACACGCTGAGATAAGGTGTGGCTGGTGTGTCTCTTATCGACACACACACAGACCACGCGTAAACCGGGAAACGGCAGTGCAATTTTCATAAAATTATTTCATTGATTTCTAACATAACCCATTGACAAAACCAATTATTTTTCACAAAAAAATGCATCTATTACTTTCAAATTTAGTTTTATTAATAGAGTCATATTTTTTACACGAATCCATGCTTATTACACTTATAAATTTCAAAAACCCCCCTTTTTTTTTGACATTAACAAATAAGAACAAAAAATTATACCATAGGTTAATAAATATATTTTTAAAAGTTATGAAGGTACCGATAGACCGAATTGTTACAGTTATTATAAATATTCACCAAAAAAAATTATTAAAAAATGAGCCAACTCATTTAATGTTTTCTCACATAATAAAAATGTCAAGGCTACTCTAATGGCTCATGAAATTACCCAGCCTAGGTTTTTCTAGGGATAATTTCATTTTGATCCATGAATCATCTCGTCAGTTGCCATCGAAAATGTTTCAACCAGAATAGACAAAATTGATTTGGTCGACATCAATTTTATATATATAGAGATATTTTTTTTGATACTTCGTTTTAATGGAGTTTATGGTTGTTACTCACATTGTAAAATTGTAAGGTGTAAGATTTGGGGTATTAAAACATTGTGTAGAATTGATAATAATTAATCTTCATGGGGGGAAGGGTGTTGTGGGAGTGAGGGGGAGGGAGGGTCTGGTGAGTAGGTCATTCAACTTTGAGAGTCACGTAAAAGGCGTCGGGATCCTAACACATGCAATATTAGTCACTACATTATTACTTGAATTCATTGTTTTTACCATTTTATTCTTTGCATTTGTACAATGTGTAAATAATGACACACTACAGATATTGTTGATATGTGAATGAACCGTTTTAAACATAGCAACTATACCAAAGATAACTAAATTCTTTTCTTATTTTTTTGGTGTGTTGTGGATAATGTTGAAACTAAATTTCATTTTACTTATGTGAAGCAATGGTTATTTTTTTTAATTGTGTTACTATTTTAAAGCAAATATTGTTGTTTTTTTTATTTTGTTACCATGACTCTGATTGGTTGAATCTCGTCGTCACGTGACCCCCAAGCTGCCACGTCATTTGCGTGTATTTAACTTTGTCAAAATCACCCGTGGCGAAATCGAATTTGCTGTTGTACGAATTTTTAAAAATGGTTAAGTTTTTATTAACTTTAAAATAATATTTACTATTTGAAATAAAAATACATTAAAATACTTTTTTTGAATAAAAATATTGAAAGAAAATAACTTAAAAAGTTAATAAGAATTAATAACCAAAAATGCGATTATCAACTTTCTAGTAAATCATCTTCTCACTCATTTTTAACTTTATGATTTTGAAAGGAAAAAAAATCTATAAAAAATGAAAATAAAAAAAATATACCTCCTTATAATGAGATGGAGGAAAAAAACGCTTATCTTAAATATAATTATGTTAGAATCGATAAGAATTGACGATTAATACTCACGTGACCTGTATCCCCTAATAATAATATTGTCTCACCTTATGTCCAAAAGTGATGCTTTTCATCATCCAGAATGTTCGATGCGTACCCAAGTTGCCGTAGATCTTGTATTTAATTAACTTATTGCATTTACTAGTACATGCCATCGGTATAAGACGGTGCGTGCGTCGTCTTCTAGTGTCACCTCGTTAAATGATGTCCAATGTCATTGTCTTACTCAAGTTCAGAAATATTGTTGTATTCCATCTTCACATATCACCGATGCGCACCACCGTGTGCTACTTCCTCCTCCCCCTCCCTCATTATATTGCCACCCACACCCTGTTTCATTATTATCAACATGTTCGCCCCTTCCCGCCCGCAAGCAAACATCATCAACGAAACCCAACCCCCACCCCCTTCTCCTTGATGTTACCAATTTCGTCATTTTAGCGACTGCTGCATAATCCTTGTACAAAGGCGTCACACTTAATTTATTATTGCCGTTCTCGCTGTATAATGTGTTCTTTTATTTTTTTTCGGTTTATTTATTTAACATTTTTGAATGTGTACAGAGTTTGTACAAAATGTGCATAGATTGTGTATAGTGCTGAGAGTAAGTTATGGTGCTCATATTAAAATAATTTATTCAATAAAAATAAAAGTAAAAATAAATTATCTGTGTTTTTTAATTTTATTTTTTAAATTTGTCATCTTGTTAAAGGTTTTCAATTTATGCGAGTAGTGTGTCTCATTACTGTCTCATACTGCATGCCTGTGTCTAGATTCGTTTTGGAGTTACAGGCACAACAGTTGACAACTCTGACATTTTTCATATAATTTAATCAAACATTCATTTGCAAAAGATAATTTAATCGTTACTCCTCAAAACCTGATCGTTGCTGTTTCTATTGTTGCACCAGATCAACCATGTCATACCTATAACCAAGAGTGACTCATCCACGCCAAACGTCTTTTACAGCAGTGCTTCTCAAACTTTTTAGTATGACCGGCAGGAATTTTCTCCATTGCACCAGGGACCGGTGAACTATTTTCCCTGTACTGACGTGGTAGCGAAATGTCCTTTCTTGGTAACTTCTGCGGACCGGCATTGGATGGCCCACTGACCGGCACCGGTCCGCGGACCACCACTTTGAGAAGCATTATTTAGAGGATGTATAGGACCCTACGTGTAGCAGATGTAAAATGTAGATATTTTTTTAAGGTAGAATGTTTTTAATATGAAAGATTTTGAATTGATTTTCAAGTTTCGAAAAAAAACTTTCGTTAATTTTATATTAATAGTGTTATCTTATATATTATTAATTTCAATCAAACATATTGAAATCGTAATGTTGAGATTTTTTTTTAAACAAAGAATCAAATAAATTATTAAAAAAAGACAATTTAGATCTCGATGGATCGGCCAAGATTTTATTTTCTTTTTCTAACAATCTTTTATTCAGCGGCGCAATAAACAGCGCAAAGTTTGATGTGACCGAGCTAGCTAAATATATTGCAACAGATATTGCAATCAATCATTTTTATAAAGAATTTGCACATTTAATATTTTTCTAAGTGTATTAGGTCTAAATAAGTTTTCTTTCCTGCAATTATATTATTAAAAAATAATAATAATAAACATTTTTTTTAAAAACAACTTGTGCTTCATCTAAAGAAACGTATTAAAAAATAAATCTTTAAATTGTTCAATGATAGGATATAATTGGCAACTTTTTAAAACATGAGATGCGATGGCCAGTCTTTCTTCTAACATCAAGAGTTCACTGTTGCCAAATATTCTGACCAATCCATTGGCTCCAGAAATCTGGGACACGGGACACCAAGAGTTAAGGTTGACCCTTTGCCACCGACGACGGTTTCAATATGGAAGACATTCCGAGTTTCAGCTTCCCGTCTGAACTGTTAGCCTCAAACTTGGACCGTTGGACGGGATTCAACACCGGTCTGAAAATATCCTCGATGTTTGTGTGGCGCACATTCTAGTCCCCCAGTCAGCTTCCACCTCCCCAATCTTTACTCTCCTATTTAACCTGTTACGAAATCCCTTGTTCTTCCCTACCCCTTCTCGCTCTATCTTTCTCTCTCTCTCTCTCTCTCTCTCTCTCTCTCTCTCTCTCTCTCTCTCTCTCTCTCTCTCTCTCTCTCTCTCTCTCTCTCTCTCTTTCTCTCTCTCTCTCTCTCTCTCTCCCTAACTCCCATTCTCCAACTTCTCTATATTTCCAAATCTACCTCAAAACCTTTGTCCATCGCTCTTTCTCTTCCCCCGAATTCTTATTTATCGCGCTTTCTTTCCGTTCTTATCAGATTATTATCTGTTCCTCCCTCTCTCACATTTCTTCCCTCTCCTCTCACCTATTTTTCTCCTTTTCCTTACTCATCTTTTCTCTTTGTCGGCATGTCTCGTCTACAATTCACCTCCTCTCCGCACCATCACTTCTTATCATCACCTCTCCCTTTCCTCTAACCGTCTAATCTCAAGATCCTACCCTTTACTTCCCTCCCTAGCTTTCGGAACCCCCCCCTCTCTCTCTCTCTTTCCACCTTCCCCCTTTCTCATTCTTCTTATTTCTCCCCCCCTCTCTCTCTCTCTCTCATGTTTTACTCTCTCCCTAAATTTTAACTTTATTTTAATTAAGAGAACTTTGTGTTTTCAATGTTAGACCTGTGACCAGGAACTCGAGAGAGTTTAGAGGGGAATAAGGTATGTTTTTGGGCCTTCTATTTCGCACGGTGAATCACCCAGTCAAGACGGGAGGTAATCCTTGACCCACTGACCTCCTCCCCCCACGAACTAGAGGCAGACGTGTCTACAAAAATCAAACTGTCAACTGTTTTTTTCCGCTGATGGGATTTGAAATGGTCACGGTGTGTGGTGTTTGGTGTTTCACTCACACCACCATAGAGTTGAAGTAGGTCTGAAGACACCAGCCATCCAAGAATATGTGTAACACTTAAACTAAGTATGAGTTCATATCTCAGCTCAAACACCAGCGAAATTACGTCTTGGTGCTCGTATAGCGTCTTAATATTGTATGAATGATATGACATGCATTATATATCATATTACCTATATAACATGAGTCTAAGTGTAAATTCCAAAATGTTATTGTCAATTTTCAGTGTTAAGAACTCATGAAAAAAAATATAATTTAAAAAAAAAGAAAAAAAAGAACAACTTTTACCAACGTCACACAGATTTAATTCTGTATAATTACAATGGGGCAATCTTCCAATAAACAACAATACACTTATCTCCCTGGCTATCTACACACATATAAAATATAAAATTGACATAGACAGAAACACTGTTGGACAGACAATCAGACATGCACATATTCCATGATAATGGAGGGCAATAATGTATTCATATATATATATATATATATATGAGGTGATATTATTTCATTGCAACCATGATATACTGCTGTACTTGCAAATCATGTATACTCTTAATTTATATATCGTTGATAAAATAGAAGCTTTAGCTTTTCCCGTAATGTAATAGTTTTTTTTAATGCATATCTTGATTAGCTCTTGTTTCGATCAGCGGTTCTCAACCTGTTGTCCGCGGAGATATCCTTGGTGGTCCGCGAGCAAAGGATGAAATTTAAAAAAGGCCTAAATGTTGTCACTTTTTAAAATATATTGATTACCATTAATCACTTGATGGCGATAGCATAGTGCCGAAAATAATATGCTTTGATTCTATGTTTACTTTTAGCAATACCGGAAATCACACGATGCCACACTAGATTCTAGAAGAGTATAGTTGTTATACTGACATTCAGAAATATTTTTTGAAACCATTTATTAAATTAGCCTTAAATTAATATTACAATTATTTAAGTAATAAATTAATTAAATTGATTTAACATATGGATAAATTTCTAATGAAGAAAACAACGAACATAAGGACAACAATGATTCTTTAAGACTCATCTTCACAATTTATGTGTGAATCAAATACAGTTCCGGAGTAGGAAAAAAAAGACGATTAGCCATAGGACAGTATGAAGAAGAAGAATCGCGCTTTGGTTTTATATGGGCATTGTAAATTATCAAACCAGATCAGAGTGTGTAATATGCCCGCAAATTCTTGCAAATGAAGAGATGAAACCTGCTAAATTCCGGAGACATCTTTTGGAGCATTCAAATCGTAGCATTTTAGTATGGTTTTAATAACTAACATGTTTACTAATTACATTTATATAACTATTAAATAGTTAAATACAAACTATAATTGTATATTAATTTCCAGCATGGCAGTAGCACAATTTTCAGTAGTGGTTCGCGGCTAAGGCACAATCTTTTCAAGTGGTCCTTGATCTCAAAAGGTTGAGAACCACTGGTTTAGATTGACGTGCGAGTGTGACAGAAATTTGAATTTAACCTTTGTCAAGTTGACAGGTTTGTTGTTGTTGTTGTTGTTTTATCTCATGGGTTTTCATGGGTTCAATATGAAAAAAATTCAGCTTGAACAGGTGCGTTGGTTGATGAGCATTTTTGTCTCATTAGCTTTTAATTCTAATCTCATGTTATTAATGTGAAAAGACCACTCACTAACAGCTACTTGCACTGGTTCCACCACCACCTCTACCACTATTAACGCCTACAATGCTCGTGTCACTATTAGTAGTACTATATTAGTGCTAATTAACATTAATTAATTAATATCAATACTTTCATTTAAATGACCTCTTTACAATTACAATACTCCCACAAACAACAACCAGCACGACCACTATACCGCAACTATGATTGCTACCATAAGTACTACAACTACTAATTCTACTACTACTACTACAACTTGTGCTACTATATATAGTATTCGTGCTACAAATAATATGACTATTACCACTGCTACTGCTGCTGCTACCTCAACTACTACTACAACGTACTACTACTACTAATAAAAGTTACGACAGCTTGGCGAGACGTCTTGCTGCTCGTCAGTTATGAATGCCTTGTCAACCTCAGTCTATCAAATTGCACCAAAGTTAACACAATGAAAATGTTTCCTAGAAAAACAGATGTATACATCTCTAGGTCAAACTGGCCGGCACAGTAATGTGTAAGTAAACAAATCTTTTTTTTTCTTTTTCGTCGAATTTTTTTTAAAAAACAAAACCAAAAAAAAACCAGCAACAGTTTGTTGATATAACCATGTGGAAAATATACTGTATACATGTGGACGGATATGATCAAAGCAGCAGGTGGACCAAAGATATTGTATACACGTGGACGGATATAACCAACGCAGGTGGACCAAAGATATTGTATACACGTGGACGGATATAACCAACGCAGGTGGACCAAAGATATTGTATACATGTGGACGGATATAACCAAAGCAGGTGGACCAAAGATATTGTATACACGTGGACGGATATAACCAACGCAGGTGGACCAAAGATATTGTATACACGTGGACGGATATAACCAACGCTGGTGGACCAAAGATATCGTATACATGTGAACGGATATAACCAAAGCAGGTGGACCAAAGATATTGTATACACGTGGACGGATATAACCAAAGCAGGTGGACCAAAGATATTGTATACACGTGGACGGATATAACCAACGCAGGTGGACCAAAGATATTGTATACAAGTGGACGGATATAACCAACGCAGGTGGACCAAAGATATTGTATACACGTGGACGGATATAACCAACGCAGGTGGACCAAAGATATTGTATACATGTGGACGGATATAACCAACGCAGGTGGACCAAAGATATTGTATACATGTGGACGGATATAACCAAAGCAGGTGGACCAAAGATATTGTATACATGTGAACGGATATAACCAAAGCAGGTGGAACAAAGATATTGTATATATCTGGACGGATGTAACCAAAGCAGGTGGACCAAAGATATTGTATACATGTTGTTGGATATAACCAAAGCAGGTGGACCAAAGATATTGTATACATGTGGACGGATATAACCAAAGCAGGTGGACCAAAGATATTGTATACATGTTGTTGGATATAACCAAAGCAGGTGGACCAAAGATATTGTACACATGTTGTTAGAAAGAACCAAAGCAGGAGGACCAAAGATATTGTATACATGCATGTGGACGGTTATAACCAGATCAGACTGACCAGAAACACTGTATCCATTTATAAGGACATAACCAAAGCAGGTTGACCAAAGATAATGTACACACTTAACAGAGGCGTCACTAAGGTTTGTGTCACCCAGTGCGTTACCTCATGGTGTCACCGGTTTGGCCACCGTTGGTATAGAGCAGTGATGGCGAACCTATGGCACGCGTGCCACAGTCGGGACGCAGAGCCTCATCAGCCGGCACGCGACTAAAATATGAGTTCCTTTATCAAACCAGCTAAGCAAAACCGCCATTTACAGGTTTCATTGGAGTGTTGGCACTTAGCTATAAATAAGTGGGTTTTGGTTGAATTTTGGGCACGCCGCCCCAAAAAAGTTCGCCACCATTGGTATAGAGTATATCGTATTGTAAAGCTTTATAATATACCATGATATGTTGGTTGATGGCAATAAACAACAAAACCTGTATTTAGGACTTGACGAAAATAACACACTTCTTTTTTTAAAAATTAAATTTCAGAAAATTTATGTTTAAAATTTTCATATTTTATCCCGAATGTCAAGGCTTCATGTTAAACTTTTGGAATAAAGTTAATGTAAAATTTAGTTGTTAAAGCTTTTAAAATTTAATTATTATTTTTTTAAATAAAAATGTAGACATAGATTTTTCCAACAACTGTGATGTTTCAGCTGCCAGTGACACTCCGCCATCAGCAACAACACCTGGACTGTGTACTTTGTTCCATTGTGGACGGCCAGGGGGTGGGGGCTGCCATGTTTTTATGTTAGGCTCTGGACATATGTGGAGTTAGACAAGAACAGGTCACACACGGATGTAAGCTGGAGTTTAAAGAGGTTTGAGTTAAATGCAATATCGTTATGTTTGCATCGTAAAATTTTTTTTTAAATGTTAACATGGAAGAATGGATAAAAGGTGATTTGTGATGTTAACATAGATGAACGGGACGATAATGATCTGTAATGTTAACATGGAAAGATGTATGGCAATGGCGGTTTGTGATGTTAACATAGATGAACGGGACGATAATGATCAGTAGTGTTGACATGGAAAGATGTATCGCAATGGCGGTTTGTGATGTTAACATAGATGAACGGGACGATAATGATCAGTAGTGTTGACATGGAAAGATGTATGGCAATTGTGGTTTGTGATGTTAACATGGAAAGATATATGGCAATGGTGGTTTGTGATGTTAACATAGATGAACGGGACGATAATGATCAGTAGTGTTGACATGGAAAGATGTATGGCAATGGTGGTTTGTGATGTTAACATGGAAAGATATATGGCAATGGTGGTTTGTGATGTTAACATAGATGAACGGGACGATAATGATCAGTAGTGTTGACATGGAAAGATGTATGGCAATGGTGGTTTGTGGTGTTAACATAGATGAACGGGACGATAATGATCTGTAGTGTTGATATGGAAAGATGTATGGCAATGGCCGTTTGTGATGTTAACATAGATGAACGGGACGATAATGATCTGTAGTGTTGACATGGAAAGATGTATGGCAATGGTGGTTTGTGATGTTAACATGGAAAGATATATGGCAATGGTGGTTTGTGATGTTAACATGGAAAGATGTATGACAATGGTGGTTTGTGATGTTAACATGGAAAGATGTATGGCAATGGCGGTTTGTGATGTTAACATAGATGAACGGGACGATAATGATCTGTATGTTAACATGGAAAGATGTATGGCAATGGTGGTTTGTGATGTTAACATGGAAAGATATACGGCAATGGTGGTTTGTGATGTTAACATGGAAAGATGTATGGCAATGGTGGTTTGTGATGTTAACATGGAAAGATATACGGCAATGGTGGTTTGTGATGTTAACATGGAAAGATATACGGCAATGGTGGTTTGTGATGTTAACATGGAAAGATGTATGGCAATGGTGGTTTGTGATGTTAACATGGAAAGATGTATGGCAATGGTGGTTTGTGATGTTAATGTGGACGAATAAACTAATGGTGATTTGTTGTGTTAAAATATAAGAGCGGAGCGTTTGGATTAGAAGCTTAAGCATACATACGTGGTACCCGTGGATTGGCAACGATTGAATCACTGTTTAGGTGTCAATCGTGTTAAGAGATTGTGATACAAAAGCGGGTCATGTTAGGGGGCTATCTTGCGTTATACGAATGTTAAGTGGCGACAATGGACTATCTAGTGTCAAATTGTGCTTCAGATCATGGGCAGATCATGGGCAGATCATGGGCAGATCATGGGCCAGGTGTTGGCACTTTTAACATGAGTAGAGCCATGCGTTTGTTCTATTGGGTGTGTAGAGCAATGCGTTTGTTCTATTGGATGTGTAGAGCCATGCGTTTGTTCTATTGGGTGTGTAGAGCCATGCGTTTGTTCTATTGGGTGTGTAGAGCCATGCGTTTGTTCTATTGGGTGTGTAGAGCCATGCTTTTGTTCTATTGGGTGTGTAGAGCCATGCGTTTGTTCTATTGGGTGTGTAGAGCCATGCGTTTGTTCTATTGGGTGTGTAGCGCCATGCGTTTTTTCTATTGGCTGTGTAGAGCCATGCGTTTGTTCTATTGGGTGTGTAGCGCCATGCGTTTGTTCTATTGGGTGTGTAGCGCCATGCGTTTGTTCTATTGGGTGTGTAGAGCCATGCGTTTGTTCTATTGGGTGTGTAGAGCCATGCGTTTGTTCTATTGGGTGTGTAGAGCCATGCTTTTGTTCTATTGGGTGTGTAGAGCCATGCGTTTGTTCTATTGGGTGTGTAGAGCCATGCGTTTGTTCTATTGGGTGTGTAGCGCCATGCGTTTTTTCTATTGGCTGTGTAGAGCCATGCGTTTGTTCTATTGGGTGTGTAGCGCCATGCGTTTGTTCTATTGGGTGTGTAGCGCCATGCGTTTGTTCTATTGGGTGTGTAGCGCCATGCGTTTGTTCTATTGGGTGTGTAGCGCCATGCGTTTGTTCTATTGGGTGTGTAGAGCCATGCGTTTGTTCTATTGGGTGTGCATGTAGAGCCATGCGTTTGTTCTATTGGGTGTGTAGCGCCATGCGTTTGTTCTATTGGGTGTGTAGAGCCATGCGTTTGTTCTATTGGGTGTGTAGCACTATGCGTTTTTTCTTTGGCTGTGTAGAGCCATGCGTTTGTTCTATTGGGTGCGTAGCGCCATGCGTTTGTTCTATTGGGTGTATAGCGCCATGCGTTTGTTCTATTGGGTGTGTAGAGCCATGCGTTTGTTCTATTGGGTGTGTAGAGCCATGCGTTTGTTCTATTGGGTGTGTAGAGCCATGCGTTTGTTCTATTGCGTTTGTAGAGCCATGCGTTTGTTCTATTTGGGTGTGTAGCGCCATGCGTTTGTTCTATTGGGTGTGTAGAGCCATGCGTTTGTTCTATTGGGTGTGTAGAGCCATGCGTTTGTTCCTATCTTAACTCTGTTTGAGTAGAGTATATTATCTAGTGGTGATTTGGATACTTCAATAATATTGTATATATTTGATTGTTATTATCTGAGCCTTCTAACAGATATACCTTATTTGACCATGCAATTAATTGTGTTTCACGTGTGTTTTTCTTAAGGCTGTGTTGTCTAATGGGTGTGTAAGGCCATGCGTTTGTTCTATAGAGTATAGAGTGTATTATAAAGCCATACGTTTGTTCTATAGAGTGTAGTGTAAGCCATGCGTTTGTTCTATAGAGTGTAAAGCCACGCGTTTGTTCTATTTGGTGTATAGAGCCATGCGCTCGTATGATTGGGTGAGTCGATGGAATTGTTTGCATCATTGGTTGAATAAAACCATGCGTTTTGTTATGGGGCGCGTGTAAATCATTTTGTTCACACAGTTGGTTGTTAAGAGTTATTTATAAGTTCTGTTGCCGGGTGTGAAGGGGCATTTTAAGTACTGTTGAGTGTTTAGAGCGATGGGTATGTTCTGTATAGGGTGTGAAGTGTGAAGGGGCATTTATTAGTTCGTTTGAGTGTGTAGAACCATTTGTCAATAGTGTTCATGTCTTTAGAGCAATGTGAATGCACTGTAGGTTGTTTAGACTGATTTGTTATAATACTGTTGGGTGCTGAGAGACATGAAGACCTAGTCCTTATCAACGTTGGCAAAATGATACGATTTAATATGTGGATTCAAATTTTCCAAAGAAATATGAAAGTGTTTGACCGTTAGATATATTTACAAATAATTGTGTAAACACACATCGGACATCACACAAGTGAGTTTTGCTATATTTATGTCCTTCACTTTCATAGAGGGATGTTTTGGTTATATCTACATAAATTTGAACCTTTTAACTCTTTGTTCCTTTATCTGCGTGGACGATTCTGTTATAAAAAACCTCCGTGCATTTATTTATTTTAAATCACAATATCTTTGGAGATCATCTCTGCGAGTATGTGATAACACACACACAAGTCAAGATGACCTCCGAGCTCGCTTTAATGAGTTTTAGCCGCCCGCTTAGCCGCACAGGCGCTAAGTGTCCAGGGCCGCAGCGTCGCGCTGATCAGCCGCTGTCAGCCCCGACCGAGAGGGTCTCGCTTGTCAAAGAGGAATCCGTGGAAACCCGAGCGACGAACTCCACGGGGATCTCGCCGGGACTAAGTTCGGGCTTAAAGATGGACCGCTGCGATGTTTATGATCGGGGGGGAGAAACACGACACGGTCAGGTGGGGGGTAGACGTCGGAAAGTTGGAAGTCAGAGTTTCGGGTCGCGCTTTCCCCGGGCGGTGTGCGGATAGTCACGCGGACCAGGCTCAATGGACCGTCATCATTACACGGCAGGGGGGAAATAGACAAACTGTCGTCCCCTGTTGGGGTAGACCTATACTTGGAGGCAGGGACGAAACAGGGGTCGGGGTGGAGAGCTGGGGGAGTCATTCCGTTATCTGAGCCGGAGGTGTTTAATACTACCGGTAACGAAGAGCTGTCGTGGTTAGGGGGTGGGGGTGAGATCGTGGGGGGGGGGAGGTCATATTTAAATTGTATTTCTTTTGAATACACGAGGAATTAATGTCGCTAATCGGCGTTTTGGTAATAAACTTATATGTGTAGATTTTAGATTCGTAGTAGTTTAAACAAAAATTATCGTAAAATAAAACGCTTTTAATTTGGACACTGTTCCACTTATAATGATTCAATGGCTTTGGTTTTGTATTTATAGGGATTGTTTTCCTCTGACCGTAAACTGTGAAATATTGTGGGAATCTCCCAATTGATTAATGTGACAATAGAAGACATTTTATATCGTCATCGCATTGGAGCCCATATCACAGTTCCGCGAGTTTTAGTCGTACTGAAAGGGTATATCTATCATATAATTTGTTCATCTATTCTCTCAGTTCTACCTTTATTGCGCCCCTTGCCCTTTATAGTCAAAAGACTGAATGAGACCTTTATTATCGCCGACGACTTCAACAGATTATCAATATACATAATTCCCGCTGTCTGTATGGATGTAATGCTGTTAGATGGCGCTGCGATCGATTTTGTTTTATAGTGCGACTAATTTTAGAAAGCAGCGCACCAAATTACTTCACCAAAATTAACACTTTTCGAGCGATCCGCATAAAATTGTTCAATATGATAATAAATGAATCAAATAAAAATAAATTAAGTAAATGAAAGTTCTGTTTTATGTTATTTTTTAATCTGATGTGTATTTATTTTCAAAACTTCCGTCATTTTTGACGGGTGATACACTAGTATAATATAGACACCCTCAATTATCATTCCCTAACGCTAAGGGACATCACTTTCCTTTTTTTTCTTTTTCATCGAAAATATAGACTTATAAATCATAATCGTTTTGGTTTCCAGATTAACATTAACCAAACAACGCACGAACCGTTGACGTCAGCATTTGTGTTGTTAACAGTGCTGACTGACTCACTCATTCCGTAACATTCGAAAAGAGTTATTTTTTGGTGCAGTACTTTGGTGCACTGCTTTCTAAAATTAGTAGCGTCACGGACAGGACAGACGGGGCGTGCAGTTAAAAAATGAAGTGGGCGCCATAGAAATTTCAGGAAGTTTAATATTACGTTAAGTGGTAGCGCACTGGACTATCGATCCGAGGCAGATCCCGAGTCGCGGGTTCGAGCCCGGGAACTGGCAAGGCCCCTGGGGCATTGTGCTGGCCACAAATTCCCCTTCTCATTAGTGGTGGCTAAAAACTTGTGAACGCTACATCACTTGCCCCATAGTCCGTCATGGACTGGAAAGGGGGTCATTTTATCATACAAGAACAAGTTAGTTTGGCTTTTGGAAAAGGTGGGTGCCGTAGGTGCCCACTTTTTGTAAATGCCCAACTAACTTATCCTTGTTTGATAAATACTTAATAATTGAACATACTGAAATGTACACAAAGTATTTTGTAATAGGGATTGTAGGGCGCCTACGGCGCTCACTGCAGCTGTGGGGCGCCTACTGCGCCTACCCTTTTTTGTCAAAAGCCCAAGTAAATTTTTTCTAACAAATGATGTCATTATAATATATATTTTTTTAAAGCGCGTATTTAATTTATAATTATTTTGCACACCTTTTTGCGCGCCTTTCGATGCACGGCTTGTATTAAAATATAAGCTCAAAAAATGACGTCATAGCGTTCCACATCCTTCCAGCCTGTGAGTGACCTGGACTATTATATTATTTATTGTTGGCGATTTTTACTGATGTACAAACGAAATTTTGAAATGACCTTTAAATAATTGTTTTTCTAATGAAATCAGTGACAAATTTTGTTAATCACGCCTGGCATAAAGTTCATCCTTGTTATCATAATGCACAATCTTTGACGCACAATAATTTGTATTTCTTTTGTGAGCTCTTTGCCATACGTCAGTGTAAAAAACTTGGCTCATGCGGAGTCACACAACCACAACAAGTGACGAATGGTTTTCTTCTTAATCCTTATAGTCCACCAAATCCCTTACGAGGACACTCAACTTAATTACTTAGTGTCGCCTGGTTATGATTTCCTGCCTTTGCGTGTTCCTTGAATTCATTGATTAAATATATGTACTGAATGTCTCATCTTTAAATATATGTGTTCGTGTGCATCACTGTTATTATCATCTACCGTCTCGTCGTATATTCTTCATGTTTATATTGTGCTGTTATATTACATTTCTTTGTGTTTTTGCCTGAGTACCTTTATTTAAGGGACTGACAACACGGTGACATTGCGTTTGGCAAATCAGAATGTTAAAAATGTATAGTTAACGACGAGAAAAAGTTTGTATCGCTCAGATTGTAGCAGAAGTTCATCAATCCATGAACTAATGAATCTACGAGATCCGTTTACCATGCAGAGCAAATCTTGCTTCCCATAATGTTTGTATTTATATTTTTTTTTAAAAAAATATTTTTAATTTAAAGTAATTGAGTGTGACATGTGAATTTTCATATCTTTACCAGATTCAATCTCTTTAAAATATAGGTCATGTTATTCATCTGTTTGATGAGTGTATAGGTTTTTTTCGTTGTGAGAAGACCAACAAAAAAAACAACAACACACCAATTAGTGTCTTCACTGTTTCAAGATTCCATATTGCTATCCTTTACTGCCAAATATTTTATTCTAATATCATCAACAAAAGATTAATATTGAGGTCGGTGGTTTTTACTAAGGAATTAGCCACTTCGACTTCATTCAAAATACCGTCCGAAATTATAGCAGACTACGTGAGCTGGAGGAAAATACTATAGTTTTAACGCTCAATGTCTGAATAATAAAAGTACAATTTCAAATGCTACGGATGTCCCCTTCTCGTCGCCTATACGCCAAACTACTTTTCTAATTTTTCAATTAGGTTTATCTAATTATAAAATCAAGTTATCATCACATCTTTAAAATTCCATTAAGCAGTGTATGACTCGTCACTGTTGTCAATGAATACATTCGTCATTCATTGTTTGTCAGTTAAAAATAAACAGTGGTGTCTTCTGTCGTATTACTTCACTTCAGCTTTCGTGACCCACTTCCATAATATTGCCATTCATGGCTACAACAAAACTCAATCCTGTTACTAACTATAGAAAACAATCGAGTTAGTAGAATCCTATATGACAATCAAGAAGAATGAAAGTGTCCTACAATTTTACTACCAGCCGTATAGGATATTAACAAGGGATTCTTAACGAGCGGTTCTCGCACTACAAGAAAGTTACTGATAAAATGCCTTATTACTGTTCTCCCTTGTGGTATTTAGAATACCTTCTCCCTTTGCGGATAAACATTTCAAACAGCCAAATAAATCCCAGCAATCCCCATGCTTTAAATCATACAGTTACAACAAGAACCTTCCAAGATATTTTAGGCTAACCCCAATCATACAGTTACATCAAGAACATTCCAAGATTCTTTAGGCACACCCCAACCATACAGTTACATCAAGAACCTTCCAATATACTTTAGGCTCAGTGGCGTAGCGAGGGGGGCCAAGCGAATGTCCCGGGCGGCACTTTGCCAGGGGCGGAAAATTACTGGAAGTTTTTAAAGAGCAATAAAAAAAACGTATAAGAAAATTTGAGCTGTTAATAGAAATAAAAGAAAAGCCAAATAAGAAATTAATAAAATAAATAAAGGCGCTATCATACAGCATGTGAACGTTTCAACTGCCAAAACTTCTTAAATTCTTCTTATACTAATGCTTCTGTTTTTCTGGAAAACCAGAGCCTGATTGTACCCTATCAATTTGAAACATGAACGAATCGAATTCTCCGAGCGGCACATTTGCAAATTCCTCTTTGTTAATTAGATTCTAAAATTTAAAAAAAAACGTTTTTATAAAGTTTAATAAAATAAAAGAAAAGCAAAGATAACATTTTGTTAAAGGAAAAAAAACTATATTAAAATATATGGACGAGACGTTGCTAATGCCAAAATTTCAAGCTCCTATTCTTTTATTAATCCATAGACTTGTGATACTAATGCCACTGAGTTGAAAAACATAAGGGCTAAAGTAGTGTACGAACATGACAATTATGTGTTGGTACATTGAATCAATATTAACATAGGTAAACTACTGGAACAAAGTTGTTGGCGCAACTACATGGTTTATTCTTTCAAAGCATACTTATTTTAATGTCTTTATTTTTTAGAATAAATAAAAATAATGAATAAAATTGCTTATCCAATTGAATTAAAACTTGGTACACAAATACACAAGTATCCACTCATGAACAATTAAGTGCTCAACATTACCAAAGTTTTTTGTAATTGGATAGAATATGTAATTAGATACAAAGAATATACTATTAATAAAGAACAAAAACAAAATGGCAAGAAGTTCTTTTCAACAAATGATTATCTTAAAATAATGGACTGCAGAGGCTCAACGTGTGTTAATACTTCTTCATGGCTGAAAAGTATGGAGGAGTTCAAGAAAGACAAAATAAATTACATATCAATGCAAAATCTCACTAAAAAAGTTCATTTAAGCTAATTTTTTACATGATTAGAAACTCCAACTGAAACGAACTCTCTAACTATTTTAGGTCACTAGAACGTCGTTACGCATTCTTTTCCATGTCCATACACCGTTTGAAATATATAATTGCTTCTACGAGAAGGCATTAAACAGACTTCAGGATACAAAAAAGTGAATATACCATGAAGCCATTTTGAAGTTATTTTTAAAGTTATAGAAGAACTGATAGATGCAGACAAAAAGCTCAACACTCGACCATATAAACACAATGAAATATTTTTATTTTCTATTTTATGTCAAAGATGCCCGAAATTATTTACAAACGTATAGTGTTTAAAAAAATACTTAGCAGAAGCTTCTCACAGAGAAACTAATGCAATACTTAAAGGATGCTTTGACATTTAATACAATTTTATGTGGGGACCTCATTGTTTTAATCGAATCTTCTAATCAAAGAATGAGAGCAAACGTTTCGTGATCGAAGCGAATATGATCCATGCTGTGAAGAAAAACAGTTGAGAAGAAAGTTGTATTCTTCATAACATTAGATTACTGTAGAAATTCGTGTGAGTTTTTGGCAGTTATATCGAATTTAGAAAACAGATTTTCGTACACCACCTAATATACTGGACTTTGAAATTTTTCCTTCAAATTAGAGTATAATATCTTACGTGCCATATTCAAACAAGGAATATTTTAACCCCACGGGGAAAAAAAAGAACAATTAATGAATTCAAGATCAGATAATTTATTCAAGTTTTAAAAGATATTGAGGCTAGAAGTTACCCTGCCTAAAATAATAGCATTAATTCGAACATTGTCTTAAATAATGCAAGATGTTAAAATAGCTTCTCTAAAATTAATTTAATAAACAAATTAATCCAGATCAATAACGAAAACACCAAGATTATCTAATCTATAGACGCTTTGGCTATTGAGTATGGTTTGGCTGAAGACATTGATACATGAAAGATTGGGGAACGTCCATAAATGACGTCACGCACCTGGGGGGGGGGCGGAGTGGGTCACACTTTGAGACGATGTGTGACGAGGGCGAGGGGGTGGTTAAAAAATGTGACGTCATATCAAAACGCGCAATTTTAAATAAAATGTTCACTTAAATATTTGATTGCTTACAATTTATTTAATAACGTTTTAAATGGCTTCACACGTGTTACCAAATTAGATTGCAGCCTACACTAAACACATGCTAAAATAAAATAAAAAAGTGATTTGAAAAATACCTATTTTCAAATACAAAATACGTCTTTTATGGGGTTGGGGGGAGCAAAGCTTTATGACGTCATATTTGAGGGAGGTCTAAGTTTTTGTGACGACGTGTGACGATGGGGGGAGGAGGGTAAAAAATTGGCCAAAATCGCGTGACGGCATTTTTTTTAATAGCCTCTTTTGTTTTGAGGAAAATTATAAACTTCAATTTTATTCATGAAATGAAGCATTTCTTTTTATTTCTAACATAAAAATGTATTGTGTTCTTAATATTGCTTTCTAATAAAGACTATGTTTACTTTATAGCATTAAGATAGTTTTCTGCCCCGGGCGGCACATACCCACACTACGCCGCTGTTTAGGCTCACCCCAATCATACAGTTACAGCAAGAACCTTCCAAGATTCTTTAAGCTCACCCCAATCCGAACACTAAAATTAACAACAAAAGTTATAATTGTTGGCATATACCAACGTTTTGAATTTGATATTAGTCCCTTTTGCAGACTTGACTTTAACAGCAATTGTCTTTATGTCCAGTACTATAACACCCAATAGATACCCCGTTTAGATAAAGAATGCCAACCCTTTGTGGATGTTTGTGTTGGTCTTCATTTATTTTTAATTTTATGTTGCTGGTTGTCATGCAACATCCAGCAACATTACAGTTCCCAAATATCGCAAGCAAGTTAATATTCGCGAGGAGCGATCTGAGCTAAGTCTAACATAATAATAATATATTTCGTTATTGGTTTCAGTCACGTGTGTATATATATGCTCAAAAATTTATTTTTTTTAAAACAGGTGTGCCGTATTATTTGATATTCAAACAATTAGCAGTCTTTAAATCATGCCAATCATGTTTCATTTTGTTTCAATTCCTATCGCCTTTACTGGATTTTAAACAACTTTGTAGACGTTTTCCGCGGCACCCTTGGCAGCAGTCTTGGGGCACACAAATGTACTGTGGCAAAGCGGTCGCAGAAATCTTATTTACTCCAACTAATTCTTGTGTTATAAATAGTCGATTGTGAATTTCTGAAATTTAAACTAAAAAATACTTCTCTTTGGTCCATCAATGTATTCAAGTTATTGCTAACGCGATGTAATAACTCAAGTCAATATGCGCATTCGTTTTATACGAAAAATCAAATGCAATGAAAACAAGTCTAGATGGAAATTGAATAAGAGACTGTTGATCTTAAATGTAGTCCACGTTCATATATATATATAATGGAAAATCAGATAATGTACCACTTAAATTGTAATAGACAAACATCAGCAAAACATGACGGATGCTTGACACTGACATTTAGAGTCATTCCTCACAACCGCATGCCCCACCACGTAGCCCCGCCCCCTTGACATATTCAAATATCTTTGAAGTCGGTGTCTCGATCTCAAATTACTCGATCTTTTTTACCGTTCCCTCCATTCAAATCAATATTTCAATAAGCAAATCTCGCAAAAAGACGCGCTTCTGTCCACCGCAAGCGGCGACCTCTCTTCGGAAAAAAAATAGAGTTTTCCTTTTCATGGCGGAGCCCCATATGATCGTCTGGCCCGTGGTAAGGATCAAATAGTATAGTCCCTGATCGCATTGTCGAGATGTGTCACATTCATCGCTTTGAAACGCGGGACAAATAAAAACCCCAAGGGGCGCGGGAAGGAGCGGTGGTTTCACACGTTAACAATCACCTCCTTATGGGGAGCCCTTCTTTTAACCAAAAAAAAAGTTGAGCTGTAGCGGTAGAGCGGAGGTAGATTATACCCCCTTCCCTCACCCTCTAACGCGGCCTCTGACTGTAGTGTTAGATTAAAGCCTCCCCCCACCACCCAGACCTCTATGCTGGCCTCGGAGATTAACTTCCCAAGACAACTTTAACACTTCTAATTTTCATAAATTTCCCAAGTGTCCATTCTCCTCGTAGGATTGTCGAACGATCGGGGAAATGATTTGGAGAGGGTAAGGTGTTGTCTTAGAAAGAGAAAGCTCATGTGCAGAAATACCGGTGTATTAAAAAGCCAAAGTGTCTATACGGGAGGTATCATTGTAGAAAGAGAAAGCTCATGTGCAGAAATAACGGTGTATTAAAAAGCCAAAGTGTCTATACGGGAGGTATCATTGTAGAAGCAAACGTCGCATGGAAATTAAAGAATTACACCCAACAAAAAAAAAGAAAGAAAGAAAAGGAAGATCTTTCCAACATTTCGGTCCCCTGATATTTGCACACTGGTAAGCAATGTCTATTAAAGATCTCCTAATATCCGAATATAGCGTCAGGTGTAGTGTTTGACTTGTTTGGTCAATTCTGAGATCTGTATAATCAATGTTTTATTAAAGACCTCAGAATATAGCATCATGTGTAGTGTTTGACTTGTTTGGTCAATTCTGAGATCTGTATAAACAATGTTTTATTAAAGACCTCAGAATATAGCATCATGTGTAGTGTTTGACTTGTTTGGTCAATTCTGACATCTGTATAAACAAGGTCTATTAAAAACCTCAGAATATAGCATCATGTGTAGTGTTTGACTTGTTTGGTCAATTCTGAGATCTGTATAAACAAGGTCTATTAAAGACCTCAGAATATAGCATCACGTGTAGTTTTTGACTTTTTTGGTCAATTCTGAGATCTGTATTCCAATAAAGAATAAATGCCAGCAAATTGTGTCTTGTAGTTCTTCAAATAACGATCACCCACTAGGCTACCTACCTGCGTGATGTCACGGGCATGAAATTAAGAATCGTACAAGCCATGTTGGAGTCCTGTATCTTCTGGTGTGAATCAAAAGCTAATTTCAAAGATGATTGTAGATTTTGATTTTAGATGTTTTGATTTCATTGCATGTAATTGCTATTGAATTCACTTTTTTTTTAAATTCAAAAAGAGAAATTTTCCTTTGAAGTGATTTTAATTCTAACGAAAGTGTTGTGGCTCTTAAAATTGTAGAGTTGTTGAAACATTCAAACATTTTACAAGTTTCACAAGTGTTATCAGTAGAAATGTTGTACAATTGAATTATTCAAACTGTTTCGGTTGTATATCAGTGCTTCCCAAACTTTTTAGTGTGGCAGACCGGCAGGAATTTTTTCATTGCGCCAGGGACCGGTGAACTATTTTCCCTGTACTGACGTGGCAGCGAAATGTCATTTCTTGGTAACTTCTGCGGACCGGCACCGGTCCGCGGACAACCACTTTGAGAAGCACTGTTGTATATGACCACTTTAGGTTTCACCTGTGCAAGCTATATTCACCATAAATATGAGAGCATAAAATTTGAGAACTATTGAACCAAAGAAACGACAATAATTATTAATTTCTCGTTTGGAATGTCGACAAAAGGAAATGAAAAAGATATTCGTGCGCTGTATAATATGATAATTTTTTAATTACATTTAAGTGATGCAAGTGCTTATGTACTAATATACCATTCAGTACCACACTGTTTAGTAACACACCAATTAGTGCGATACAATTTAGTAACATACCATTTAGTATCATACCCTATTTCAGGGCCACCAAATAGAGACTTTCGGGACGAGGTGAGAAAATGTTGTCGCATTACGATGCCAAGCTTGTATTAGTTGATGCCATCCAAGATGACCTTGTCAAAATCAAAAGGCTTGGTGGTGTTAGGTCACGGTGCAATGGACTCAATGGAGTCATGTTCATGAATGCACAAGGCAATAAAAAGACATATTCCTATGCAAAAGCAGGGGTGGCCCAACCACAATTAGAAGTCCCTGTCACTTATCGAAGTGACAAAATATGGTTGGCGGACAACCTTAGGAACAAGTGGTACCGGGAATGGGACGACAGTACGACTGCCAGAGGAGCAAATACTAACATGCTTACACCAAACCTATAAGACAAATGAAGGAAATTTAGTCGCAAACAAATGAGAACGAAGCATTGCCCTTACAATTCACACTTCACCCGGCTAGACCACAACAGGGACTTGAGCTGCCGGCATAGCAGCCTATAGTATAGTCCCTAAAACAATAGTGCACCTCTTGACTTCCTGCCCCACACTGGACTTGACCGGGGAGTGGGCTAGGGTGGAGGGCGATTCCTTCACTTCGTAAATGTCGTAATGGCACTGCCCAGCAGATTGAGTAGCTGTAAGAGAGTAAATTGTTAAGACTAACTATTAAATCTGCACTCAGTGGTATTATACTGACTAGGATATATTAGGATATAATAGAGTGGATTGGGTGTTGATTAAATACAATTTCGCAACATACAATTCAGTTTCATGCGATTTTGTTTAACACCATTTAGTATTATACCATTAAGAATAACACTGTTTGGTATTAAAACAAAAAATTATTTATAGTACCATTGCATTTAGTAATTTCATATTTAGTAAAAAAAATAATAAAGTTGGGTGAGACTGCATTCTTCTAAAAGCCTGATTGCAGTCTAAAAGCATTCTTCTAAAAGCCTGATTGCAGTCTAAAAGCATTCTTCTAAAAGCCTGATTGCAGTCTAAAAGCATTCTTCTAAAAGCCTGATTGCAGTCTAAAAGCATTCTTCTAAAAGCCTGATTGCAGTCTCAAAGCATTCTTCTAAAAGCCTGATTGCAGTCTAAAAGCATTCTTCTAAAAGCCTGATTGCAGTCTAAAAGCATTCTTCTAAAAGCCTGATTGCAGTCTAAAAGCATTCTTCTAAAAGCCTGATTGCAGTCTAAAAGCATTCTTCTAAAAGCCTGATTGCAGTCTAAAAGCATTCTTCTAAAAGCCTGATTGCAGTCTAAAAGCATTCTTCTAAAAGCCTGATTGCAGTCTCAAAGCATTCTTCTAAAAGCCTGATTGCAGTCTAAAAGCATTCTTCTAAAAGCCTGATTGCAGTCTAAAAGCATTCTTCTAAAAGCCTGATTGCAGTCTAAAAGCATTCTTCTAAAAGCCTGATTGCAGTCTAAAAGCATTCTTCTAAAAGCCTGATTGCAGTCTCAAAGCATTCTTCTAAAAGCCTGATTGCAGTCTAAAAGCATTCTTCTAAAAGCCTGATTGCAGTCTAAAAGCATTCTTCTAAAAGCCTGATTGCAGTCTAAAAGCATTCTTCTAAAAGCCTGATTGCAGTCTAAAAGCATTCTTCTAAAAGCCTGATTGCAGTCTAAAAGCATTCTTCTAAAAGCCTGATTGCAGTCTAAAAGCATTCTTCTAAAAGCCTGATTGCAGTCTAAAAGCATTCTTCTAAAAGCCTGATTGCAGTCTAAAAGCATTCTTCTAAAAGCCTGATTGCAGTCTCAAAGCATTCTTCTAAAAGCCTGATTGCAGTCTAAAAGCATTCTTCTAAAAGCCTGATTGCAGTCTAAAAGCATTCTTCTAAAAGCCTGATTGCAGTCTAAAAGCATTCTTCTAAAAGCCTGATTGCAGTCTAAAAGCATTCTTCTAAAAGCCTGATTGCAGTCTCACCCAACGAAAAGAAAATGTCTACAAACGTCGACGTCTGCAATCCTTCCAAGAGCACAGGCCCCCCTATAAGAGTCCTCCATGCATCCCTATCCTGGGCCAGTCTCCACAGCATCTTCTGCAGGTATGGTCAAGTCTGTTGATGTCTGCCTCCAACTCTCGACGCCAAGTGTTGTTGTTTTTTTTTAAAATCCTTTACATTAACTCGTGGTGTCTGCTTGCTTGCACCCTTGTCGCCAAAACTTTGGATCAATTTTTAACCCACTTCCTCGTAAGCGAGCGAGCTGAAATTTTGCAGGCAGTTTCGTACTGATAATAAAAACTATGTATCAAAATTTCAGATCGATCACATGTACCGTAATTGAATTATTGATTTTTTATATTATTTTATTTATTCCTATGTATCATGTTATTTTTGAGATAGAGTGTAAGGGGGCGTATTATATTGAACAACCTTTCTGTCGCGCAATAAGGTGCGTATTTTATTGACAACACTTTTTATAAACATATTCCTGATCGGTGCGCATTATATTAAACATGTTTTACGACACAACTGCAATTTTGTATTTTTGGATGGTCTTGCGCTGCGTATTATAATGAACATTCTTTTAGTTACGTCTCGTACATAAAGGATTTATGGTCAAAAACTTGGTTTTTTACATATTTTTAATTATTTTTTTTGTGAACTCTTTTCCCCTTCTCTCGGGGTTCCATGCAGGGTTTGCCATGTTGTGATGATGGCAGGTTTTCGTAGCGTATGGCCTCTGGAGAATCTCTTGATCTGTCGGCTTCTGCCTTGTCCTCTGCTACAATTCCAGGTTTCTGATTTTGACCGCCCAGTGAGTCCCGAGATCCTGGGCAGTGGTTTATAAATGATTTAATTCTTGTCAGGTTTAAGGCCGTTGTCCTCCATGTCTCGGCTCCATTTAGCAGTACAAGCTTCGACGTGAGGCTGAAACTCCTGCTTAGGTTTCTGGAGACCCAGACATTCTTGAGTTTGGAAAACAATGTTCCCTTATTGATCGGTGTGCAAAATTACAACTCGTGTGAAAAGTTGCATAGCATCCAATTTTATTGCAAAAAATGTGTACGCCAAAAACACAGATATATTAAAAAGTTGCCCTGTCAGACCATGTTGGCCTTATGGGGCAGGTGAAGCAGAGCTCATAAGTTTTTATAGCCACGGCAGCCGCCTTTACTTCACCAACTGATGTCGGGTACCCACTAGGAGCTGGGTGGACTCAGGGACGCCCTTGGCGACGAGAACAAGACCCAGCCTTCACCAAGACTGAAACGTCAATATAAATGTCTCCACGCAAATTCCAAATAGTTAGCTTGATGTCCCCATATAGAGACCAAATCATTAGTTTAATGTCCCCTTACAGAGGCCAAATCATTACTTTAATAACCCCATACAGAGGCCATTCATTAGTTTAAGTTTAATGTCCCCATACTGAGACCAAATCATTAGTTTAATGTCCCCATACAGAGGCCAAATCATTAGTTTAATGTCCCCATGCAGAGACCAAATCATTACTTTAATAACCCCATACAGAGGCCATTCATTAGTTTAAGTTTAATGTCCCCATACTGAGACCAAATCATTAGTTTAATGTCCCCATACAGAGGCCAAATCATTAGTTTAATGACCCCATACAGTGACCAAAACATTAGTTTAATGTCCCCATACAGAGACCAAGTCATTAGTTTAATGTCCCCATACAGAGACCAATTCATTAGTTTAATGTCCCCATACTGAGACCAAATCATTAGTTTAATGTCCCCATACAGAGATCAATTCATTAGTTTAATGTCCCCATACAGAGGCCAAACCATTAGCGGTCCCCAAACAGGGGCCAAATCACTAGTAACTAGTCTAGTTCAGTGTTCCCACACTGAGGCCAAACGAGATTAACTTATCGCCCCTATAGAGAGGAGCCGAGCGACTGCCTTACTGTTCCATAAACTAAACGAATTTCAACCGTGACTCTTGAATCCCACCTTTCCAGTATCCAGGGTTTTTTTTTCATTCTGTAGATTTCCCTAACATTTCTGGATCCGAGGCTAGAGACCGTCTAACTGAAAGCACCCTTCCCCCGCCCTATTCTCCCTTTGAGTTTAGCAACGCCTGAAACCACGCCTCTGACCCCGCAGAGACTCGCGTCCCCCCACCCAAAAAAAAGAACCCAGCTCTCCGCCACGCCTTTTTGTGGGTGGGCCAAGCTAGCCACCGTGCGTCACGCCTGAAAACACTGACACAATGCGGCCCGAGACATTCCAAACCCTTCACCCCATGGCAATTTTACACTTATCCCCGCAAGAAAGAGAAAGAATAAAAAAAAAGCATTTTGATGTGTCATTGAAAATTCCCTAACACGCTACAGCGACGTCTGGGCCCACCCTCTCCCTCCCCCAATGTCTCAAGTGTTCTTGGCGCTAATAACGAAAATATCTCTCATTATCTCGTGTGTGATCAAAGGGACGGTCGCAGTTTTTCGCTGATGTGGGGTCGGGAGTTCTCAAGATAGCGCGCGTGTACGGACACAACACAAGGAACGTTCATAACATGATTAGTTAATTCTTTTAAATCAGGATATGTGGTCCACAAATAACGAATGACATGTTAAGATTGCTACTCTTTTAAAATGTAGTTGTCTTTCCGAGAAGGAATTCGATGGAAATAAAATCGGGTTCTTACACTACCTATAACAGTTTTCCCAAATTGATTGATATGACATTACCACTGACCACTGCCTTCATGGTTAGTGCTACTCATTTTTTTTAACATTTAACAATTTTTACAAGCCTTAACATCATGATGAAGCACGATTATAGTTCTCCGTAGATTCATTGACGACATTGATGAACACATTTCCCCTTGTCTATTTCCCCTTCCACTTTATACATAAATTTATGAAAAAAATGAAGTAGAAAATAACAATTTTCCCATCATTGTGGTCAACGATGGGCATATTATTCAAGTCTTTACAATAGTCACTAGAATATCCTCTAACCCGTACAGGTAATTTTTCAAATATTTGACCGTCTAGGGAAGAGTCCGAAGAAAAGGTTGATTTAGCGGAGAGATTCTCATTTATTTTACAGGTAAAGGCTTTACTATGGTGTCTGTTGGACTTCTTTTAATTTTATGTCGTATCCGTCCGACTTCGCGGCACGATGGGTATGTCAATAGATGTTGAAACTTATTCAATAAATGGTTATCGATGCCAGTCCTGGAATGTCATTGTTACTGTAGCACGTTCAAGAAAACTTTTTATAACTATCATTTTCATTATCATGGTTTTATCTTCTGCTAGTGTATCCTTCCTAGCGATGGTTCTCCGTCCTGAGCGAAAATCTTACATTCGTCGATATCTGTGTTGAGTTGGCTTCACTCAATAGCCTTGAGCAAATTATGTCCTTAAATGTAACCGTGGCCGTCCAGTAAGTCTTGCCCCAAATGGCAACTCCGCAGACAGGTAGAGATTCACTGGAGTTTGACATTTAGGGTCTTTGTCGTGCCAGCTCATCTGGAAAATGCCTCTCATGCATCCTTTGGTTGCAGCTGATGATTTTACGCGAACAGACGCTGTTTGTGTTTTATGTGACATTATAGTCTTTTCAAACCCTCTTTAGCCATCCAGATGTTAATATCTTCGGTAAATGGAGAGCGAGCGAGAGATATTGGACCTATTAAGTGTGAGAAGCTATTAACTTCAAGTTTTGTTTGTCAGCATTAATTATTTAGAGACGATTGTGGTTCTTGCGCCATGGACCATAACAACAACTGTTTTCCGTAGACCTAACAGTCACTCCAAAATCGTGACGTCCGTGAGGTGGGATTCCATAACAACCGCAGGCAATGTTTTGGTGCTTTATTAATTATAAATAAGTCGACTTCATGAGTGAGCAGCAGGACGACAAGATAGAAAACTAGATTTCCCCCCTCGTGTTTCCAACAATATAATACACCTATTCATTACCCGTGTCACGATTGTGACAGTTGCAGGTATTGTAATCATTGTGTTGTAAATTCTCTACAGGCACTACAGTGTCAAGATTATAAATGTATTTATACCTCAAAACAAAACAACAACAAAATCTATGTAAACTAAAGTATAATATTTTCGAAGAAAAAACAACAACTCATATCTCCCCACGGCCGTTATTTAAGGGTAATTTGTTGTTGTTGTTGTTGTTGTTTTAAATTTTAAATCCCTTATATTAACTTGCTTTGTAAGTTTAATCGGCCATCCGAACCGACTATTTGTTTATAATTCTTTCACGTACCAGTTCAGTTCACGCGTTGACGCCGACCGTCGATGTTCACACCCCCTACCGTCCCTGCGCCCGGTTTTAAAAACAGGGGAGATAATTCTGTTTCAGTCTGTAAATGTCGCGTTTAAACATAATCACTCCTTTTATTTATGTCTCATATATAAGGGATTTATAGTCAAAAACTTTGTTTTTACATTTTTTAAATTTGTAATGGACTGAATACGCTGTATATGAACCGACTAAAAATCCACCGCAGTTCACGAATGTCTGGGCGACACATTAGTCTTGACAGACAGCCTGATAAACAGGCCTCGCATCTGATATCAACAATCTTCAAAAATCTCAACCACCAACACTGAACAGTCCCGAACATCCACCAGACCGGAATTCGCCTTTTTTACCAACGGTGGCTTTTATGCAACCGTGGACGATTTAGAAACTGGGTTTTGGTGTGTGTGGGGGGGGGGTAGGGGATTTCTCCCATGCCCTCCCAATAAGCAATAGCACAATGACGCTTCGTTGTAAGGACCACTGGGATGGCTCAGACACCGCTAATTCGATACCTTCTCTAAAGCAATCAAAGGGCCCCAGCAATGTCCTTTCATTCCATGTTTTCATTTCCGCTCAGACGGCACCGCACAAAGAAGCAGGGATGGATTCACATGAGTAGCGAGCAAGATGTGGTGAGTTGTAACGACTTTAACCACGGCTGGGTAAAGCCTTTTTTGACGATCGTTTGCTTTCATTATGTATGTGAGGTTTTTATTTACCATTTTAAGGCACATCTGTGAATTATTTTTTTAATATATAACGCAAGTATATATTTATCAAAACATTTTACAAACATCATAGGTTTCACATTTTAGGCCCACCACGCGCTGTAGAGAGCTTGAAAAGAAGTTGGGCGTATAAAAATTATGAGTCAAGACTTGTTCATATGTACTAAATTTTATGTCTTTACCACAGATGTGATGTAGAAAGTTGGGGGGGGGGTGACAACAAAAGTGTTCGGTTGGAAAAGGGGGTGATGTGTGGAGGGGGGATAATAGACATGAGAAAATATAAACCTGAAACATGAACGTGTAATAAAATGCTCGCTGTTCTACATTACGGACGCTGTTCTGATTGTCTGATCGCGTCTTTGATGTGTGTGGGATCCATTTCAAATCACCCCTTATTAAACTGATCGGTAATGGATATACCGTAGCAAAAATATACTTTGATCAGCTGATCTTGTCGGGCGATTGATTTCATGAGTTCCTAATGACCACCCCACCCCCGCCCTTACTCTCAACCCCATCCCACCCTGTCCCCACTGTAACGTCAGTTGAAAGCTATCGACCTGGCGATCAAAGCTCACCTCGAATACAACAATGACATTGATGACATGGGTTTTTTTTCTGCTTTGGAGACCGCGGGCCTTTTCCACTCGCAGAAGCAGTTTTTCCACAACGATGTGACTGTCTTTTAAGAGCATCACGCATGGGGACAATCATACCTATACTGTAATCTCGTTTGTGAAATTCGTGCCATGTCTATTTTAACGATTAAACATTGATTAATTGTCGATTGCAATTAGCACTTTTGATGTATTGAAATAAAAATAACAATATATGTTTACAATATGGGTACTTCCGTAATGGTAAGATTGGTGTCAATAAATAAACTCAGTTGTATAATTGTAATGGGGGATGAAAAAGGGTTTTCGATTTTTTGAATAGTGCTCTAACGGACACATATTATATTTGTAAGGTGTAAGGCAAAGTGACTTACGGTATTGTGAATACTGGCGTATTGTAAAATTATCTTACACGTGTGAGTGTGCCGAGCGACCTTTTAATACAAAATGACTCCATGCAACACCCCACCCTATTGTTTATGCTCCCTTTTCCATGACCCTGAATTCCCCTAATTCACACACACAGGCAACAGCCTTCACCTTTTAAGGTCCTTAACCTTTCAATCATTGCTTTTTTTTTAATTTTAGTTCGTGTGAGTCATTTTTACATGCAACATGTTTCACTGCACACAACAGATGCATTCAGCAAATATTGATGTCGCATATAAATGACCGATTTTTTATTTAATTTGAAGAAAAAAAACGATAATAAATACTATGATTGTTGTGTTTATGGTACACTAACGAAACATTATTGTATACCCAGAAATAGTTCTCAAATTTTGAAATCAAACAATTGCATTAATTAGGATTCTTCTTGAGGAGAAAAAAAAATAACACGACCACATCAATATCACTCCGCCTCCGCTATACTTCCTTCACTTGGTTCCATGTACAGCCACGCATTGATGGTTCCATGTACAGCCACGCATTGATGGTTCCATGTACAGCCACGCATTGATTGTTCCATGTACAGCCACGCATTGATGGTTCCATGTACAGCCACGCATTGATGGTTCCATGTACAGCCACGCATTGATTACAAACTGTCCCTTCTCTGCCACAATTTTTCTTCCGACACACGCTCTTCCTTTATAACTGAACTTCTTTCTATCTTATACTTACTCGCTTCAACTACGCTAATCTACAGATACAAATATTCTTTCCGTTCCCAAGTCACGCACTAAAATATTTGGCGAAAGTAAAAGGTCTCTTTTTATGCATCCAAACAATGGAATACTCAACAATTACACATTCGTTAAATTTTCTTCTTTACTAAGGGCTTCAAAACTAAACTCAAAACACATCTTTTCAAAATTTTCTTTTCGAAATAAAATTCTAATATTTCTCTGACTTATAAACGTACTTTATGTGTGCAGTATTCTAGCAGTTGCATCATGTGACCTTCTAGACACACTTCTTGTACTCCTGCAGGTTTGTTCCTTTATGTGTTCAAATGTTGTTGTTTTTTTGTTTTGTTGTTGTTGTTTGTTTTTTTTTGTTGTTTTTTTTTGGGGGGGGAGGCCAAATTTAGGCCCTTGAATATCCAAGGCTTCCAACGACTCCAAGGATTGAAGGACTCACATATTATAACAGTTCTGAGATTAATTCAGACATTGCTTGTTCTAATTTGAAAACTGTCAACATAGCTTTCTTAATTGGGAGTAGAATTTCTCCACAAACTGTAAACCCGTCACCACTATCTGACCTATTGGAATATGTAAGAACTTTTTGAAAATATGCACACGTTTTCATATTTTCCTGTTAAACGATGTTTGACATTTTTAAATAAGTCTCATTAAACACAATTAATATGAAACCCTTAAGAAATGAAAGATACTAGAGCTCCATTACATTACACTACAATATTATCTATTTATTCTGAAAGAGAAACGAATGCCTTACAAATTTCGATACTTTTCTTACCAAGGTTTTAGATAAGGATTTCCCGACAGTTGTAGAAATGAACTCCTTTTCCTTTACATTTCAATGAGATTTTCATGAAGAACGCAAACAAAATTTAAAATGGTTCAATTACTCCAAAACATAAGTGTTGGATATAGACTCTAGAGTGTTTTTTGTATGAACAGTTTTGTTGCAAAGGAAGGAGGGTTTTTTGTTGTTGTTGTTGTTTTCTGTGGGGGGGGGAGTATAGGGTAAACACGAGCCACTTTATCATTTAAAGATGCGACATTTTCTACCAATTGTAAATTTTTAATCTTGTTTCATGTATTTCATTTTTTTTTAAAATTCATATCTATTTTAGAAAACTAAATTTGTTTGTTTGTTAATGTTTTCTTTTTTCCCGTATTTCTCAAGTAAATTTTATTATTATTAAACGTTCAATTTTTTCCTTTAACCTACATTTCAATAAATTGTTTCTAAATAGCCTACTCTTTTTTTTTACTTTCTAAAAAAAGTTGTTTCATACATTCAGCCGAGCTATATGACAAAAGAGACATCACTAAAGAAAATTTGAATTGTAAAGATAAAATTTAATTACGTAGTTCACATTTAAATTTTACCACTAGTGTGATACGTTGTTTTGTTAGGGACCAGAAATAACGTCCAAACACCTCGACGCCCCACGCAGTTCACTCCAGTGCTTCAGTGCTTGTACTAATGTACGGCTCTGAATGATGCCAATGTGTTTAGTCGTAAACCCTGGTATCAAAAGGACATCTAATAGCGTCGATTACTATAGTTCTTACATTTGTTTCCATATTTTTTTCTTATAATAATACAAGTGTATTAACCGTCAAAAATGATGGAAGTTTTCAAAATAAATATATTTCAGCTGAAATCTATTAATTTTGAAACAATACACATCAGAATAAAAAAAGTATGTAGTACATAACTTTCATTTATTTTTGTTTTATACATTTATTTCCAGTCCATATTGAACAATTTTATGTTGATGTTCGAAAAGAGTTATTTTTGGTGCCGTAATTTTTTTTCTCAAGGCTTTTGTTTTAGCGTTGCGCTGGTTTCTAAATCTAGTAGCGACACGAACGGACGGTCATGCATAGCAAATTATGTATATTGATAATAAAGTATAATTTAGTATAATGTAGTATAATATATTGTAATTTAAAAATATATTATTAATATGATATGATATAATATGATAACGATTAATTTAAATTTAATCTTTAACTTACAAAAGTTGACGATTAATTAATTAATCGTTAATTTCGATTAAAGCAAAAAGTTGAAATGTATGGTGTCTTAAGTAACATTTATTAAAATACTTGTCGAAAATCGAAATAACACTGGAATGTCTTCTTTATGTGACATCTTTTAACCAACAACGCAAACAGACAAGTGTATTGACATTATTTGGTTCAAGTGATCAGCGGGTCTTATTGACAATATAACCAGCCGAGTTGAACAATCGTTCACATAGCTTTAGACTTTAGATTGTCTCAGCTGAAGTTTCCGATACTGTATTGGATGTTTGGTATGCAGGTGATATGTAAGCAAAGTGTTAGAACCGTGGTAGCAATGTTCCCTTTAAGCAGCGCGGCAGCGCAGATATTTGACCGACGCCACGCAGGAGTTTAGAATCACAGCGCAGCACATTTTGTAAAATATTGCACAAAAAAGGACGTTGTGTAACTTTGCACACGGATCAACGAAGCTTAAAGTTAGAGGGAACATTGCATGGTAGTGGTAGGCAAACGATTTCTCTCAATGGACACAATAACCTTTATCAACATTTTGTACATTCACGCCAGTCAATAGTTTAAAACTAAAATGTTCGTGTAGTCGTCCGGAAATTAGTTTATATTTATCGGCCGAAATATTTTAATTTTTGACTTCCAGTACATTTGTAAGTGGTGGGTCGATTAATCGTTGAAAAAAAATTAATCGTTAAAATTTTTAACGATTAATCGAGAAATTAATCGTTAATTCCCGCAGCCCAAATTATAATACAATATAATAATATGTATATTACATCTTACTCAACTTTGGAGCTCGCTTTCTGAACAAGTTTTTTCTTCTTCCTATAACAAACATTAAAAGGAATCTGCCACGGGGTGAAATATTATTATCTTTTTTTTAAAGACTGAATTTCTCATCCAAGGGTGTGAAGAACTAGCTGAGCTTGACAGTTATGGACCATGTGAAGCACTATTAAACCGGTGATAACTAAGGCTGCTCATGACGGGCCCAACCTTGTCGCTGATTCATTAATGAGAAAGGTCGTATGATTTCATCAATATACTTTATGTTTCGGGGACGAGTAAGAAAGATCAATATCTGTACACGACAGGTCTTATAAAAATGCATGATGGCGGGGAGTGAAAAAGGTCATGGCGCATGAAGGCTGAGAGACCTCCACGATAGGTGTTAATGGGAAAATCACAGGCCAGTAACATTTATTAAATAAACACTTTGGCAAACTATTTCTGTACGATACTAATAATCCAGTGCATATGCTCAGGGTTTTTACACACAGACCACATTTCATTACGCTTAAATTGAAGATGAACATTTCTGGACGCACGAACTAGAATTGAGAATCTTAGCATCGGTGACTTCTGAAAAGAAAAAAAAACAACAACATAATACCAGGTCGCTTATAGATTGCTTAAATTTTGCCTGAAAAACATTTACTCATATGAGCATGGGCAGGTTGGAGCGGTCCAGCCTCAGGATACACTACAGCAGGGGTCTCCAAACTTTTATGCCGGAGGGCCGGATTAACTGTAAAACAGCGGTTGGGGGGGGGGCAAATAAGAAAAAATCAAAACATAAATGTTGTTTTTATGTATATAATTAATATTATTTAATGTTATATTAAATATTATTTAATAATACATTGATGCACTGCACATGATTACATGTATTAGTGGGAATTGTGAAATGTTTCCTGGATGCCAAAATATTAGATATTTATGGCTTTAGATTTGATGTCCCTAACATCAACAGTGACCTGAGATTATATAAGACAAGTCAGTTCTCAAATTATTCTTCACGTATTTCATCCTCGAAAATGTCTGTTCGTACAAGTATGTTGTTCCAAAGATGGAAAGGTATCTTGATGCAAAAGCTTTGACATTAGGAAAGTCTTCCTTGGGCTAAAACTGGAAAAACTCAAAAGCCCTTCTTTGAACTTGTCCCTAAGGAAGGCATTTGCTTGCAAATCAATCACCTCAAGCTGCAGTTCATCTGAGCAACTGGCCACATCTGTTTCAAATGGATTTTGAAATAGCCTAACTTTTTCTGCCTTTGAATCCAAGTCAGAAAACCGCTCCTGAAACTGCAGCTGGAGGTCTTTGATGATCTCGCATGCAAATGATGCGGGGAACTCAGCTGTTGCTTCAGCCATGAAGACCTTGCACTGCTGAAAGTGTGTCAAGTTGTTGGCCTGTACTTGTTCCAAAAACAAGACAAGTTTAGCTCTGAAGGACTTTAGGTGATTGTATAGATCAGAAACTAGATTTGTCTCTCCTTGAAGTTTTAGGTTCAGAAATTTTAAATGACCAGTAATGTCTGCAGAAAAGGCCAATTTCCATACCCACTCTTCATCAGTCAGTAATGGCTGTGGTTTTCCTTTACTTTCTAAGAAGTCATGTATTTCCTTTCTTAATTCAAATACTCTACTCAGAACTTTCTCACAACTTAGCCATCTTACTGCTGTATAATATGGTAAATCTTGCGATTATCATTATCCATGCCATGAAAGAATGTAAATTATAATAGCAAAGAAGAGAAAGAAAAAATATATATTAAGTATATAACATATATATGGGAAGTAGGTATGTACGCTAGTGTAATAACAATTATCCTTATTTTTCATAACGAAACTGAAACTGACATTCGAGGGACAACTGTATGCAGTAGCAACACAATTTTTTTTAATTGAAAAAATATCACCCACCTTTTAATTTTCCTTTTTTCACACGTAGTGCTGTTTGACTAGCGGTAATGCGTGCCTTGATAGTACTCTCTTTAGTTATGAAATCATAGAAAGTAGAAACACTTATTTAGTAAGAGAAGCTTTAGTAGACTTCCGGAAACGGTGGTTTTTGCTTTCGCTAGTGTTATTCGCAAATTTTTATTGTAAAATACAAATTAAAATATTATATTTTAAAAATTTTTACAAGGTCTCCAGGGGCCGGATCAGAGGGCCTCGCGGGCCGCATCCGGCCCGCGGGCCGTAGTTTGGAGACCCCTGCACTACAGGAACTCATGACATTTTGGCTGATCCATTGCCGCTACACGAGGAACACATAAGGTTGCCAAATACGTGGACACCAAAAGGAGGACATAATGAAACAAAAAGAGGACACCGCAAGACATAATAAAACAAAAAGGAGGACGACAAAGGGGGAAATTTTGAATATTTCATTTGAGTCGTCCCGGATTAAACTCACAGTCAGTACAATTTTATAGCAATAGCTGCCACTGTTCATGCAAGATTCTTTTTAAAAAAAAACGTTCATTTTTTGTTTTGTAAAAATGATTTAAAATTGCAGTATTGGTAAAACAATTGCAAATCATCTACAATAATACCCTTCTCTTTCAGATACAATATGCATGCCAAAAGGTCATCAAATTTACAGCCTTTGATTTTATCTAAGTACATCCAATTAAAGCATTGAAATTCATCAAAAGGTTTCAACTACTTTTTTAAGTAAGTAATTCTTGCTTCAAACACCAACTTAACACTTGCCATAAAAAATTATATACTCTTCTTCGCGACCACTTTCCTTAAGTCTTCTCAGCTTCTCCCTGACTTTCAGTGAAACAAATGTCTCCTCCAATCTATTTTTCAAAACTTCCAAGGTTGTGTGAAGACGTCTCATATCCTCCAATACCGATGTTTCCTCTCTTTCAATGACTACAATATATATTTCAACCTAGATCTAGGTTTTTTCGTCCTTGTCTAGGTTTCTAAGTTTTGTAAATTTAAAATTAAGCCATAATCTAGTTTGTTTCTAAAGTAAACATACTATGTAATAGTTGTAACAACGATACATAAAAATTATAATATAAAATGTAAAAAAATCCTGGCATTTTAAATGATTTTTTAGCTTTGCCTGCCGGACGGAGGACATAGAGTTAGAAAGGAGGACATGTCCTCCTTTTGCCGGACGTCTGGAAACCCTAGGAACACATGACGTCTTGGCTGGTCCACTGCCACTACAGGAACACATGACGTCTTCGCTGGTCCACTGTCAAAACAGCAACACATGCCGTCTTGGCAGGTCCACTGCTGCTACAGCAACACATGACGTCTTCGCTGGTCCACTGCCGCTAAAGCAACACATGACGTCTTGGCAGGTCCACTGCTGCTACAGCAACATAATACGTCTTGGCTGATCCACTGCCGCTACAGGCGCACATGACGTCTGGGCTGGCCCACAGCCGCTACAGGAATACATGACGTCTGGGCTGGTCCACTGCCTCTACAGGAACACATGACGTCAGGGCTAGTCCATTGCCACTACAGCAAAACATGACGTCTGTGCTGGTCCACTGCCACTAAAGCAACACATGAAGTCTGGAAAGTAACTTGTAAGCTCACGTAGCTTTACTGCCTTGATTGATAACTTTGCCACGAGAAAAGTTCGCAAACAAAAGTTCTAGATTGAAATAAATAATAATAACTATTTTAATGAATTTTGGATTCGTGTAACTTTACATAAATTAAATTGACGTCTATTTAATTTATTTGTCTTATTACACTCTGCCTTACAAGCTACAGTTTTATATTAGCTGCTAGAAATCATTTTTATTTAAATGGACGCTGGCTGGACCGGGCCCCAGTTGGAATTGCAGCCAGGGGCAGTCTTAATCCGCCCCTGCTGCTCTTTATAACATACAAATAGTAACGCACATATTTATAAATGCATTCAATTCAAAACATTCCTATCGTATATATATTTAAACAAAACAAATAATGGCACATACATTTAATAAGTAAAACTCAACCATCAGACAGACATTGGAATATTAACGCCAAATCTAAAAATTCCGTAGGCAGGAAAAACACTTACAAGTTCTCGTTCTTCCCTGGAATTCGGTCGTGGAATGAGTTGCCTGATCAAACCAGTAAAACCAATAGATCTACACCTTCAAAGTTTAAAGCTCTTATAAAAATGCAAGACTATAGACATAAACCATGGATAAGCGTACGACGCAGTATCTTTTGTATAAAAGGAGTGTCGGTAAGTAGATAAGCTGTGTCAATACTAACTTTATTTCGCACACACTAATTGGATAACTTACATTTTCTCAAAGTAAGAAGTTTGTAAGTAATACCAACAACAACAAAAAGAGGAATTACCATGGCGACAACTCGCTAATTTTGGGTTGATACAAGAAAACAGCAATAGTAACACAGCGGGATAATAACTCAATGAAATGAAAACATACGGAAAATGAAGAGAACAAAACAACAAAAAAAATCATTAGCTTAAAAGACAATACATTTCCTTGAATTTGATTGATGTCGTTGAAGAATGGGGATATAGCGTTCCACTACTCATCGAACTTTTGAGTTGACCTTATGACGTGCGTAGTCTTGTGACTGTCATCAGTGGCGTCACTAGGGGGGTGCGGTGGGGGCGTACCGCCCCGGGTGACACCATCAGGGGCGTGACACCAACATGTAAAATCCTCTATGTTCCCGTTATTTGGCACTGGAAAAATCGGAGGATTTCTATGGGTTAAGTCGTGAGGGGGTAACACCATGGGCTACCGCCCCGGGTGACACCAACCCTAGTAACGCCTCTGACTGTCATTCCCCCCCTTCCCCCACCACCCCCACCTCACGGAAGATCCTTTCCCTGTCGCCGATATGCCGGACGTTGGTGGTGATTGTGACGGACCTTCGATAAGATCACTCCGGTCCGATGTTTCCGACTGACGCAATGGTTACGTTAGGCTGACGCAGGTGAGCTGACGAGAGATCAAGTCACATGACATTCCCAGCTGCAGACGTGACTAATTGTATAGGTGGAGCGGAGGGGAGGGATAAAGCTATAATTAGTATACCTCTAATTACGAATAAAATTCCATTTGGCCCGAGGAACGTAACGTTTTCTATAATTAGATTGCCCCAAGGACTGCAATAGGCTAAGTTTGAATCATAAGCGTGCAAAAAAAAATTGTTTAAAAAAAACCCAACCTGGTTTAAAATATTAGAAAAATTAGAGATCCAAGATAAAACTGACATAACTTCCGTAAGGTTAATTTAATCTACATGTCTGGAGTCCAAAGGGCGTCTAGTTATTTTGAAAACCTTTATGCAGATTAACGATGTAAGTGAAAAGGGATCAGAAGGCTCGTGAGATCAAAGTCTTTGTACTTTGTATTAAGTAAACAGTTTCTCCCGCTGACTCCCTTGTCTTACAATAGTTTTATAAATAGATGCTACGGTTTAGTATAAACAGTGTGTGTATTACATATATATATATATATATATATATATATATATATATATATATATATATATATATATATATATATATATATATATATATATATATATAACCCCATAGGACAGCAAATAGCAAGCGTCGTTAGTGACAATAAACTAATTAATGGAACAACTGTTCAGATTTGATTCGAACAGCAACAAAAGCAGAACAGACAATATGATTTTACGCCAAAGCGATTTTTTAAAACAAAATGCGACCAAGCATGACAAAGAAAGTATTTGAACATTTAAAAGCTCAGTTGTTAGGCTATGTGCAAAGATTTGAAACTTAGTGGGATGTGAAGTACAAGTAACGGAAGGCTAATGTTAAAGCAAATATTTCAAGTATATTATGTATGTCAAAATGCTTCTTTATTTGTCTATTCTGTTTTTAATTGAATAATTTTAAATTAATTTTGTGTTTGGTTTTCTTCGTATGTGTGCGTGTGATAAAATTGATTTAATTTTTTATTTTTAAATCATTGTTTTAACTTGATACCAAATGAAATATAAAAACAGATGCCCTGTATGATATATAAATGTATCGTAATTAACAAGCCCATATCTAACAGGCTTTTTCTTCGGGGAAATTCAATCCTGTAGAATTTCCTGCCATTTCTTTTCTGTATACTTCTACTGCCAATTTGCATGCTGCATAACCATCTTTAAAGCAATGAGCCGAAATACTCTTTTACTTAACGCCCTGCAAGAAAGGAACAAATTCACATTATGGGAACAAACAAAAGAATAATTTTTTTTTAAAATCTAAGTCACATATTAAATGCCTGACCGTAAATTTAACCCCTCTCCTCCCAAACACTTCGTGTACAGTTCGTCTGTTGGACCTAAATCCCTAGACTTGTGCATGATAAGCAGAGTTGAATGGGGCGTTCGCTATGCGTGGATAGAAGGTGTTCTGGGTCCACTCGGAGTGAATGCGCACGAGGTGCGAACTGAAACGCGACAAATCCCCGATTAATCCAGGGCTTATAACCCATTCCCACCACGAATGTCCCCGTGGGGACGGATGACGTCGGAGAAGCCGGTCATTTCAAACCCATAAACCAGGAACAAAACGTCCAACGCCAATAAGAGAGCTCCTGTGTAATTGGCTCGAAACTTCTCTTCGTTTGTCTTCTGGCGAGACATTGGGAGTCACGATTTTCATAGGCAGAATCTTATAGCTACTTTCTTTTGTCATCATTATATTATAATCAATTCTTATAAGAAATAAAACGCTGATTATGATCAGTTTATAATGAATTTATTAATCATGATTTTTCTAGAATTCGCCCATGGAGTTTTGAAAATTGTTGATCTGCGTGTAGCGAGAGACAAGAGCAAATGCTTCGGTAGAACTTTTAAACCTCATAGAAGATCATGATTGTTGCGAATTAGAGCAGTGAATTTTCTTCAGATCAACGAGACACTTCTCAGGAGCTGGGAGAACAACATTGCTCCGAGATCAAGTCGTCAACTCCCCTCGACCGGATTTTTTTTCTTCTATTTTGCAACTTAAACTTACGTCGTTTCCCCGTCTCCCTTTTATTCACACCACCCCCACCCCGTCCCGGGAATAGAAAAACGATACCTGTAGTCGGTAAAGCCAGACGGAAATCCTCTACTCGCAGCAAGTTCTTGTCCTCTGTAACAGACGTTGCCGCCCCCTTTTTGATCGCGAGGTGTAGGGGAAGGGAAGTCTAAATCGTCTAATTTATTATGGCTGCTGTCTTAATGCGATTATTTTAGGGGGGAAAAAGGAGGGATTTGAGCTTTAGCCTTAGGTCGTTAATCCTAACCACAGTGCGGGCAGTAAACAATCATTTGATCGAGTTTAAGATAATGTGAAACCC
>CALYLW010000927.1:194904-306881 GCA_944989445.1 Ampullaceana balthica
AAATATGTGCCTATTGTGCAACTGTAAAGCATATATTTCTTCTACATACAGTTAGGTCTAATAAAACGTTTAAAGCATTAAATCCCAATAAAAAAATACTTTTAAAAAAATCACAAAAGGAATTTTTCAATGCGGCTCTCGACAATTTTTTAAATTGCATAAATGGCTCTCGGTTACTACGGGTCTGGCCACCCCTGGTCTATAGGATGGTATTTAGGATTTTTACCTCTTTCCAATTTAAACATTAAATCGTAATAGAATCGACATGCAAAAATATCACTTTCCTCACACGATCCTAATTTCATTTATAAAACATGACATTAATTTTAAGAAATGTTCGGGAACTGCTTTATATCTTCATTTTGGCTCTTTAAAAACTCATTTATCTTTCATTGTATAATCTTTTATTTTATCATTTTTACTTTTAGTCTATGTTTGAGAACCACTGATCTCCTTACCTGGTCAGGTAAGACAAAAATGAGAAAACTAGAGAGGCTCTGGGAAAACCCGAATGTTGACAAGGGGGTCTAGACATCCCCCCCACACCCCCCACCAATATCCCTTGTACCTGAATTGTTCTCTTCCTCAAATTCAACATCAGGCGCGGATGAACGGGGCCTCACCGTAAGTATGAAAAGGACGCTGCGATTATGACAATGATTTAAGGAGAGTAAATGTGCGCGGGGGGGGGGTGAAATTAAAGAGTGTGTAGACTGTAGACGTTATGGAAAGGATTGAATGAGTGTGGCGATTATGTTAAGGATTAGACAAGATTATATATGTTGTAGATCATATATAGGAGATCTCGCTAAGGCCGTGAGAAGGGATGAAGGCGATAAAAAAGCTGATGTGGAGTAGCTGTATTAAGGGAAACAAACCCTGTAATTCTCAGACAATTTCATGGACCATATGCACGAAACTTGAGGCGGGAACTAAGTCAAATATAATAAAGTATCAGCTATACAGTTAAATAATCGGCTATTCCTTTCAACATCGGCCAATCGGTTAAACTATTATTACACATTAAAGTCGAAGAAACCAATAAAAATAAATTTAAAAATTAAAGTAATAAAAGAACAATTGAAAAATCATCCTTTAAAGACCGATTATTTTAACTGATGCCCTTTCCATTGCAGTAACAAGAAGAAACTCGGTGCATAAATCACTCGACTCAATATATCACTATCACCCAAGCATCAATTAAAACCTTTAAGACCATCTCAGCCACAACAAAAGGAAATAGAGCAACCAATGTTATTTGTGAAGGTGAAAGGAAATAGAGCAACCAATGTTATTTGTAAAGGTGAAAGGAAATAGAGCAACCAATGTTATTTGTAAAGTTGAAAGGAAATAGAGCAACCAATGTTATTTGCAAAGGGGAAGCAATATTATAGCAACCAATTTTATTTCTAACTGTGAAGAAGATAAAAACCTAATGTGTTGATATTTTTAAACACTCTAGATAGCATCTTCATCAACTGTCTGTATCATCGGTGACCGCTGGAGAACTAGATATCATCTTCATCAACTGTCTGTACCATCGGTGACCGCTGGAGAACTAGATATCATCTTCACCAACTGTCTGTACCATCGGTGGCCGCTGGAGAACTAGATATCATCTTCACCAACTGTCTGTACCATCGGTGGCCGCTGGAGAACTAGATATCCCAAAAGTGGAATGACGTCAAAAGAACTCAGACTGGCGCCCTCATAGGTATTCCCAGGAAATTCACCTAGTAACCTTGTCCCCCCCCCCACTAAGGAACTAATAGTTAGTGGGCATCTCCGGGGAGGCCCTCTCTGTGAGGGCCAACTGGTCATCAAGGAACACGGTCGGAGGGGCATTCCACGGGACTAAGAAGGGACTCACAAGGGACTGGCGGGATTCTTTTATGCTTCAACTCGATACAACCTCGGCTCAGCACACGAGTCTATTAGCCATGGAGCTTCGCTAGATATGGGGAATCATCAAAGTGGCCAACTTGAGGCTGTCACCCTGTTGGAGGGATTCCTCAGATCTTACGTCCAAAAATTTATTTCCCGGTACTAATTTGCTAATCCGTACTGGCACTCCATGCCCTAAACAGTACCTCTAACTGTTAGCTACGAATACCCGACCTTTAACGGAGAACTACCGCATCTATGGCGGCTGGATAGCGAAGTCAGTAGTGCGCTCGCCTCACAAGCTGAGGGGCGTGGGATCAATTCCACGTTAAGGCCACTATAAAAATGTTGATGAATGACTAACGCTAAGAAAGTCCTCCGCTGACCTGGAGAGGGATTGGCGAGAATGTTCTAATGGAAACCCCCTACGACTACGGGGTTATAACGACCACGAGGTTATGGGACTTTAATAATAAAAAATAATTTTAAAATTTTAAAATTACAATCTACAGTCGGCATCAGCTGACCGGCAGCTCGGGGCCAACCTCACTTGAACTTGCTGTCACCAAACTGAGACCAGTATATCAACGATAAAACCGAAGGACGCCTCTCCAATCCCCAACCCCACCCATCTTTGTATTTTAAGGTCTAATAAGTTGATTATATCCTGTTTAATTTGTTTTAAAGGGTAATGTCTCAATCATCTCTATTACATATTATCTATTAAGAGCGATTAACTGCCAACTTTTTTTTTGTTGTTGTTTTTTTTTAACCCGCTACACTTTATGTTTGTTTCTACCCTAAAACCTTATCAAATGCATACTTGTATATGTGTGGATGTATTTTAAAAGACTGTACACAACAGCTATACAAGTAATGAAATTTTTTAAAATAAATCTCTCTTTTCCAGGATCACCATAAAGAATCACGGCCAGGCTCAAATTAGTTGTATTTGTTTTTGTTTTTAACTGCTTCCTCTGTCACGTGACTAATCCATTTTAATGAACACCCTGTCCCAGCAATGGATACCACTAAACACCCGTAACACCGAGACAGATTGAGACGTACATGTCGCTAATGGTGTTTAGAAACGCTCTACCAGCGTCTCCGTGCGTTACCTCCCCTGTTATTGATGGATCAAATAAATGGATGCAATTAAATAGGGGAACCCATTGGAAGGAAAATAATAAATATTATTTCAGACCGCGGCTTGCAGAATGAGAATGGGTGGCCTAAATCTTTGGGCGTCCGTTCCTGTTAGCAGTTGCGCGACGGAGAAATGAGTGGAAAGGGGGGAGGGAAGCTTTTTTTAAAATTTTTGGGAGGAAGTGGATAGAGAAAAGCCTTATATCGACTTAATCACGTGCTTCATGGTGGCTGAAACATTGCATTCTTTACACGGGGGCATTTTTCTTTTCTCTGGCCGACGAGAGACAAATAATAAACCCTCGCTCAACCATCGAGTATCGCAGGGTGAATACAGGCAATGTTTGCGCGACACTTTAATAGACTAATACCGCGAAACTCGTGTCGGGCGTTTTTGAGGCACGACAAGTTTCTAAATATCCAACTCATTCGCTGTTGTTTCTAACCTCTATCAAAACACCCAGCCAAACAGCTTTAAGAGCCGTGGGTGTTGGTTGGTTGGTGTGTTCAGAAGTGTTTAAATATGTTACGCCGAATGAAAGGAAATCTCATCTCATATCAAAATAACATATTGAAACATTTTTAGCGACGTTGGCAACTGTGGACAAAGGAATAATATTCGAGGGGCCCGGGTTCAAATATGGGGAAAGTAAATAAATAATAGCCGTAGGCTGGGGAATAAAAGACCATTAAACTACATGTGAACACTTTGGGGAAAAAAAGTTACTTGAAAGAAGAAAATATTTCAAAATCAACTGAGAAGCTTAATAATTCGTAAAGAAGTTTGTTTTTATTCAAGTAAATTTCTGCGGGAATTTTTTAGAGTGAATGCTGGTTCTACAGTATGAGAGTGTATGCAGATTGGGGTAAGGTTCAGTTCTAGTCTTGTGAATCTTGCCTATGATAGCGTTGGTCGAATGTTGGTCTGCTAACAGGGCATCGGCCGACTAGCCTTGTGCTGCTCATGGACATGGAGATTTAGGGTACGGTCAATCTAAAGAACCATATTGACATCCGTCCGGTCAAACTAGAGAACCATCTTGACACCGGTATGGTCAATCTAAAGAACCATCTTGATACCGGTCTGGTCAATCTAAAGAACCATCTTGATACCGGTCTGGTCAAACTAAAGAACCATCTTGACACCGGTCATACGAGCCGGTCTGCCATGGTCAATCTAAAGAACCATTTTGACACCCGTCAGGTCAAACTAAAAAAAACCCGCTTGACATCGGTCTGGTCAAACTAAAGAACTATCTTGACACAGGTCTGGCCAAACTGAAGAACCATCTTGACACCGGTCCGGTCAAATAAAAGAACCATCTTGACCCTGGTCCTACCAGCCGGTCTGGCCAAACTAAAGAACCATCTTGACACCGGTCCGGTCAAATTAAAGAACCATCTTGACACCTGTCCGGTCAAATAAAAGAACCATCTTGACACCGGTCCGGTCAAATAAAAGAACCATCTTGACAAGAAAATGAGAAAGTTAATTCACAAATCATTAATGATGTACGGTAATTTTAGCTAAAAATGAGCTGGTCAATTCTTAGTTCTCAGAAAAGTTATAGTTAGCAAAATTGTAAAAAGACGTAACAGATCAGATGCTTAAAATTGTGAAACTGTCAATAATTTTTCCCGTAAAACGTGAATTGAAATTACACAACAAAATGTCATCTTCTAAATCAGGGGTGGGCAAACTACGGCCCGGGGGCCGCATGCGGCCCGCCAGAGTATATTATGCGCCCCGTAGGCATGTACATTTTGCGATCTTATGTCGTATTTAATTTTCTTTGTTTAGAATTTTCGCTACATTTTTTAAATTTTATTCAGATTGATTGATTCGAATCTAGCGATATTCAATCGGTTTTATTACTCCGGAATCGATTAGTGATCATTAGTCATTAATTGTTAACAAACCTTTGACGTCAGCATTTGTGTTGTAAACAGTGCTGACTGACTCAAAGAGTTATTTTTTGGTGCAGTAATTTGGTGCGCTAATTTCTAAAATTAGTTTAAAAATCGTGTGGTGATTAGCACTGTAAAAAAATATTATATAAATACTGTGTGTACATTTCAGGAATATTTTAGTATTTATCATACAAGATAGGTTACTTAGGCTTTTGACCAAAAAAAAAGTGGGCGCCGCAGCACAACCTAGTCAATATAATACTTTGCTATGTATGTCCGTCCGTTCGTAACGCTACTAATTTTAGAAGGCATCGCAACGCTAAAAAAAACCAAGCACCAAAAATAACTCTTTTCGAAGGTCCGCATAAAATTGTTCAATATGGAAATGAGCAATAATTTTTCTCACTTTGTCTTTACATTTTCTTATTATTTACTATACGGCTTTCAGGCTATTATTTACTATACGGCTTTCAGGCTATTATTTACTATACGGCTTTCAGGCTATTATTTACTATACGGCTTTCAGGCAAGACGGACAATTACAAATACTTTACTAAAATCATAAATTTCAGCTGAAATATATTTATTTTTAAAACTTCCGTCATTTTTAACGGGTAATACACAAGTATACATAAAAAATGAATGTATGTCTGACTGTCTGTGTGTTTGTCCTTTAAGAATTACTGCACGATTAATTAGATCGCCATGAAACTTTAGAAGAATGTCGAGTACGCCTCCGGGATAGTAACTGGTAAAAATTTATTTATTTTTAAAAAGAGAAAAAAAATAATTAAGACTCACGGGGGCCGTGTCATAAAATGTCTGTTTTTCCGCTTGTATGAGGTAGATAAAAATTAGTTTAAGCGTTAGCTACTGGGTAAATGAATGAATCTTGACCAAACTTGGTATTTGAATCTTGATAGCCCGAGTTAAAAAGTTATAGGGCATTAATCCCCTAATATGCACTCCTTCGGGGCCTGGGCCACAATTTTTTTTTCCGTAAGCGCTTAAGATTTTATTTCCGATTTGATTTTACACGATCTTGACAAGTATTGATAAATTTATCCATAATGATCCAGTTTGGAAGGAACAGGCGTTGCGAACTTTTCTTCTTGCACCGATAGGGTCTGGGGGGCCCTTAATGTCTTTTTTCTGTCAGCTTTATCAATAACATTTTATTCATCCATTCGCTACGAAACTTTCGGAAGTTGCTGAGAATAATCCCACAACGATTTCTGATATAAAAATTTTCAAAATACAAATATTTGAGCTGCCGGGTCACAACATGTCATCTTTCCTTGTATGAGCATATATAAAAGTTATTTTAAACATTGGCTACTGGGATAATGGATGGATCTTGATCAAACTTGTGAAGTTGTTAGGTACAATGTCAATATATTTGTTAAAAGTATCACTCAATTGGGCCCTTAAAGTCTTTTTTATTTCTTAAGTAATCTATGTAAAAATTATTTTAATTATCAGATCGCCATGACACTTTTTGAATTTGTTTAGCTCACTTCCACGAAGTTTTCCGGGTTAATTTTTTTTAAAATTACCACTCATTGTTTTCTTTACATTTCCTTTCTTTCTGAAATCGTTGCAACGCGTGACGGGTCAGTTGGTATATTATTTAATATTCATTCGGCATAAGGTTAACAGAGTCAAGAAATAACTAACTCATGTTATCTTTACTCAAAAATACTCTTGGAACAACTGGTATCATTATTTTTTAGCACTGATAAGATCATGGGAAATAAGACGAAATAATATTTTAAAACACAATTTTGGAGATTTAATTATTTATCTTTCCTAACTTATTCTTCAGCACCTTCTAAATTCTGAAAAACAAAATTTTAATACAGAAAATTGAAGTGAGGTTGCAGATTAGGATTATATTAATCATTTAATCATTTAAAGCGTAATGTGCCATATTTATAATTAAACTAGTGTATCACCCGTCAAAAATGACGGAAGTTTTCAAAAAATACACATCAGATTTAAAAAATAACGTAATACAGAACTTTATTTTATTTTATTTATTTTTATTTCATTCATTTATTATTATATTGAACAATTTTATGCGGAACGTTCGAAAAGAGTTATATTTGGTGCAGTAATTTTTGGTGCGCACTATTGAACAAATCAGCATTGCATCCAAGAAGCATTACATTACTACGGGAATTATGTATGTTGATGATAAAGGGTACGTTGGGTTTTGTAAGATAAAAATGTAATTCAAGGCTATGATAGTGACGGAATTACACAGTGATTTGAATAGGCATTTAATTTAAATCTAATAGAAAAATTTCTTCCTATTACACTAAAAATCTTCTTCGTGTTAGCTGAACAAGACCAGAACCTCAGAGAGCAAGTAAAGAAACATAAGGTAAGCTGCGGACTGAATTAGAAGCCTTGACTTATATATAGCTCCAAAGGGAGGTCAGAAGATCATGCGACTGTCATTTATAGCTCACCTGCATTTTGTACAAAGCAAGTAGCTCAGATCCCAGCCCCCACAGAGCCGGTGAAACGATAGGCTCTGATAGCCCCCCCCCTGTCCTCTCGACCACACAACCAACCCCCCCCCTTTTTTTCCACAGATTTTAGCGCCCATGACAAAACCCTCCCCGTTAAGTTAGCACCTTCTTGTGGAAGGGAGTGGCGAGAATGATTGTTTCTAGCCGAGTCTAAGGTGTGACCTGGGATAGTTTTATCGTCTGCCGCCCTCAGACTTGAAGAATGAAAGAACTGCGTGGACAATTGACATTGACGGTAGAGGCGTCTTCCGCCCGCACTTTTCTCCCCCCAGGGCGCCCTCGGTTTATGACCCAGGAGATGCATGGTACAGAATGATAACGCGGCTCTGGCGGGTGTATCCGCCCCTATAAAGCCACGGAAGTGTCGAATTGGTAAGCCCGACCCCCCACCCCCACCACAAAAAAAAAGGGCACGAAGAGATTTAACTTTAGCACCTCAATAGTGTAGCAAATTAATTCTATTAAATTGACACGCACAACTGTCGAAAAAATTACTAAGGTTGTTGTTTTTGTTTTTTTTTATTTTAAATTTAATATGAACTTTCAATAATATCAATTGATTTCTGTTTTAGAACGCTTACACCGATAATGTACAAAAATACCGTTAGTAGTACGTATCGTTGAATAAAGTATACTATTTAATATTTCATAGTTTTCGCGTGAAAACCTTTTGAATTTAACCCCGTCAACTCTAAGAATGATCAGCAAAGAACTGGTGCGGTATTGACATTAATAACACCTTTCATGCGGTATTGACATTAATAACACCTTTCATGCGGCATTGACATTAATAACACCTTTCATGTGGCATTGACATTAATAACACCTTTCATGCGGCATTGACATTAATAACACCTTTCATGCGGCATTGACATTAATAACACCTTTCATGCGGCATTGACATTAATATCACCTTTCATGCGGCATTGACATTAATAACACCTTTCATGCGGCATTGACATTAATAACACCTTTCATGCGGCATTGACTTTAATAACACCTTTCATGCAGCATTCACATTAATAACACCTTTCATGCGGCATTGACATTAATAACACCTTTCATGCGGCATTCACATTAATAACACCTTTCATGCGGCATTCACATTAATAACACCTTTCATGTGGCATTGACATTAATAACACATTTCATGTGGCATTGACATTAATAACACCTTTCATGTGGCATTGACATTAATAACACCTTTCATGTGGCATTGACATTAATAACACCTTTCATGCGGCATTGACATTAATAACACCTTTCATTTGATCCTAATTCACGACTTCTCTTGACATTTTTTGCATCATTAGATCATCATTTATAGGTCCCCATATCCCTGAACAGTCGCAGTTGCACTCCACTGAGCAATTGATAACTAACTCAGGCCTCCATTCACACCTATTTTAACTCAGGCCACCACTCAGACCAGTCTAACTCAGGCACCCAGAATAATATAAGTCAGGTTGACACCACAGGCAAATCTACGTTAGCCCAAAACCCAAATTAGGCGCACCCCCCCCCCGAATTATTTTTTTTTAAATCAACAAAAAAAAATCATTTCAATGTCCTCTTCATTGTTGGCGTTGTCTCAAATGCAGGTTCAGCACACGAGCATACGCCGAGTTCTCTGCGCGGCTGAATGGGTTGTTGTTGTTTGTGGGTTGGTGGGTGATTAAGAGGGGAGTGTGGGTATCAAAAGTTGACTTGTTTATATAATCGTAAAGTCCAAATGGGGGGGGGGAGTCAAATGGATTGATCCATGAGTCAATCAAAAATAGATTGGTGGCGTGGGAAAAATGTCGTGGATATAGAAGGTCACGATCGATCATGAGAAAGGAGAAAAGTCGTTGTCCACGAGAATATTGGATGGTGTGATAAAAACTATAAATTAAAGATTTATTATTGGAAAAATATGTGTGTAAACGTTTCTTCAAATTGCTTCATCAGCACAAATAGATAAATACAAGTATTTAAACTAAATTCAAATTACATGTATATATTACCTACTCTGCCATGAAAAAAATAATTAAGTAGAGATAAAAACAACAACAGAGAAATGAAAAGAAAAAAAGATGGGCAAGTACATAACAGAAATACATGATAGAAGAGGAGGAAGGAATTAACAAAAGCTAGATTTTATAAATAATTTTTTTTTATTTAAAGATTCCACAGTTACATAAAATTGTGAAATTTGTTCAATCCATATGGAGCCAACGTAACAAATAGTTTTTTTTTATTAAAATATTTTCAATATAGATCCTGTACTGGTATGACTCGCGTACGGAATACCATTAACTACAATACCTAAAAATCCTGTCATGTTTATATCATTATCTTATCTTATCTGTTTACAGACGCTCCTTCTATACAGAAGATTATTGCGTCCTACGCTTATCTATGGTTTGTGTTTAGTCCTGCATTTTTATTAGAGATTTAAATGTTGATAAAGTGTTGGTTTTCCTGGATTCTTCAGGCAACCCATTCCACGCCCGAATTCCGGACGGGAAGAAGGAAAACTTATATGTGTTTGTTCTTGCATACGGAATAAGAAAGGTGTTTTTATCCTTATGTCTATCTGAGGGTTGTATTAAGTTATCTTTGTGTTGTATTTCTAAATTAGAATTAATTGCTTTATGTATGATTACTACTTTGCTCTTGGTTCTTCTATCCTCTAGTGTTTCAAGGTTTAATGATTTAACTAATGGTGTTATTCTTGTCAGTTTTGAATATTCTCCAGTAATGAATCTGGCAGCTCTTTTTTGAATTTGTTCTAGTTTATCAATGTTTTCTTTGGTGGATGGGTCCCATACAGAAGATGCATATTCTAGTACAGCTCTCACCAAAGTGAGGTAGCATTTTAGTTTTATATCTCTATTACATTTGTTAAAGTTCCTTTTTATAAAGCCTAAGGTTTTGTTTGATTTTTTAATAACTTCATTGACATGGGGATTCCATGATAGTTTCTCATTTATTAAGACTCCTAAGTATTTTGCATCTTTAGTTTGGGTCAGTTCTTTTCCATGAATGTAATATTTTGAATTTATTTGTTTCTTTTTCATTGTTGAAGTGTTTAAAGACAGGACATTTGGACTGTATATTTATATGTTACAGGTGTTCTATAAACTATTGACCTGCGTCACATATAACGTTTATTTTATTACACTTCTTGCAAATAGTTGCATAAATTACTTATGCAAGTAAAACAATCTTTTATTTTAAATATCTCAAGGGGGAAGAATTGGTATCTTTCGATCAAAGAAGGACAGTTATTGCAACGGTTACTGATACTTTAGTTGTTTAACACTGATCCTTAAATAATACTACAAAGCGCTTTCTGTAATAATGTATAAGTCAACTGGTCCAGGAATTTATCAATGTTGCATAAGGTCGGATCTTTAGAGAAAGAAAAAAACAACCACCGTGCGCATGGCTATATTTTCTCATTTGAAATAGGTGATACCCTGTGCTGTATGGTCATGCACGTCCTTCGCAATTAAGATATTTTATTTGTTGCGGCAGCATTGTATAAAATTTCTCGCTGTGCCCTCGTTAATCCCTGGCGTCACCAACACGTCTGTTTCAGAGAATTCGGAGAATCTGCATGTCGCTGCAGACATTTTGTGTTACAATTCGGTTACCGCTATAGTCATGAATTTGAATATTATATACAAACAGTTTTCTAAAATTAATTAATAAATACAAATACAAATGCAAATACAAATACAAATACAAAGACAAATACAGATAATAAACAACCCACAAACAGACATATTGTGACTCCGGTGATCATCAACCATTACTTTAAGTCAGGATAACACCGCATTTACCTTTTGATGTAACTCGCCAAAGACCACAAGATTTACCAGACATTTCATAACGTTCATTGAACCTGCTTCTTCGACTGCCCCCAGAACCCGACGTTGCTTTGTCTGAGGACACGGTTTGCCATGATCTTAACCCCATAAGATTATTGCGCCCGCTACTTTTTTTTTCCTACATTGTCTTCTTCTTCTTCTTCTTTCTTTCTTTCTTTTTTCCCCCACATCGTCGTTCAGCCCCAAAGCTTCCAAAGTTATGTTCACGGGATTTCATAGCAGAGCTTAAACACCTCCACCCCACCCCTCCAAAAATAATTCACTGACACAAAGAAGTGTTCGTGGCTTGAGTGACATGTAGGTCCGTAATCCAACACATGCGGGATTTGTGGCCTCCATCGGGTGTCTGGATGGAAGTGGGAGAATGTTGTTATCGTTTTTAATAGGAGACGCCCCTGCTTGACGTAATATAACACAAAGCCCCGCTCCGCCCTTTCCCCAACTAAGCTGGAGTTTTATGGGAAGATTAAAAAAAAATTACAACTTAAAGACAAAGAGATTTTGTGTTTTCTTTCGCAGAAGAAATTCGTCAAACCCGATAAGAAAAGTTGTCTTTAAATCTACTAGACTAAGGGTGGGGGCAGGAAGCTAGGAAGAAAACAAGAATAGAAATGATAGGGAGTAAAGACAGACAGCCGATATAAAAGAGCAACACGCACAGTGAGAGTGTGGGAGGTTAGATTAGAAGAGAAAACTTACGAGGCGATATTATGAGTTTCGTTAGATTAAACCAATCTCTTTATTCTTTGACCAATCAAGTCGCACGCTTCATCATCATCATCATCATCATAACCATAAGCGATCTGTACCTGGACACAATCGTGGGTGTTAAAAATGTCTGCAGTTTGATTGCTCTGTCACTTATAGGTCCTCATTATCAGAATGGTGGGTCGTTAATTCACTCACTTTTGTCACATATTTAAATATCTAAAATTGAACCTCGGCATCATGCTACAACTAATTCCTTTGACCGTTTGCGTGTTACGTCATCAAAACGTTTGATTGGTGGAGATTTTAAGTCATGCCTTTCTAGAATTTGATAAAAGTAATTGTTGACGGCATATGCGTCGGGGTTAAAGCATATTTAAAGTGTAGTCTATTGTCTGGGGTAAAATGTAGGGCGTTGAACCTGATGGATGTGGATTACAGGCCCTGAATGACAAACAAACAAAAATTGATTGTAGTTCTTGTAGCGAAACGTCAACCGTGTTGTATACTCGTAATACTGTTTCATAAGGATTTTGATTCGCATGTTCTATTAATAGCGTAAACCATTTTTGCGATGAAAATAATCTTAAATTTTTCGTTGGCCTTTTAGTATTCCAAAAATTTAGTGACCATTTTTAAGGGCCACGTAATGTCTCTTTGAAAATTTAGTGACCATTTTTAAGGGCCACGTATGTCTCTTTGAAGAAGAAGTTGGGGCACACATATACTAACCGACATCTACTGTGAAACTTGGTCTCTGAATTCAACAGCAATACGATCTCATAATGTGACCTCCACGATATGTATCCCATACAGGGGTGTCGAAACTTTTTTTAAAGGCGGCCAGATTCCATTAAGAGAAAAGCTATGTGGGGGCCGGATTAAGATTATGAACAAAAGTGGCACACGTTGAGACTGAGTTAAAGATTTTTTTAATCAAATGTCAAATGATTTTATTTTGTTTGGAAATCTGTAACAGTGTTATTTTGTGGGACAAAATGGGACGATGCTGTCGCAATTTTATATGCTTTATAAAATCTCATTATATCTTTATAAACTACTAAAATTGGTTAAATAACGGCCAAGTTATAGAATCCCGATGTTTATTTATACTACGTACATAAAAATTAAGAAAATTTGCCTAACTATAGAGCCGTAAAAGTTGTGTCAAAAATAGTTCTGTAAAAATTGTTTTAACAAAATTATAAGTATACCAATGCAAATTTATTGCAGAAAAAAGGTGCACGAATGAATTAATTCTCTAAGAAAAGGCCGCGGTCCGGTTAAAATTTTAACGCGGGCCGGTCAATGGACAACCCTGCCGTAAATAAAATTCCCTTAAACGTCATCATATTGACCCACCTTCCGACGTGTCAGCCGACTATTGCAGCCACCATTTCCAATCACACGACGCCCTAACATTTAAGTCGCCTAGTATTTGACCATGCACTTAATCTGACGCCCCACTCACACTATGTGTGGCCATCTCCTCCTTCAGCTTTGACGACGTCTGGGATGTGGAGGAGGAGGAGGGGGCGGGAGTGGCGGTGGTGTAAAATGATAATTCTAAAAAATATATTTTAAAAACTCCACTTCGGTTACCTTTGTACGGCCTAATCCAAGTGTCCCGTGGCCGGGCTGTTTGGTCAAGGCAATCACTTGTAGCACCACTCGCCGGGTGCCTTGTAACACGTTTGGGCAAACCACCACCCCCCACCACCCACGAGACCAAGGGGGGGCGCTAAGCCAAACAGAGGTAAGTCCCGTCCGTGGCAGAGTGAACATCTCTGGGTCCACAGGCCGACGGCTGCCTATAGCGTGATAACTAAATGGTTTCACCCCTTTATTTTTAAACGGGTACATTTTTTTTAAAAATGAACATAAAGGAAATTGAATTAGTGGCCTGAGAGTCGTGATGGTGTTGAGGGAAGGTCGTATTATGTAGAACAAACACCGGTGAGTGTTGCTTTAGGGGGTGTTAGCGCCGTGGCTGTAGTGCCAACTGTCGGCTGTCGAAAGTAATCTAATTTGGAATGACAACACTTACTTAAACAAGAGTTCTCGTCGACTGTGTCGTCGGGGGGGGGGCGCGGTGGAGCGGTGGGTGGGGGAGGGGGATCGGTGGTGGCAAGCAAGACCTGGAAGAGAAGACGAGATGTTCCCTACAGGAGAATGCGCCTCAGGTCACTTAACACTAGAGCAGTCGTTGTTTTATCGTCGTAACGGTGGGGAAACCTTGTGTCGACATAGTTGTCTTCATGCAAGGTTAAAATTAGAGAGATTTTAGTGATTGACTCGGTCATTTAAAAAACATATAAGAACTTTACAAAATTTGACTCTGACTTTGGACAAATATTTGGAACGCATGAAAGCGTACAAAACGATTTTATTAAAATTTCCTAAATTTCACCAAGAAAAGTCAGTAAATACATCAGTTTAGTTCGGACACGGTATTCACCTAAAGAGGTAAACCTTTACGTTGGGTTTGGTCCAGCGACGGTCAGTATCCTGAAGCGCAACAGTTGCCGGAAACAAGACAAAGTGTTGGCAACATGGCGGTTAAACGGCATAGTCACTAGGATGGTCGCCATTGATATTCATAGATTATCTTGGCTCTCCATCATGGTTAAGTTTGTTTTAAAATCCTTGTCTAGCGCAACTATTATACAGAAACCCTTAATACCCCCCTCTTATACGCTAATGTGGATCTTTCATTAATTAGTAAACCAAGTCGTTATTTCAACCATTCTAAAAATTCCTATAAATATATGGAATACATGTATGTTCTGATTTTGTACATAACGGAATTTATTTTCAATTTAGAATTTTTTAAAGTATAACATTCGTCAACGCAGCATGTCTTGCGCTTGTGATTTGTTTGTCCATTAGGTTTCCGATTAATGTCCATATGTCCCATTTAACTATAAGCCTGGGTATCACCCATCTAACTTCTTCTTCTACATATTCTTTTGGCCTGAGACTAGTCTCTTAAGTCCTTGGCTAATACCTGGGCAACCTGCTTCATCTGCCGCGCAGTGCAATATAAGATTGTCTTCACATGGGACTCTTTTGCGTCCCTAACCTTCCCGGTGTAACAGGCCAGATTAAACCCCTGACCAGAATATACCCGGGTATAATCTGGCCTAGGCCAGAATATACCCCCGGGGTTAAACTGGCCTAGGCCAGAATATACCCCCTCAGGCCAGAATATACCCCTTTGACAACATGGGGATATATAGTAAAAAATGGATAAATGACTTTTTAGACTTTCTCTTCATGTTTTAGCTGTGTCAAAGAAATTAAACTCTTTTCTTAAGTAGCAAAATTGTTTTAATTAAAATAAAATAATATTTATAAAACATTTTACGTTTCAAATGTTGATATTGTTAGTTTCAAATGTTGATAGTGCTAGTTTTTAATGTTGATAGAGTTGGTTTTAAATGTTGATAGAGTTAAATTAAATGTTGATAGTGTTGGTTTTAAATGTTGATAGTGTTAGTTTTAAATGTTGATAGTTTTAGTTTTAAATGTTGATAGTGTTAGTTTTTAATGTTGATTGTGTTGGTTTTAAATGTTGATAGTGTTGGTTTTAAATGTTGATAATGTTAGTTTTTACTGTTGATATAGTTGGTTTTAAATGTTGATAATGTTGGTTTTAAATGTTGATAGTTTTGGTTTCAAATGTTGATAGTTTTGGTTTTCCTGGTTGTTATGTAGTTGTTATCTAGTTGTGTATTTGTTATGTAGTTATGTAGTAGTTATGTAGTAGTTATGTAGTTATGTAGTAGTTATGTAGCTATGTAGTAGTTATGTAGTTATGTAGTTGTTATGTAGTTGTTATCTAGTTGTGTAGTTGTTATGTAGTTATGTAGTAGTTATGTAGTAGTTATGTAGTTATGTAGTAGTTATGTATTATTTATGTAGTTATGTAGTAGTTATGTTGTTATATAGTTATGTAGTTGTGTAGTTGTTATGTAGTTGTTATGTAGTTATGTAGTTGTCATGTAGTTGTTATGTAGTTATTATGTAGTTGTTATGTAGTAGTTATGTAGTTGTCATGTAGTTGTTATGTAGTTATGTAGTTGTTATGTGGTTTTTATGTAGTTATGTAGTTGTTATGTAGCTATGTAGTTGTTATGTAGTTATGTAGTTGTTATGTGGTTGTTATGTAGTTGTTATGTATTGCCAGTGTTCATGTGTTGAATTACTTTATCGCTAAGGAGGATATGGTTGTCCTCTGTTCCTGTCAGAATGTAGCTTATGGACGTATGGCCCTGAAGGTACCTTCCCTCCCCCTTTTAATATGTACACCTTGGTTTTTTAAGATCTCGAGTGCGGCCATAATATGAAAACTTGTCTAAAGTAAGGCCAAGAGTTGTGCTAAGACGCTTTCTTCTTGAAATTGTTAGTGGCTTAAAAGTCCTGATCTGCTTTTGTTTTGAGACAGGTTGTATTTACGATGATATCTGTTTATTCACCTGTGCTTTCTTGTTCCTTTTGTTGTATGCTCCAATTGACATTACCTTTAACAGAGTCATCGGGGAACTGATTGGGTGAAGAAACCTGTTAATTGCTGTAAACTTTTACGTTACTGACATTGTCGGTGTTTCCTAGTATTTTGTCAGTCGATATATTTTTTAGCTAAACTCTTCTCTTGTTTAATGATTCTACCACGAGGTAGGGACCAATCCATCAGGGTTGCATGATTTATATTTACGGCTTTCAAAATAAATTAGGCTGGTTTAAAATATAATAATAGTGGGCGACGAGATCAGAGGTTCTTTTGAATACAGATAAAACGGAACGCAATCCGTGCTTCATTACAATAGATAAATGCATGGAAAGTGGACAATCCAACTTTGGCGAAATCCATAAGGATGACCGTACTGTTTTAAGGGTAACACAGGTAACTGAATTACGCTGATTTAAAAAATAACAATAATTTGCGCTACTGGAACAAAGGTTTCTTTTGAATGTCTTAAGACGCCGCAATGTCAAACCGAGCTACAGATAAAGGTTCGGAAATACGACAAGCAACATGGGGTGAAGTCAAACGATGTTTCCCACACTTTATTCGGCCCATTCTTTTAATTATTTTGCAGATCAGTGTGTATTCAGATAGATTTTTTTAAAAAGGAAAAGTGCCATGATATGTTTATTTCAAAAATAAAATGAAGATAGCTCTAAACCTTGGTTGCCAGTAACATTTAAAATGTATGCCATGAAAAAACATTCATGCATAATTTAATTCAATACTTTAAAAAAATCTTTATTGCCATACTCAAAATAATTAAACAAAAATGATTGGATTAATAAGCGAGGTACACGAAAAAAATATTCGCAAGTGTTTGAAAAGCTACAACTATAGTCCCTATCGCGCTTAAATTACTTTTTTTTAAAAATAATAAATTCATCTATTGTTTGAATAATTCAACTTTAGACATCGTAATAAAAGAAATTGTTTTTTTTATTGTTAATAAAACATCTTTCCTACTTAAGTAATAAGTTTAACCTCTATGACAAAGCTAAAACTCCAATAGAATGTCTAAATAGTCATTCAGTCATTTTTTACTATATATCCTCATGTTGTCAAAGGGGTATATTCTGGCCTGGAGGGGTATAATCTGGCCTAGGCCAATTTAACTCCCCGGGGTATATTCTGGCCTAGGCCAGATTATACCCGGGTATATTCTGGCCTAGGCCAGTTTATACCCGGGTATATTTTGGTCGGGGGTTTAATCTGGCCTGTTACACCGGGTATAATGTATAGCGCGTGACACAAAGCTAACAGGTTTAGTACTGTTTCAAAGGCTAGGCTGCTAAGAAGGCAGTTCGAGTCCCTGTTATGGTCTAGCCCGTTGAAATATGAGTTGGTTGGGCTGTGCTCTGTTCGCATTTGAGTCACTAAACTCTGGTGTTTGCGACTCAAACTCCACAATTGGTCTGATTGACTTGTCCTGGGCATGTTAGCGAATACCCCCTGGCAGTCGTATTGTCAGCTCACTCCTGGTACCACTTGTTCCTGAAGTGGTCCATTATCCACGTCTTTGCCCCGAGATAGGTGACTGGGGCGTCTGGTTGGGGCTAGGCCACCCCAGATTTTGCCAGGGAGTCTGCTTTTTCATTGCCGTCAACATTCACGGGGCTCGGGATCAACTGCACTGTTACTTTACCCCCAAGTCTTTTGAGATTACCCACGTCATCTAAGATGTCGTCAACCAAGTGGGCACTTATCTTCCTTCTCTCAAGTTGGCAGATCCATCAATGAACACTTTCACCCATCTAACTAAGCCTGGGTCTGGTGTGGTCGTAGTTCGCTGTGTATGTGGTGATACTTCCACTTTACCCCTTTCTTTTTTGGCATTTCGCATTCTATCTAAGAGCCCCGCCAAGTTTTGGTGACCATCATATTAGTATTTAATAACAAATTAATATTTGTATTTTGTATGTTATTTTAGACCGTGAATTTATTCGGACAAGAAGCCAGTTTCTGCTTGTTTTTAGAATCGACTGATTCGATTTCTTACCCTCAAAGTCATCAGGCTATGTGTCTTACGTGTTCTTTCGTATGTCATCGCAGATGTCATTTTTCAGCCGATGACATATCGCGCATTATCGACGACCATGTGCTGCTAAATCACAAAATAGATCAACATATTATCACCCCACCAGAAACTGTAATCATCCCGACTACATTTTAAAACTCATGTTGACACTTCTCTAATCCAATCTGGTTTTTTATGTGCGGGGGGGGGGTAATTTCCCACCTCCCCACTGGGTTTCGTCTTGGGAGGCACGGCCAGGCTTGCTTCCATTGTGCAATCACCCCCTAGCAGGTGTTGTGTTTGGGCCTCCTTTGGGCACACATGCTCTAGGCATGTAGGGAACTTTTTGCGTTTCAACACTCCAAGCTCCATCTAGATCTCCGTGTGCGTTTGTGCGTCTCCGTCAATCCAACGCCTTCCTTCGACAAAACAAGCTCACCAAAAAAAGACTTACACCATGCATCTATTAAATCTATTCGGGACGACCACACACAAAAAATATTTAAAAATCGCATTTCCCCCGTGCTGCGATGTCGAGTGGTGTTTTTCTTTCGCCAAAGAAAAGTTTGTCCAAAGAGGTTTCATAATTGGGGACTATTTAAACGAATGCCCTAACGCATACATATCGGAACAAATTGCTGTAAAAATCTCTTGTCCTCAATAAAAACGGATCCGCTGGAGTGCGCTGAGTCAACACCGAGCATAGCTCCCCCAGCGTGCGATGGACAAAACAATACTTACAAAGTGGCTTTTTATCTTGGCTAAGTACCCACCACATCTCTTCCCGGGGTCCATTGATTCCACGGGGATGTACCCTCGAGGCAATAGGATTGTACAATGTTGAACTACCACGGAGCGCTTTAAAACGGTTGGAGCGGCGTTTTGAAATGTGGTATTAGACAGATGGCGAGCGGGGAGAAACATAAGAAAAGACGAGATAAATAGGAAGATGGAGAGCTGTTTTGGTTGAAGATTTGTCCCGAGGGGATGCAGCAAACTAGCAGCGAGTGATGTTTTCAGCCAAGTCACCCATTTATCGGGGGTTTTCTTCTCCTATTCTTCCGAAGTCCGGGAATTATGACCCAAAAGACATTTCAGAAAAAATATTTTAAAGAAAAAAAAGCAAAGCCGAGAAATAAATACTCGAACTCAAGTTTTTGTTTTATTTTAAGGCACAGCCTTGCTCTACACTTGCAGGTGGCCAAAAAAGGGGGCGGGGGAGAGGGGAGACAGTTTTTAATGACCATAGAGGAAAGTAGTGCCGTTGTGTTGTTGACGATGGGGAGGAAGTTTAAGTCTTCGAAGTCGGTGGCTCTGGAACAGTTTTAATATTTCCTTGATCAGGATCACTTCTCATTAGTATAGGCGCTGCCATGCTTGGGGGAGGGGGGTGTGAGCAAGGCCATGATGGAAGAGACAGGGCAGTGATGGATATGGTGAGGTGGGTGACAATGTGATGTTTGGGTTTATGGAGTATGCATCAACCGCTAGGAGTTTAATGCTGAGGATAATACACAAGAGAATGATTTTCAGCAACCTATCGATTATTTTCTACGAGCTCATCAACAATGAGTTATGAAATTTCTATAAATCTAAAAGAAAAAACTCCGACAACAATTAAATCGTGCAGCTATCACTCAAACAACTAATGAACGATTCTAAACTTCTAGGATTGTTCTCTTCACTAAACATATTCAAACGGAACATGAATAAATCTTCTTACATGTCAACTTAACAAATATCTGTATTCCTTCCTGGTGTGACACATTTGTCGAGTGGCATGCGCGCTCCGCTGGCGTACCGATTGTCACGGGTTCATATCCATGTGAAGGCAGGGATTTGTTCCCGGGGCCAAGGGTGTCCCTGAGCCACCCAGCTCCGAGTGGGTACCTAACAATAGTTAGGGAAAACAAAGGCGGCTGTGTAATGTGTGCAACGCTCACTGCTTCACTTGCCAACAGACCGGCATGGTCTGTGGACGCAATAATCTTCTGTATTGAATGAGCGTCTGTATATCTAAGCTAGAAGATAGATTTCCAGCACCTTGTAACTACATTTTGATTACATATATTTAGTACACATAACCAAGATTTTTAAGGACAGTAAAACTATGTAATCATTTAAACGTTTCAATAAAAACTAGCCATATACTGTTACGTATTCTACACTTCTTTCCAACTCCTCTGAATCGGCATTTCTTTGACCAAATTAGTGACCATTAATGGTTCTTAATCATCATTGCCTTTTTATGGATCATTTGAATACATGATAGATACCGATCATATTTCAGAATTTTACATACTATAAATCTTTCATATTTAGACGGTGATAATAGTATCACTGTCATGCAAACAATATCTTGTCACAAATCTATTTATGGTATTAATTTATTCCACTTAATTATTAAGGGAGTCTACTGTTATTCACCCTTGTCCACTTGAACCAAATACGAGTCACATATATTTTCTTATATTTATCTTCATATGGGTGCACTCCCCATCATGCTGAGTCACTTAAGAAAGGGCCCCAAATATAACAGCGATATTCCAATTATTTTACACAGGTAGAAGGATTATATTTCATGAGCCTCTTGTCCAATTTTTTTTTATTATATAAAAATACCTTTAAAAAGTAGATATTGAGCCAACACATTTGTCGAAACGGCGTTCAAATAGAGAATATAAAATAAAATGTATATTTTATCGTCTGGCTTTTTATTGTTACTTTTCAAGGGAAAGAAAATAGAATAGAAAAGAGTAGAAATTAATATCAGCATTTCAAAGTTTGATTTTTTTTTGCAAGTTTGATCTTGAGTGTATATTTTTAATAATGATACATAAATATGTTGTTAACAGTCTGCTTTTCAATGAACATAATTACAAATACCCAAGTTAAATGTCCCGATATCTTATATACTTTTATAACGCGATGGTTCTTTCCGAAGATACTATCTTTAAAACGGCATTCGCATTATTTTCGCAGTCTTGCATTTTATCTCTCACCTGTAATACTAACTACAGCTCACAGCCTTTCACTCATTATAAGCCTCATAATTGGCGAACGCTTTTTTTTTACTATAACTAAAATATTTTCAATTAAGAAATATTATTTTAGCTATTCATCCTAATTCAAGTAATTTAAAAAATCCGTAAATTAAAAAAAACCTTAAAAAAACAAGTTTTTGACAATAAATCCTTTATATACGAGACATGACTAAAAAGAATGTTCATAATACACATTGCACGGCAATCCAAAAATCCAAAATTTTAGTTATGTCTCAAATATATAAGGGATTTATAGTTTATAGTATAAAAAAACTTCTAGTCTGCCTGCTAAATTTCACAGTTGTATTTACTGTTAATTAAAAAAAGCACGACTTGTACGGTAAACCCCAACTTACTTCCCCCCTCCCGGGGCCTACCCTCACCACCTCCTATATGCCGTGGCATTGTTGTTTTTTTAAAATTATTTTTTATTCAAACTTAATATATAAAATTGATTGTAACATTTTTTCTATGATAAATTTCAGTTCAGTTTTGGGTGAATTTAAATAAGGAAGCTACCATTTATGTTTTAAAAAAAAATAATAATAATAATAAATTATTTAAAAAATATATATAAAAAAATTTTTTTTTAATTTTAAAAAACAACAAAAAATAGAAACATCTATTTATTTATATAACAGAAATGTATTTTTTTTAAAAGACTTCCTTTTTGTGATTGAAAAAAATGCTTTGTACATGTTAGGGCAGCCGTTTTCTTTCTAGTTGTTCGTTGGCGGCTTAACTGTCGCTAATGAGAGATTTATGATATTGAAGAAGATGAAAATTTCATAAAATATTAGAGATTTATGATACAGAAGAAGATAAAATTTCATAAAATATGAGATATTTATGATATAGAAGAAGATAAACATTTCATAAAATAAAATAGAAAATGTTTGAAAAATTATTACGTCCAAAAACAGATTTAGTTATAAACTTTTTTTTCTTTTTTCCTTAATTTTTTTCCCAATCAAATTCGGGCAGATGTTGAGTAGACCTGTTCCAATAAAATTAAAGTGCATAGCATTGGCGTAACTAACCCTAAGTGAGAACATTTTAAATACTATTCAATAATTCAGTACCGAATGAACAAACATTTCCTTATCAAATCGTTTGCCTCATGCGATGAAATTCGCTCAAATGCTCTAATTTCTCTTATATAGTATATAGCGAGCAATTTCAAAGAAAAAGGAGCACAATTGAATTTAAACAATTAAAACAAAGTTTCAGAAAAACTAAAATAAAATTATTGCATATTAAAATAATCAATTTTGTATACTGAAACAATGCAATAAAATTAAAGTATTTTTTTTTAAATATGTATCTAAATCTTTGTTTCTGTTTACAAACATTGTTTAGATATATATTTTTATCATTAAAAACAAAATAATTTCATTATTTTATTTTGTTGACTGTACAGAAAACCACTTGGAACCAATTATTGGGATCTTAATAGCTGTATACCGGTAATTCTTTAAATGTATCTCAATTGTCACACTTGTGATATTTTGACGTCAACAATTTGTATGTCTTCATTGTGACACTCATCAACCAACGACCACATGCAAATATCCATCCCAATCAACACTACAATCAACACATTCATTTCATAATTCCCCCACATGTCAGTCATCGCTGTCCCATCAACAACAACAAATCTCAATACAACAAAACTCGTATTCCATGATATTTTTTTATAAATTAATACGCCAGTTAAACTTATTTTTATTTAAAGATTTTCTGACTATCCTTCATTCCATTTATAACAAAATTGATACTTTCTTTTAGGGACCAACCGGAAACCGCTCCGGACATTCGCTCCGGCCGGATATCGAGTTTTTCGGAACTATTCGCCTCGGCAAATAGTGCCCACGCAAATTGCCGAATGCCAAATATCTATTTTTAAAAAATACCTTAAAAATACAATTTTGGAATTTAAAAAATATAAAGATTAGTATACTTACAAATTGTTTTGAATATGACAAATGTAGCCTAATGAAAGAAATTAATAATTTGAAATTATAAAGATATCAAGTTAATAAACGGATTTTCTACGACAATTTCGTGTTTACTTCCTGCGATTAGCGCCACGCCGCCATATTTAAAAATTAAATTGTTTAAATATCCAATAAAATAATAAATTAAAATTAAAGTAAATATATTAACTGAAATTAGCAGTGACTAAAAGTTAGAAAGTAAATAAGTAAAATATTAACAAGAGAAACCAAATTTACCAGTAATATATAATGAATTTATTGTTTTAAATTTTAATAAATTTATAATCCCGTCTTCTTACCATAATTATAATCTTAGTCTCTCTTATCTGTTTCAGACGCTCGTTCTATACAGAAGATTATTGCGTCCTACGCTTATCTTTCGTTTGTGTTTAGTCCTGCATTCTTATTAGAGTTTTAAATGTTGATAAAGTGTTGGCTTTCCTGATTTCTTCAGGCAACCCATCCACTCCCGAATTCCGGACGGGAAGAACAAAAATTTGTATGAGTTTGTTCTTGCATACGGAATAAGAAAGGTGTTTTTATCCTTATGTCTATCTGAGGGTTGTATTAAGTTATCTTTGTGTTGTATTTCTAAATTATAGTTAATTGCTTTATGTATGATTACTAATTTACTCTTGGTTCTTCTATTCTCTAGTGTTTCAAGGTTTAATGATTTAACTAATGGTGTTATTCTAGTCAGTTTTGAATATTCTCCAGTAATGAATCTGGCAGCTCTTTTTTGGATTTGTTCTAGTTTATCAATGTTTTCTTTGGTGGATGGGTCCCATACAGAAGATGCATATTCTAGTACAGGTCTCACCAAAGTGAGATAGCATTTTAGTTTTATATCTTTATTACATTTGTAAAGGTTTCTTTTTATAAAGCCTAAGGTTTTGTTTGATTTTTTAATAACTTCATTGCATTTTGCATGAAGCGTGGTAAAGTGCATGGTGGTAAAGTAAACTATAAAAAATACAGTCAATAATAATTTAATAAACCAAATGGAATCTCTAAAATTAAATTTTATTTGTTGAAATCTTGAAAGCTAAATTCAAGGCGGTTATGGTTTTGCAAATTAAAACAACCACTAATCGTTTTTCAAAACCGAAATTAATTCGAATTTCCGATCTTCGATTAATAATAATAATAATAATAAATTGGTAATTTATATAATGCTGTATCCCAGCAAGGAACCGGGCTGACAGCGCTCTAAGGGCCGTTCATAAAGTACGTAACGCTATTTTTGACCATTTTTAACCCCCCCTCTCCCCTGTCACAAATCTTGGAACAAAACCACTAAAGTACGTCATACTTTAGAACAAATTTTTTTTAAAAACAAAATAATTAAAATTTAATATAAAACACCGTGACGTCACACATGGTCGGACCCCCTTCCCCCTGTCACAAACTGTCAGACTTTCTTACACCCCTCCCCCCTCTGGAGCGTGACATACTTTATGGACGGCCCCTTATATGCAGATAATAACATACATATAATAATTAAATAAACATTCATATCACAATAACCACATAATTGACAGTACGTTACACATAAGATACGTTAATCATTAAAAGAAATATTTCATAAATTTTGAAAATAAATTTTGAAAAGATGCGTCTTAAGTGCAGTCTTGAAGGACTTGGTAGGTGAAATACTCCGGATGTGTAATGGTAGAGAATTCCATTGTTTGGCAACACAAAAAGACAATGACCTTTCGCCAAATGTTTTAGTTCGTGTCCTAGTACTCGGATTCGTAACCCGGATCCGGCAAATTGTACATCTAAATATTCGGATTTGGTCCCCGGTTGAAAATGTCTACCCGGTTGGTCCCTACTATCTAAGAAGAGTTGTACACCTTTCCATATTTGAACATTATATCATGCATCCAACAACTTCATATCACTTATTAAATATATTTAAATATTTTTTCCCCTTTTCCAGAAGGCTCCCCTCTGGTCAGAAAAATTCCTATTCCCTATTTACTTCACTGTAATCCAAACCATCATCTCCTCTCCACTTGACAGAAAGTCTCCATGGTGACAGCTGTGAGCGAAACAGGAAACAATGACGCTGACATCACGAGCTGGAGACTGCGCCATGTTTTCATGTCGTCACGTCCGTTCCTGCGCTGGTTGTCCCGTCCTCTGTTCCCCGGCCGTTGTCAGATGTCTGCTCCGGGGACAACTTCAAATGGTCAACCGTCCAGCCCGCGTCTCGAGAGCCGTGTATCGGCTGACACCTCTGCTGGACTTGAGAGATGACTCGATGTTGCCATGTCCCTCGCCCGTAAGTCATAAGTCATATCAGTGGCTTGTTGGTTCATTCCCCTCGCGACAATGCATCCGTCTTTGTTGCCCGCGGGCTCGACATAACAAGTGTGTCTTTGTGATCATAACAGAGGAAAATGCCGCCCCACCCCCCACAACCCCCAAGGGGCCGTAGGCATTCCTGAGTTTACTGTTGTTGTTGTGTGGTCTCTAAGAAGAAGATTGCCGCTTGAAATAAAAAGAGAGAATAATTAGCTTTGAACTTTAATAAAACTGCGTTTGAACATCCGTGGGTGCTGTGAGGATTAGCCCCAAAAGGCCCTCAACTCAAATCAGCGAAACAAAGCCCTTGACTCAAAGATCTCGCTCAATTAAATGTAAATATAAACCAGAAACAGGGCTCTGACTGTAATTTTGCGCTAACTTAAAACCTGACGTATTTGATAATAGTGCATGGAAAAACTTCCAGTACAGCGACTTCAAATAGCACAAACAACGCTTCTGCGAGCACATGTTCTCAATCACACGAGTTTCTGTTATTAATATAATGTACTTAAATTCATTATACGGATACAGACATTTTCTTTATGTAAGCTGCCATTAATATATTCTTCGAACCATTTTTAAATTTGATTTTGTTTAATTTTTGCATTTGGTCTCATTAATACTTTTTTAAAAAAATAATTATTCTTTTCATATTTTTTAAATTTCTTTTTATACTGTTACCGCTGATTTTACAACTTTAAATTACAACTATATAAAATTTTGATTAACTATATAACTTATTTCTTTACAAATCTTCAACGCTATGCTTTTAAATCAGAATCCCATCTCTATGTCTTTGCTCTAATTTGAAAAATAAAAATTGTTACATCACACTTTTTTATTTTTTAAATCAACTAGGAAGCATTCAGTTAGTCAGCCTTAAACATTAATGCAGCCAGCACAAGTATTTTATGTGAAAGCGTTAAACAACACTTGGAATATTTATATTAATCCACAAGTGTTTCTCGTCAAAAGGAGCGTTCCATGTCGGTGGTTTAGTAGAGCATACCTGTGCATGATGATAAATGGTCAAGGGGAATTAACAGATGGAATCATTCAAAAGTAATTTATCGCGTTCTCCCCCTTTTAATTGTAGAAACCTTAAAAACTAAATACATGTAGATGCAATAAGATCAGTGTTCATGAATAATTGGATAAAGAGATTGTGTACGTTAACGTTTAAAATAGATGAATATATTTCATCATATAAATCAGCCTTTAAAAATATTGTAATAAGGTTTTTTTTAATGGTAAAATTGATGAGCTCAACAGGTCAGTTTGGTCTGAGTTTTCCATTTAATGATGAACTCCACAGACCAGTTTGGTCTGAGCTTTCCATTTAATGATGAACTCCACAGGCCAGTTTGGTCTGAGCTTTCCATTTAATGATGAACTCCACAGGCCAGTTTGGTCTGAGCTTTCCATTTACAATAAATGTCAATAAAAAAAACGTTGGACACAATTTTCTTGCATATGGAAGAAGTGTCTGTAATGTATTTAAAAATGAAAGTATCTGACCGTCTTGTGAACTTAAAATATATAAATAAATAAATTGGGCTAAACAAAATGCGATAGAAGCTTTGCTCTGGATAAATCAATTAAAAATAGATTACTCAAAGTTTACTAGTTTGTTTGTTTTTCTTTTCAAAGGTCTGGTCTCTTTTAAAAAGATAATTTCATTTCTCTTGACTTCCTTTAAAAAATCATTGAAACTGTTTCTTGGTTACTAAACTTCAAGGTTAAAGAGCGAAGCCTTATTTTCCTAACTTCTAAAGTAAATAAACGTATGTGTGCCCCCAGGCCAGTCATCGAGGCACCCAGGGTCAGCTGCGTCCTTGACAAGTGGTCAGCAAATGCCGTAGTATTCTCTTTGAACTAATCAAGGCCAAATTAATTCAATATAAAGTTATAAAATACTGCATTACCACAGTATGGCAAATATCCAGTCCTGACCAACTCACTCCTAAAAGATCATCCCCGGGGACCTGTGTTAGAGGGAATAAAATACACAATTCTGGACTGAGAACACAATTTAATTACTAACAAAACAGTTGTATGGACAACACAATCCTGTACACTGACTGTATGAAAGGTACTTGCTTTTCCCTCTAAAATAAGATGTGCACTCCATCACATTTCTTCCTTAGTTTCCCGTGGGGAAAAAACAGAAAGAAATAACAGGAATTTCATTCCCTTAAGTAAGTTGCACAAAATTTATGTAAGTCATGACACGTCTTCTAAAGATACTTTTCTTTTAAAATAGTTTAGATGCACGTAGTAGAACAGACACAGCGCTATATATAGGACATCATCACCATCTTTAACGATTTGAACAAAGGTGAAATCTCAGAAAGATATTTGACGAAGGCTCACACAGTAATCGGTCGTCTTGGAAGGAATTTGTGAAGACACAATTAAAAGAATGTTCATTATAATACGCAGCGCAAGACAATCCAAAAATACACAATTTTAAGTATGTCTCGTAAAACATGTTAAATATCATGCGAACCGATCGGGAATATATTTTTTAAAAATTATATTCCATATAATGCGCACAGAATCGCACAACAGGAAAGTATTAAAAAAGGTCGTTCAATATAATACGCACCGCGACACTCTTATCTAAAAAATAACATGATACATAGAGATAAATAAAATAATCTAAAAATTCAATAGTTTTATTACAGTACATGCGATCGATCTGAAATATTGATACACCGTTTTTATCATTGGTACAAAACTGCCTGCAAAATTTCAGCTCGCTAGGTTACGAGGAAGTGGGTTAAAAATCGATCTAAAGTTTTTTCGACAAACAAGGAAGCAAGGGCTCAAACAGACACCACGAGTTAATATAAAGGATTTAATAAGAAAAACCCGTAAAAAACCAAGTTTTTGACTATAAATCCTTTATGTACGAGAAGTAATTAAAAGAATGTTCATTATAATACGCAGCGCCAGACCATCCAGAAATACAAAATTGCAGTTGTGTCGTAAAACATGTTTAATATAATGCGCACCGATCAGGAATATGTTTATAAAAAGAGCTGTCAATAAAATAAGCACCTTATTGCGCGACAGAAAGGTTGTTCAATATAATACGCACCGCGACGCTCTATCTCAAAAAATAGCATGATACATAGGAATAAATAAAATAATCTAAAAAATCAATAATTTAATTACGGTACATGCGATCGATCTGAAATTTTGATACATTGTTTTTATCATCGGTACGAAACTGCCTGCAAAATTTCAGCTCGCTATCTTGCGAGCAAGTGGGTTAAAAATCGATCAAAAGTTTTGGCGACAAGGTCGGTCGGTCGGCCGCAGACACCACGAGTTAATATAAAGGATTTTAAAAAAACGAATATTAATTGTATTTCTTAAAATTGATCTAACAGTTAAGAATTCATCACTAGTGAAACAATATTTAATTATGCCTGAAATAGAGAGGATTTACACTAATACTGACTGACTAATACGACCCAAAACGTTGAAGTGTTTTTTTAAAAGCCGTTTCAAGGAGAGTGAACTGAAGGAAAATATTCACACGATTTGCACCACCGCAGTTAAGCCCCTTACACTTATTAAAATTGATTGGTAATTTTGTTTTAGAAACATCTTGGGGGGGGGGATATATTTTAAAAAAGCAGAGCTTTTTACGATTAATTTAAATTTAATCGTTAACTTTTGAAAAAATTAAAGATTAATTAATCATTAATTTCGATTAAAGCCAAAAAATTGAAATTTGTGGTACCATAAGTAACATTTATTTATTAAATGTACTTGTCGAAAATCGAAACAACACTGGAATGTCATCATTATATGACAACTTTTAATCAACTACAGAAAAACGTGTTTGACAATCGTTCACATAGCTTTACATTGTCTCAGCTGGAGTTTCTGATACTTTAGTGGATGTTTGGTTTGCAGGTGATATGTAAGCCAGTGTTAAAACCATGTTAGAAATGTTCCCTTTAAGTAGCGCGGCTGCGCAGATATTTGACCGACGCCACGCAGGAGTTTAGAATCACCGTGCAGTAAATTTTGTAAAAAATTGCACAAAAAATGGACCTTGTGCAACTTTGCAACCGAGTTTTTTTTTAAAACTTTTCACATGGACCAACTAAGCTTAGACTTGGAGGGAACATTACATGGTAGGCAAACGATTTCTCTCAATGGACACAACCTTTATCAACATTTTGAACAGTCACGTCAGTCAATAGTTTAAAACCAAAATGTTCGTGTAATTGTCCTGAAAATAGTTTATATTTATCTGCCGAAATATTTTACTTTTTGACTTCCAATATAATTTGTAAGCGATGGGTCGATTAATCGTTAAAGATAATTTAATCGCTTAAAAAATTTTAACGACTAATCCAGAAATTAATCGTTAATTTCCGCAGCCCTAAAAAAAAAGATAATAGAAAATTGTTTGTTTTTTAAGTTTGAATTCAAAGTAAAGGCTGAGATCTTGGATAAAATGTAATGCATACTAAAGCGAAGGCAAATCGATGTTTGTTTTACAGGACACTATTGTCCATGGATTGTTCGTTTTTAAAAGTTTTTTGTTTGTAATCCCGCTTGATTCATTTGCTGGACACTTCATACATTTGTATTCTTTGAATGCTTCTCATAGGCTTCGTATTTGTTTTTTTTAAATTTAAATATATTTTTTTAATTAAAAAAAAATTTGCAGAGGAAATTCCCCGTTGAAGTGAGAAAGCGATCTATTCCAGTGCTTCTCAAACTTTTTAGTATGGCAGACCGGCAGGAATTTTCTCCATTGCACCAGGGACCGGTGCACTACTTTCCCCGCACTGACAATTTTTTCTGTCCTTTTTTTGAGAACTTCTGCGGACCGGCGGCGGATGGCCCACGGACCGGCACCGGTCCGCGGACCACCACGTTGAGAAGCACTGATCTACTCGATATATTAACATAAATCCCACAATAAAGGCTTGGAATAATGAGGCGACCGCTTTTTCCGGTATCTTTTAAAAAAATATTTGATTATCATTGTATTTTGTTTTTTTTATTTCGCTCTCATGATTATTTATTTGTATATACTTTTATTTAAATGTGACTGTTTTGTTGTTGTTTGTTTGTTTTAAGTTGGATATATACATAACACTAAAATTACTAGTTTATGGAAAGGATATTTTATCAATCGTTTTACATCCTTACTGCTAGCAATGATGTCAGAAGAAAAAAAAAGACGAAAGATGTTTCCAATTATAAACATTAATTATTGTCAGGCTACTCATCCTTCTCAAGGTTTATTTACTTTACCTTCTCATCGTCAAGGCGGCGAATAACTCTTGCTACAACACGTGACTTCTCACCAACGAAAGAGCTCAGGGGCCGTCCATAAAGTACGTCACGCTATTTTTTACCATTTTTAACCCCCCCCTCCCCCCCTGTCACAAAATGTCACACATCTCGGACCCCCCCCCCTAAAGTACGTCACACTTTCGAACAAAAATGTTGTTTTTATTAACAAAATAATCAAAATTTAATATAAAACAGCGTGATGTCGCACATGGCCGGACCCCCCCTCCCCCTGTCACAAACTGTCACACTTTCTTACACCCCCTCCCCCCCTCTGGAGCGTGACGTACTTTATGGACGGCCCCTCACCAGTGGAGCTCAGTGAATAAGAGACACGTTCTTCGATTACATTTCTCTCGAGTCTTTTAATGTCGATAGTACAATGTCGCTAAATTATTGTTATAGCAAGTTAAACGTTGATTTTATTGTCATTATTTTTATCATTATTATTATTATTATTATTATTATTATTATTTGTACAAGAGTGTTGTATCCTACACGTGGAATGGCGTCAAAAGTTCTTACATATTGCTCTTAAAGGTCTTCCCAGAATATTCACCAATCAACTTTGCCCATCCCCCAGGGGGTACTAATAGCTAGGGTACACCCCTGGGCGGTCCTGTCTGAGAGGGCCAACTGGACACCCATGGAACACGGCGGGGGTTCCCTTCAACGAAATTTATCTCACAAAGTAGGAGTGTGATTCCCTACTTTAACTCGCTACAACCTCGGCGCCAACCCGTCTCAGCATACGAGCTTATTGACCATGGACTGTCGCTAGATAGTATTCCACCCTACGTTCTTATTACATATATTGTAAGTAGAACGTAGGCCAGCATGATCCTTTTTCACATCGTGCTGGCCTGTCGGACAAGGGAAGCAGCGTTCACAGGCCGCGGCATGCGAGGGGATTGTGTGGCACAATGTCCACGATACCCTTAATTAATGTCAGGTATCCAACTGAGCTGTGTGGACTCAGGGACACCCTTAAAGCTTGTTGTGCTTTTTTAAATCTGCATTTTAATTTTTACAAAAAGTTCTTTATAGAAAAGCTGTTTTTTTCCTCTTAAACTTATTAATACTTCACATTTTTAAATCCTTTATATTAACTCGTGGTGTCTGCGGCGGACCTTGCTTGCTTGCTTGCTTGCTTGCTTGTCGCCAAAACTTTTGATCGATTTTTAACCCACTTGCTCGCAAGATAGCGAGCTGAAATTTTGCAGGCAGTTTCGTACCGATGATAAAAACAATGTATCAAAATTTCAGATCGATCGCATGTACCGTAATTAAATTATTGATTTTTTAGATTATTTTTTTTATTCCTATGTATCATGCTATTTTTTGAGATAGAGCGTCGCGGTGCGTATTATATTGAACAACCTTTCTGTCGCGCAATAAGGTGCGTATTTTATTGACATCTCTTTTTATAAACATATTCCTGATCGGTGCGTATTATATTAAACATGTTTTACGACACAACTTCAATTTTGTATTTCTGGATGGTCTGGCGCTGCGTATTATAATGAACATTCTTTTAGTTACTTCTCGTACATAAAGGATTTATAGTCAAAAACTTGGTTTTTTACGGGTTTTTCTTATTAAATCCTTTATATTAACTCGTGGTGTCTGGTTGCTTGATTGCTTGTCGGTCGCCAAAACTTTGGATCGATTTTATCCCACTTCCTCGTAAGCCAGCGAGTTGAAATTTTGCAGGCAGTTTCGTGCCGATGATAAAAACAAAGTATCAAAATTTCAGATCGATCGCATGTACCGTAATTAAAGTATTGATTTTTAGATTATTTTATTTATTCTTATGTATCATTTTATTTTTTGAGATAGAGTGTAAGGGTGCGCATTATATTGAACAACCTTTCTGTCGCGCAATAAAGTGCGTATTTTATTGACAACACTTTTATAAACATATTCCTGATCGTGCGCATTATATTAAACACGTTTTACGAGACATACTGAAATTTTGTATTTTTGGATGGTCTTACGCTGAGTATTATTATGAACATTCTTTTAGTTACGTCTAGTACATAAAGGATTTATAGTGAAAAACTTTGTTTTTTACGGTTTTTTAAAATTAAATCCTTTATGTTAACTCGTGGTGTCTGGTTGCTTGATTGCTTGTCAGTCGCCAAAACTTTGGATCGATTTTTAACCCACTCCCTCGTAAGATAGCGAGTTGAAATTTTGCAGGCAGTTTCGTGTCGATGATAAAAACAATGTATCAAAATTTCAGATCGATCGCATGTACCGTAATTAAATTATTTATTTTTAGATTATTTTATTTATTCCTATGTATCATGTTATTTTTTTAGATAGAGTGTAAGGGTGCGCATTATATTGAACAACCTTTCTGTAGAGCAATAAGGTGCGTATTTTATTGATAAAACTTTTTATAAACATATTCCTGATCGGTGCACAACGTATTAAACATGTTTTACGACACAACTACAATTTTGTACTGTTTGGGTGGTCTTGCGCTGCGTATTATAATGAACATTATTTTAGTTACGTCTCTTACATAAAGGATTTATAGTCAAAAACTTGGTTTTTTACGTTTTTTTAAATTAAATCCTTTATATTAACTCGTGGTGTCTGGTTGCTTGATTGCTTGTTTGCTTGATTGCTTGTCTGTCGCCAAATCTTTGGATCGATTTTTAACCCACTTCCTCGTAAGCTAGCGAGCTAAATTTTTGCAGGCAGTTTCGTACCAATGATAAAAACTATGTATCAAAATTTCAGATCGATCGCATGTACCGTAATTAAATTATTGATTTTTTAGATTATTATATTTATTCCTATATATCATGTTGTTTTTTGAGATAGAGTGTAAGGGTGCGCATTATATTGAACAAGCTTTCTGTCGCGCAATAAGGTGCGTATTTTATTGACAACACTTTTATAAACATATTCCTGATCGATGCGCATTATATTAAACACGTTTTACGAGACATAACTACAATTTTGTATATTTGGATGGTCTTGCACTGCGTATTATAATGAACATTCTTTTAGTAACATCTCGCTCATAAAGGATTTATAGTCAAAAACTTGTTTTTTACGGGGTTTTTTTATTTTTAAATACTACGTATAGAATACTATATATTATTTTCTATAACACTTACACCATAATCGCATTGTGAACACGTTTTCGTCTTGCTTTCAGGGCATCTCCTAATAGATGACGTTGGATATCAACGACGCAACAAAAAAAAATTACTCTATAAGATCACGAGAAAAACAAACACTAGAACCAACACGACGTCTATAAACCCGCTCAGATTCCATACCAGGCCCAGGGGCGGATTAAGACTGCATGGGGCCCCTGGCTTCAATTCAAACTGGGGCCCTATCCAGCCAGCGACACTTAAAAAACAATTGCTAGCAGCTAATATAAGACTGTAATTAAATAGTCCATTTGTTCCTTGCTCATGCTTTGTCTGTACTACGGGATCGGCCTTCCCAGCCAAAAAGATTATTCATGAAAAAACCGAACACAAAGAAATAACTGTTGCCGGTATCCCAAAATTCAGTGTAAAAATACAAATGAAAGAAAGGGGGAAAAACATTTCCACTTTCCACCACAGTGAATAGTTTCTGCATCGCTTGCACCACAAGCCTACACACTTCCATACGACCAGGAGAACTTAACGATAAATTTAAAAAAAATATATTTAATACTATCCCTTATTAAGCCTATAAAATCAGGCCCACACCTAGACTACACAAGACGTTCGCTGTTTTGTTACATCCTGTCAGGCTAACTCATACCCTGTTTATATGTTATACATTTACTAATTTAAAAGCCTGGTTGAAGTCTCACCCCCATTATTTTCTACACAAGACCAACACCTGGCCGCACTATGCCCACACAGTGTACATAGAATTGTCACACAAGTCCAAGTTTATGCTCAATGCATGTTCGCATCATACCTATAACACAAGGCCAACTCTATACCCCCCCCCCACAAGCCTCACTGCATGCCCATAGATTGCCCACCCCATGCCCACACACGGTCCACTCTATACCCCAACAAGCCTCACTAAATGCCCATAGATTGCCCGCACCATGCCCACACAAGGTCCACTCTATACCCCAACAAGCCTCACTACATGCCCATAGATTGCCCACACCATACCCACACAAGGCCCACTCTATACCCACCCCAACAAGTCTCACTACATGCCCATAGATTTCCCACACCATGCCCACACACGGTCCACTCTATGTCAATAGAATTTCAACTCACTCCCCCATATAATGCCCCCACAAGATCATGGTCACCTTCACAGCCTACATACGACATACGAGCGCGAATGAGAAACGTTTTATAAATAGACTTTTAAATCAAACGAATGAAGCAAAACCTACTACCACCTACCCAACTATATCCTTTATCTCCCTTTATCTCTAGATGAACTATTTGTGCGCGGCTTTAGTAAGCTCCTCTTTCCGGGAGGGTGTGGCATGTGATTACGTCTTAAATGACGAACCAATGTGTCGAAATACCAAAGCTAGTAGGACTACCAATTTTCAAGATTTCCCATCTCCCTCCTTATTTTCCCCATACGACGTCTCATTCGTTTTGGGTGTTGAAATGTTTGCCTTGTGAAATCAAAAGGAACCTAGAGTCGTCGTTGTGTTTGCTCTGGTTGGGTTCGGCTGTTCCGTTCTTTGAATTTCTTAAACACGCTACTATAAAGAAATTAAATTTATGGGCTAAAAATATATCTATGAATTATTTTTAGATATTGTTTTAACGTCAACGGCGTTAACTAATGGTTTACCGTGGTAACAGTTTGCATTACTAATTATTACAAGTTACAAGCTTTTATTTAACTCACACTGTTGGTATGTTGTATTTTCCATCCATCCATCCTTCTGTCAAAGCTTGTAACGTAAAATTAAACTACTTCTGATGGTCTCAGCGCATTTTAGTCTGTAATTTTAAGTGGATTAAAGAGAACAAAATAAAAGCGTGCTTTTTTTTTAAAAAGGATTTTTTTAAAGTATTTTATTATTATATAAATTGTATTGTTCGTTTTTTTTAAATATCTGAAATCATGTATAACAGACCACTGCGGTTGTTTAAGTTTGTTTTCACAACGTAGCGAGTTTTAGCCTCAAAATGAGTTTATGTTTGCGGTAATACTAGATAGAGAGCCTCGTTCTGGTTCATGCACAACTTACCCAGTTAGTTGTTGCTACAGGGCATAACCCAGGATCGATTTTAGGCATAGGCCATAGGGGGCGAGGTGACCGTTTTTAGGGGCGTAAAATCCCCGCAAGAAATATTATAAATATTATTTTTTTTAATAATTTTTAAAAATACCTTTTTTTCTAAGAAAATGCAGACAATTTGTTTGTGCAGTTTCAGCTAATTGTTTAGCTGCAAGATCAAAGAACTTTGAGAATTTAAAATTTAAAAAAAACGTGATTGTAGACTGTTACCTCTGAAAAGGGACAAATAAGATACAAAATTAATTTCAGTTTCATATTTGGTTTTGACGCTGAATGTTGGTAAGTCAACACGTTCGGTCTATTTTCGGTTTGGGCTAAAGTCATTTTTTTGTTTTGTTTCGGGTTTGCCAGAGATTGATTTAGACTTTTGGCAATCAGTCGCTCCCCCCCTCTCTCTCTCTCTCTCTCTGTCTCTCCCTCTCTTTCTCTCTCTCTCTCTCTCTGTCTGTCGACTTAGAATCGATGAATATTATTGCTTGGCGTCTACCTCTCAAAGTGTGAGAAATAGCGGTTTATCTTATATCTCTAAAAATGAATGATAAAGTACACTTTCCGAAAATCGATATTTGAGATCTGGGTGGCTTAATCGTCGAGCTCTAATATTCGTTTACACTAAAGGTGCTATTAAACATATATTTGAACAATTTCTATTCCAGCTTTGATTTCAAACGAATGTCCTCTTTAGTTTTTGGCTTTGGCTTCCAACGAAAGTCATATTTAGACTTACAGCTCAATGTAGGTTTTGAGCGAAATTGAAAACGATTTTATTAAGACTATTTTTATTAGCATTATTAGAACTCAGTGAAACGAATAAGATACTGTCTACATATCGGAGAAGAAATTTAAAGATGACAGGATAAGTTAACACTTGGAACTACTATGGCAATCACCCCGAGCGGGATTTGATATTTTATTCGCTGACAATTGGGAGGACACATTATAAAATAATGTTCAATAAAACCTTAAAGGAGCATGTTGAATCCCTTCCAAAGATCACACAATTCTAAAGTAAAATATGCATGCAATCATGATGTGGATTTAGATCCTTAAAATCCCCATAATATTTGCATTATATTTTTTCCATTCATTCGAAATTTAGGGACTTTTTGCTTATAGATATGATTTTGTGAATATTTCCCATCTCGTTTAAATAATAATTATGCATGATTATCATTGGCGTTTTGAGTAAGACTAAATATATGCATCCACAAATGTATCTACATTATCTATCGTTACTGACAGTTTATTGTAGTTCACAAGAACTAAGAGCATGTCTTATCCTCTTTGACTGAGCCATTGACCTGGTACTACGGCGACACTAATAAAAGCGAAAGAACCAAACGTTGAACTTAAACTTAAAGATCTAGAGAGTTCTGGTATTAATTTAAAACACAACTTAACCAGAATTATAGATAAAGTCTAAATGAATGCAGATGTTTTTGTTTAAAGAAGATCAAGGTAATAAAGCAATAAGTTTACGAAGCTTAAGTTAACTTTTTACTTAATGCCACTACGTGTTTATAATACGTGCGTTTTCGAATATAATAACCTAAACATTCTTGCCATTTTGCCTGGTGCTAAAATAAACTGTTTAGTGCATTCATTACCAGAACAAAAATATCGAATCGTTATCTGAAGCACCGCGATTAAGAAATCTTAACCCGTTGTACATGTATTTACATCAGGGATGACTAGAATCATTTGGTCTCTCGATAGAGATGGAGAATATGCACACAAAAATATCCCAACGTCTTGAACGGCAGCCGCCTGGTAGGAAGCCTGAATTTCAAAAATCATATATTCATTTAGCTTATATAAAATTTTGGTTTGATGGGTATTCGTTTGCACCGGGGGACGACAACCGCATCTAATCCACTGGTCAGTACAACAGGATTGTACAAGCCCCACAGAAATGGAATGCCTAAAAAAAATCTGTAGTTTTTATTTCTCCCTTTACAAGACAGCTGTGTATGTTTTTTGGGGGCTGAACATTCGATTGTTTGTAGTTTTGTATTTACCATGTGCAGTTAGTTGGTTTAATTTATTTACCAGTCGTTCTTTCTTTAAAACATAGTTTGTGTGTGTGTGTGTTTATCGTTCTTTCTTTACTTATGAAAAATGTAAAGTTCATACTTCCCGAATTCCTATATGGTCTGGGGCAAGTTATTAAGTGTCGTGCGTCCTGGCTGCCCATTCTGTGTACCCGCAACATTACCTGTCGGCAGTGCTACTCATTCTGTGTACCCCCAACTTTACCTGTCGGCAGTGCATCTGTTTGCTGCGTGTCGCCCCCCCCCACCCTTGTCGATGGACGGACCAGAGTATGTTGGCCCAACATTTGCTGTCTCATTCCAGCCTCCTTTTCTCACACTCCCGGCTGTCGTTCGTCAAACAACTCACCTGTGTCGTCAGCCGTCCCACCACACAGGTGAAGGTATGTCCTGTGACGTCAACACGACCCACCTACCCGTCGTAGCGCTTTAAGGACTACAGATCGGAAACCGAGCGAATTCGAAAATTGAACAGAATCATCTACAAGGAATTAACAAATCATTAATAGAATAAAGAAGATATCTTTTAGTAGAAGGTCGGGTTTTTTTTCGTTTTTTTTCTCTTTAATTAAGGAAATCTGTAAAGGGAATGTATTATTACAATTGTAACTGCAACAAGGGATAAAAAGATACAACAACAAACACTTCTGTCAGCCATTTTAAGGATGAAAATAAAAAATATTTTTGTAAGAATCAAGAACCAAAAGATATGTACGAGACTTGTATTGGTCAAAATTTAATCAGCAAAGCATCTATATGCTTTTAAAAAATATACAAAGACAAAGCACATGAATTCATCAAACTAAAAAATTTTCAAATTTAAAGTCCGTCATTGCATGGTTCCTTTTAGGGGACAGCCGAATATCCGAAATGCCGGATATCCGGACCAAATATCGGGATTTTCGGATTCGGCAAATACCTATGGCAGATCCGAATAGTATCCGGATATCAATGTAGTAAAAAAAAATTTACAATTAAATTAAATTAATATTAATTAGTTTATAAACAAATTCTTTAGGAGTGAGTGGGGGGAGGGTTGGGAAGCAATAGAAAGTTGGAAATGGTAACCGACATGATACTGCTTGAAATCAGGACACAGTTTCAAAAAATGCATTCATTTTCTCTGCTACTCTAAGGAAGAAAGTCCAGTTAAAATTTGTTTAACAACTTTATGAAAGCAGATAGAAATACTATCTGAATAGATGAAATCTCTGGAATAAGGGGCCATCCATGGCGTCACGCGCCTAGAGGGGAGGGGGTGGGGGGTTACGTATTTATGACGATGTGTGTCGAGGGGGGGCGTGTTTAAAGAATGTGACTTCACATAAAAAACGCACAACTTTAAATTAAAGTTCCACTTAAATATTTGATTGCTTGCAATTTAATTAATGACTTTTTAAATGGCTTCACACGTGTTACGATATTCGAGTGCAGACTTACACTATACATACCTTAAATGACAATAAAGTGATATTAATCATGCTAATTTTCAATTAGAAAATATGGCTTTTAAGGGGGAGGGTCAAAGCTTTGTGACTTCATATTGGAGGGGGGGTGGTCTAAGTTTTTGTGACGATGTGTGACGAGGGGGCAGTGGCATGGAAAATCAGCCAAAATCGTGTCCATTTATGGACGGCCCCTAACAATATGATCATATCATTATTAACAAAGTTAAAGTTTTATTTATTTATTTATTTTGTTAACTTATATAGCGCAGTTAACGCCTTAGGCTGGGCTCGCAGGGCTTTACAAACAACATGTTCAATAAATACAGAAAACACACTGCTCACTAAATCTTCCTAAACATAGTTACACACACAGCATTTTATATAAATGTTCAGAAATGGTCGCATCGCCGTCATTGATTGGTAATTTTATGGAGCGAGATCAGTGCACCTCAAATTACAATTTAGAAGCACCGAAATTTCTAAATAATTGACTCACAAAAAAAAATATTTGTCCTGTCGGTTTAATTTTCAAAGACAAATTAAATATTTATTTCTTCTTTTACATAAATTGATTCAGATCAAAATATTGTTTCATATTTAAGTGTGAATGAGTGTGTACGTAAACTAATCAGTCAGCTATGAAAAAAAGTAATACATGTACATAGTAAAAGTAAGTTTTACAATCTAAGAGCTATAATAAAATCTGCTGCATCATAAACCAGAAAGAGCATCACAAAATGTGCCTGCAAATTATCTTTGAGAAATGTTAGGTTTCATTAATGTATTATTCTAACAACAAATTCCCTGATTATTGTTTAATGTCAATATTTTATTTGTAAGAAAATAACATATGAGGCCGTCCATAAATGACGTCATGTGCCTAAAAAGGGGGGGGGGAGGTGGTTCTCTTATCTTATCTATACAGACGCTCCTTCTATACGGAAGAGTATTGCGTCCACAGACCACGCCGGTTCACAGGACACGGCTATGAGGTTTCCACGGATTACCCAGCCGCCTGTATTTCACTAACTAGTGTTACGCATTTGTGACGATGTGTAACGACTGGGTGGGGTGTTTAAGAAACTGGCTACTTTAAATAAAAGTTCCACTTAATTATTTGATTGATTGCAATTCATTTAATGACGTTTTCAATGGCTTCACACGTTTTACGATAATAGTGTGCAGACCTACACTAACTACATATTTAAAAGACAAAAAAAGTAATTTGCAACATGCTAATTTTCAATTAGAAAATACGGCTTTTAAGGGGGTGGGGGTCAAAGTTTTGTGTCGGGGGGAGAGGTAAAAATCAGCCAAAATCGCGTGACGTCATTTTTGGACGGCCCCGAAACAATTTTTTTTTAAATTACCAGAATGAACGCACAAATAAATGTTTTTTCCAATTTTAATTAAAATGTATAATTTATTATGACATTCTTCAGTATTTTTCCACGTTAATACGGTAAATGGATCACATCTAAGCATGGCCTTGAAACTTATGATATTTTTAGTGCTCATCTTGCACTAAGTTCAGAAAAATGTACATTAATAAATTTTAAAGCTAAATTTATCATACAATATTTTTTTTATAAAACGTAATAGATCTACTATTAACAAAATACTTTTTTTTTCATTTTAACCATGTGCCATGTTTTTTTTTCTTCTGATAATTGCAACGCAATGGCCTTGAATGCGCTTTATAGCAAATTTTATTAATTTGCCTGTCTATCCATTCCTATAACAGATTTAACATGCTCCAAAATAAATTACCCTTATGTTCATTTACTTTATCTATCGCACGTTTTCCCATTCGCTTCTGAACATGGCCTCGACATTCTAATTTTAAAATTGATATACATTGTAACTTCATAAACTGGAGGAATAGCTTCAGCTACATTTATAAAACTTTCAGAATTCACATCCCCTAAAAAGCCAGTGTAAGTTAGATTATAGCTATCCTCAGAGCGGCGAAATTTTTGTAATGCCTTTAGGTCGCTTCTGACCAGCTTTACCTTGGTGGTATCGATTTACATTCACCGGCACCTGAATGGTTTCTAAATCATTCATGATAATCATAGTTATCAGGAAATCTTTTCTTAGCCTTGGAACACTTATCACAGTAGTTGCTTGCTACTGACATGAGTATCAACTAATATCGAAAAACCGGTCCACCACATGCAGACAGAAACTCAAGTAGCTGTAGACTGTAGACTAAGGTAAGAGAATGATGAGTAAAACCAATGAGGATCTTGTAGTCTTAGGCACACGTAAGTAGGATAGAAGTAAAAAAAAATTAAATGTTATTTTTATTGGTCAATATCAAAACACTTTGTGTTTCATTTCAGTCACAGCAGGTTGATATAATGTCAACCAAATATAATCTTGTATTCTAATATTATGCATTGTTTACTTTAAATTTAAAAAAAAACAACCGATCCCTTTCTTCCTGCAATTGTTTGTAATATCTAATTGTCCAGTCACCCTGGCAGTTGTTCTAGTTGAGTTTTCTATCGCAATTTGGCTGTTTATTTAACCCACTTGTCTTCTGCTCTATGAGCATTAAATTCAGTTTGTTTTAGCTTCCAGTCTATTTCTAAAGCAGTTGGTTTGGGGCATTGTTTCTGGGGCATTGTTTCTGGGGCATTGTTTCTGGGGCATTGTTTCTGGGGCATTGTTTCTGGGGCATTGTTTCTGGGGCATTGTTTCTGGGGCATTTGTTTTAGAAGATCTGGATCTCATGACTTTTTCATTTTGAACTTTATCCTAGAATCGTATCGAAGTTTTAATAATCCTTAATAGAAGGGGTATTTTTCAGAATCTGATTTTATGCAATTTGGGAATTTGTGTGGATTATTTATGGTTGTGTAATAGACAAAAGTTGCTTCCTAGACGCTGTTATATTTTATAGATAAACAATTTAGTTCACAATAATAACACGCTGAAAACTGAATACTAAGGCCAGGACTTGAATAAATTGTGGTCTCAAAGTCACATTCAAGTTAAAGAATTAAGTTACCCCCCCCTGACTAAACTATTGCATTATAGTGTCAATTATGCTATTATTTTCGACAAGTAAAGGCATGTAACAAGTCATGTCAAAATTCAGATCAAGTCAACACCTAATTGAGACCATAAAAATCCCGTATGCATCTCTGTCTCACGACTAAAATAATAACACATTGCTGGTAATTGCGGCGAGTAGTTACGTCTTCACATAACGACACACATGTTTATTGGGACTCTCACAGAGTTCAGTATCAACCACGAAAAATCAGTCCCGACACACCGGTCCATGGAGAAACATCCAACCTCTATCAAAAGTGCTTTTGTCAAATCGGTCCCGTCAAAAAGGGCCCCAAAAGTATGACCATCGTCACTATTGGTACTTATTAATTGAGCCCGATCGTCGCGTTCCTTATTGTGTCAGTCCGATTTGACCCGACTGTGTGATAGTTTTAGACCAACTGATTTGTCCTATTGGCCGATTTGACGTGATATTCTCTCATTCATGTATTTTGTGCTGTTTAACCCCCAATAATAAAGAACTATTCATTTAGCCAAATTTAAACTTGCTATGCAGTCAGTCACCTGTAATAATCCAATAATTACGCAGGTTATTAAGTTTTAATCTACAACAAATTATTATTGTTTTTTTTTAAAATCACATCTTCTACTTTTGTTTATTGATCCGAACCATCAGAAATCACGTGTGCCGTGAATCCCACATGTCGACATTCCTGGCATTCACTTGTTTGACGACCACGTTGTAGCGTAGGCTGGGTGGGTCGACAAATAAATTGCTTGTATCATCAGCACCCAGCGGGTAACGCAATATTTTATTCCATTTCAACAAGAACACAGCTAGGAATTTTAAACAAATTAATTTATTAGCTTTTCTGTAATAAAAAAGCTTCTTGAAAACAGAAATGATGTACCTCTACATAGCGTCGTGTCTTATTTTCGCAGGTCAGTTTATTAAATAATGAAACGAATATTTTCATTATATATCTGTATCATTTCGATTAAGAGATTATTATATTATTATTTGGTCAAACATTAATACTTTCATTATTTGAATACATTTTTAATTTTTAAAATGATATACAATTTAAAAATTATGTATTTTTAAAAGTCTTTAATGTTGTTTTTTCCCCTAAATTTCTAAAATATTTCAATTTATTTGAACTTAAATGTGTTCTTAATTTTTTAAAAACTATATAGACTCTATACTGCGTCATTAAAATGTGTGGACCAGTAGTTATCTGTTTTCATTTTGAAGATTATAAAATCGTGTATTATTAACAACCAGATACAACTTCATGTTGGCTAATTCAAAATTTAAAAAAATTGTAGCATAAATACATGTTTAAATTGTCAAAATTCGTGGCTACGTTCATTAGAAAATAAAACAGTTTCTAAAAAATATCCACAATAGTCTATATTTCCATGGTCCATTCATATCAAATCTTGTTTTCTTGCACTTCAACTTCAATTGAAATATCACCGACAAAATATTGACGTATTTATTTAAGGGAAAGGTATGAACTATCTTAGGTAGGGCTGTTATCGATTAATTTTAATTTAATCGTTAACTTTTGAAAAAGTCCACATAAATTAATAAAATAAATTATAATATAACGCGGGAGAAGTTTGTACGTAAAAAGATATATCAATTATTATTAATTATTAATAATTAATTATTTACTAATAAAAATGTTAAATATATTATAAATATTTTCTTGATTTTTAATCGAATTTTTATCGATTAAAATAATTTTAATAGATAAAAAATATTAACGATTAATCGATAAATTAATCGTTAATTTCCGCAGCCCTAATTTTAGGATTCAATTTTTTTTTAAAGTGTAAGCCAAACAAATGAAAAATATTTTTAATACCATTTTCATCTGATTTTTAAATCACATTCATGTTACCCGCAAACACTCTTGTTCAATTCAAACGGTTAAAATGTGTTTTATCAAATGGCACCCACTCTTCATCTGACCAACCTGCTACCATACGTGCTCCAATGTTTTAAACGTATGGTTAAGTAAGGTGGAAAAGGTGTGTTACCCAATTATTTTCCTTATATTTTTTTTGTTGCTATTTTTCTTCTATATTTCTATATTTCCGTAGACTATCTGCGTGGATGGACTACAACACTAATTAATTGTATGTGGTTGAGAAGATATACGTCAAAAGTTGTGGATTAAGGAATAGGCTAAATGTAATGAAACAAAGATGTTTGTAGGGAAGACCTACTCTTTAACAAACGCTTATTATTTGTTATACATTTAAGATTTACTAGTTTAGAATGGCGACCTTTTAACCAAGAGCCTGTTGAGTAATATATATATATTAGGTCTGCGGAAATTAACGTTTAATTTCTCAATTAATTGTGAAAAAAATTTATCGATTAAAATTATTTTAATCGATAAAAATTGATTAAAATTAAAGCAAATATTTATAATATTTTTAATAATTTTTTGAATAATAAATAATTAATTATTAATAATTAATAATAATTTATTTTTTTACGTACAAACTTCTCCCGCGTAATATTATAATTTATTTTATCACTGTATGTGGACCGGCAGACGTCAACTAAAAAATGGTTGACAGCATCAGCGCAGTTAAATTTAAATATATAACTAGAAAGTTGAGCAAAAATTTTGTTTTTAAGCTAACTGCGGATGGCAAAGTCGAAGATGGTGAAAAAGTTTACTGTGTTCACTGCCATAAAGAATTCTCTTTTAAAGGATCAAAACATCGCTGACGTACCACCTTCAGCACAAAGATCAGATCAAGTATCAACACATTGTCATAAAACTTAGTTCAAAATATGCTTAATTTTCAATGTCCGTGAGAAATGTTCAGTTTAATGAAGTCATACATTTCTATTTTTGGCTTTAATCGAAATTATCGATTAATTAATCGATAATTTTTCAAAAGTTAACGATTAAATTTAAATTAATCGATAACAGCCCAAATATATATATATTTGGAAGCACTCTAAATAAAAAATAAAAAATGTATTCTTCGTCAGGACATGGAGTTAAAATTAGATTCTTTCGACAAGTTGCCTACCAAACATTTTTTAAACATTCCGTAGTTAAGTTCGATACCTTTCCTACAGTCGGCACAACTTTTCCTTCGAAATTTCTTATAAAACGTGTTTGCTCTAATGGGGTGTGGGCCCCAAGCGTCTCCGGCCCGCCTGAGTGGGCCGGTATTGCGAGGAGATGTTTACCCTACCTTCGCCCAACGGTAGCCGCCGTTTAGGGCTTTGAATGTATCGGGACCATGCCTCATCCTCTAAACAAGCCTGTGTCAATAGAACAGGGAACGTTGGTTATATCAATAATGTACCCCATTTTAGCTACCAGTAATAGCGGTCTGGTTAGCTAAACATATGAAATCAGTTCAACGTTTAAATTGTTATATGAAAAAGGTATGCGTGAGCTTGACAGGACGCTACAAAAAAACGAACTTTTGTTGTTTTCTGTCGTCCTATAGTGCTCAAGCATATCCTTTTTAATATAACATTTTTTTCCCTCCCCAGCTTGATTGCAATCCCACCCCAATTATAAATTAAACTTATAAAACTAAAACATACGAAGAAGCAGCAATTAGTTTTGTTCTTTAGATTTATCAATAGTACAAATTATTTTATAAGCCAATATTGCAAATGATTTTTATCTTTATATTATACATAGAATTTGGAATATAATTGTCATGCATTGCATTTTAACCACATCATAGTTTTTAGCTAAGATGCTCACAGTTTTATTAGACATACAATGTAGACAGCATTTAGCCGTGTCAACACAGAGTTCTTTTTTTTAAATGTATATTCTGGTAAATGGATAAAAGAGGACATTTTAATTGTTATGATACTGGCGATGATAATGACCTGGGCAAGTCTATTAAAATAAAGATGATTGTAGTTATATTTCATGTAGAGCTTATATACTCATAATTATTATTTAGTACAGTGAATAAAGGAAATTTTAAAAAAGGAACAAACAGCGGTTTAATATGCAAAAAAATCGAAGGACAAATTAACATTAAGACAGGCAGACTAATAAGCTTATTTTTAAATTCAATATTTATTGTTATATATACAAATCTAATTTTTTTCAATGAAAGTTTCATGTGACCACAATTTTGTGTCCGATTTCAACCAAGGACCATTACAAAAAGCATGTTATGAAAACATATAATTTTTTTTAAAGTAAAAAAAACATTTTTTTTCCATAAATCCTTTATGTACGAGACATATCTAAAAGAATGTTCATTATAATACGCAGCGCTCGACAATCCAAAAATCCAAAATTTTAGTTATGTCTGGTAATATGTGTTTAATATAATGCGCACCGATCGGGAATGTAATTTTAAAAATTATAGTCCATAAAATACGCACCGAATCGCGCAACAGGAAAGTATTAAAAAAGGTCGTTCAATATAATACGCACCGCGACACTCTATCTAAAAAAAATAACATGATACAAAGGAATAAATAAAATAATCTAAAAATTCAAAAATTTAATTACAGTATATGCGATCGATCTGAAATTTCGATGCATCGTTTTTATCATCGGTACGAAACTGCCTGCAAAATGTCAGCTCGCTAGCTTACGAGGAAGTGGGTTAAAAATCAATCCAAAGTTTTTTCGACAAGCAAGAAAGGGATCAAACAACCAGACACCATGATTTAATATAACGGATTTAAAAATTCGTCATTGTTCTTTAACTGATACAAATGATTTAGCCTGGAATCCAGGGATTTACTTTTTTGCTGTAAATCATATAATATGTTTAGCTATTATTTTGTCTGTGTTGTTTTATTTATGGAAAGTAAATAAAAGTTTAATCTTGAAATGCATTTTCATTCACAGGAACTGTCTATGGACGTAAGTATAAAACATGTTTAAGTTCTTTTATGAGAATAGAAAATTAAAAGACTGTTAGGGGATGAAATCTGAGAAAGAAAGAGCAAAATATGTATTTAAACACAAAGAGAGAGAGAGAGAGGTAAAGAGAGAGAGGAAGAGAGGTGAGAGGGGGGGCTGGGAAGAGAAACGGTTATCATTTCAATTGGACTGTAGTTTACTTTACCATAAATTTCTATGATGAGAATAAGAAAATATGGGCCTTATTCACATCTTTTTCACGTGATATTTTGTGATTTGGGGAAATAAGGGGCATATGTCGCCAATTCAGCCAGCCTTGTACCTTTCTGAACACCATCACGAATCGTACCATAACAGTTAATTGTTTCTTGTTGCTTTTTCTTAATGCTACTTTGTAAAACTTCGTGAAAGACAATTCAAAACCAATGTTCCATCTAAGGTTCGTTGGTCCGTGCGCGGTGTAAAAAAAACGTGTGTGCAAAGTGAACGTCATCTATTTTTTGTGCAATATTTTACCAAATTTGCTGCGCTGTGATTCTAAAATGCTGCGCCACGTTGATCAGATACCTGCAACTTAAAGTGAACATTTTTCAAGACGCCTACCGATCTCAAACCTTCTGCAGTGCCAATAGTGTTCTTGTGAATTTAAACTTAATAAGTTTTAAATATGTTATATCTGTTCGGGTCACATGGCTATAAATGACTTGAAATTAATTCAATTAAATTCTATAACAAACCTGATTACAAGTATTATATTTTAATGAAATCAAAATCTTTTTTAAACTTTATCCGACACAGAGAAGTTAAGAAAAATATATGTAAAACTGTTTTTAATGGTTATTCGTGTGCAACTTTAATTACTTGTTTTTTGTTCCGTTTTTTTTGTTGTTTTTTTTTGTTTGTTTTTTTTTGGTTGTTGTTGTTGCTTTTTTGTTGTTGTTGTTTTTTTTTGTTTTTTTTTGTTTAAAACCTTGTTTTTCCTTTGACAACGTCAAAAGTTCAAAATTTACTTTTAAAACTTACGCAAAATGAAAAAATATTAATATCTTAGATGTAATATATACTATATTTATATTCTTGTGGGTAGCTTTATCAATAGTTAGAATTATTTTTTTTAACAGACAGGCTATATTAATTAAGTCATTTTCTAAGGCATTTTTTGTTAGACACAATAATTTTTAAAAAAGAAACAATGATTAAAGATGGTATGGAAAAAAATATTGTTACTTTGCTTTAATTTAAATTAACTAGACTAAATTGTTATTATTTCATGTTGCCTTTTTCTAGAGTGCACCATTATTCAAGATTGTGTGATGACGTATGTGATAGCGTACACTATGCATGGTTCAAAGACTGAACTTTTATGCGGGTAAGAAAATGTTAAATTATGCAGCAAGTCGAATTATATTTTTGGAAATAAGCTATATTAAGAATTTATTTATATCTATTGATAAATGGTTTTAAATATCATGATTCTGTTGCATGACATTGAATGTTCTTGATTCACACAGAGATCTGAGTACCATGGAAAGATGCATCCTTGCTTCAAACTGTAGTACGACAGAAAAAGAATCAGAGATTAACCAAACTAGGAAACAGCTGCAAGCCAGGGGTGTTAATTGTGGTTGGTGATTATTTGAATTACAAAACGTATTGTAGAATAATATTTGCATTATATTTGGATTTATTTATGAGCAGATATGTATTCGATGAACAAATACGTGCTCACGGCTTTTCATTTCTTTCAAGGTACCGCCACCACCAAGTTTCCATTAACTACAACCGCATCAGTCCCAGGTAACAGTTATACTGAGTGATAAATAAATTGAGTTATCTAGCGCATCATTTTAATTTGTATCATTGATCATCAGTCTTTGCGTATTCATTGTTTGATAATGGAATAATCCTATATTGTATCAAAAAGGATTTAGTGTCTATCATAATTTAGCAAACACATTTTAAATCTCGAGCTGACCGAATTTTTTGTTCCTCTCAGCATGCAAAAATCCTTTGACAACATGTTTTGACTCATTTACAACAATGTCAGCTCAACATCGCTCTAACCCTGATCTTGAATGTGGGTAAGTTTATTTTGAAGTAAAGGAAACCTGTAGAACAGGGGTCGGGAAACTTTTTGTCTGAGAGAGCCATAAACACAGTATATTTTGAAAAGTAATTCTGTGAGAGCCATACATTATGTTTAAAACTAAAAATTCAAGTAAATGTGTGTATTTTGTTTAATCTCAACACTAAAAGTACAAGAATTATGTCACTGAATTCTTTTTAATAACATTGTTATGCTTTTTTATATGCAATTAATCTGTAGATCAAAGGAGTCTGAATAAATGGTTTTTTTTAAATAATCGAACATTTGTCTGAGAGCCAGATGAAGCCATCAATAGAGCCACATCTTGCTCGCGAGCCATGGTTTCCCGACCCCTGCTGTAGAAAATGATAAGCTCAATAAATTGTAACTATATGGGTAGAGTGTGACTGTTACAAATTGTTAATTACATTACATCATGCTGTGTATGGTTTGTCTCTTATACAGCGTATAACGCAGACATATTTTATAAACCAGGAATGTATTGGAAAAGTGTTTAAAATTATTAAACATTTACAGAGACCTAGGTACATTAGAAAAGTGCCTTCTTGACTCAACCTGTGAAGACGTTATAGCAGCGAGAGATGCCGTTATAACACAGACTGAGAACCAGCTGCAAGAAAGGGGAGTTAAATGTGGTTGGTGAACGTTTTTTACACATTTTAAATCACGTTTATTAACACTTATAACAATTAGTTGAATAATTTTGTGATGACTTGTAGATACATTTATATGTACAAAAATTGTGGTGTTTTTTTTCTCCCTGGCATATATCTGTTTTGTGGACTTATTTCAATAGCTCGTGCATTATTTTATAGGTACAACAACGAGCAAGGGTTCTGTAACAACTATTTCAGTCAAAGGTAAATACAATAACTCTCCGTATATAGTCATACAGTTTACATATCGAGATAGACAATCATCATTTTTTATTTTAAAAAATAATCCCTTTCAGTTATATATTTGATTTTACAAATAGATTATTTAATTTTAACTTTAAAAAAGGTAGTTCGCTAAATACCACATGGTGTTTGCACTACACACAATAAATTATAAATATTTCCTACATTGCGAAATAAACATTGTTTTTTATACACATATTTTCCGTTACAGGTTATTACCAACTATGATATTAAATTTAAAACAAAATTTAATGAAAATGCCTATTCATAAAAATTAATGTTGTGAAAAATTGCATCTATAATAAAATAATAAAATACATGATAATAAAATACATGATTCTTTTTAAAAACACATTTTTTCTCCATCGTACGATGTTTTAGTTTCTCTTTGCTAAAAGAAAAGGCGGGGAGTCGGGCATTTAAATACCTTAAAATAAAATGCACGCATTTGTTGTACTCTTTTTAGATCTCTAATTTCATTAAAACGATTAAAACATTTTTACAAGTCTCGTATCATGTAATTTTACATTTTTAGATACTTTTTTTGTAAATGACTTTGCATAAACGTAGAGGTAACCTTGCGTTTGTTAAATTGTTGATACAATAAAGCTTTTAGCTGCTTTTTAATCATGGTCAAGTCAACTCATATGACTTAAATTAAGGACGAATTAACAAAGATGTGTTGAAATAGTTCCTAATACAATACCCGGGTAGTTCATTAATATATTAATTAGATTGTTGCATTCGTATGTCCCGATGTTTTAGAAATAGATTTTCACGATTAAATGACACAGTCTATTAAACATTATAATGTTCATTAACTTAAATTACCGTATAAAACGGTCTATAATCGCTCTCGTTTATAAGTCGAGTGTAGCTTTTTGAACAACAATTAAGAATGGTGCCTATTAATAGTAGAAAAGACGAGGGTAAAACTTGGACTAAAAAATTATGTGATTTTTATAATTGTGTGAGATTTGACCTTGGTAAAAACCGAATTCACATTTCTCGTTATGATTAATCGTGTTGTTGAAAGAAAGTAATGTACGGTCAATGTCTTCTCTTATTTCAGCTGAGACTACAAAACTACTTACCACATCAACACCAAACCCAAACGGTATTTTTTACATTACATTTCTTTTTGTTTTATATAAGCTTTAAAATTATATCATTTCTTTGTTATTTAGTAACATTTCATTCTCATATTTTCAATTTCTATTGCTTCGCAACATTTTCTCAAAGGGGCCGTCCATTAATGACGTCACGCGCCTAGAGGGTCACGCATTTGTGACGATGTGTGACGAAGGGGAGGAGGTGTTTAAGAAATGTGACGTCAAATCAAAAAGGCGCTACTTTAAACAAAAGACCGACTTAAAAATTTGATTGATTTCAATTTATTTAATGACGTTTTACATGGCTTTACGCGTGTTACGATATTAGAGTAGAGTACATATTTAAATGCCAAAAAAATTAATTTGCAAAATGCTAATTTTCAAATATAAAATACGGCTTTTTAGGTGGGGGGAGGGGGTCAAAGCTTTTTGACGTCATATTGTAAAAAAGGGGGGGGGGCTAAGATGTTGTGACGAAGTATGACAAGGGAGGAAGGGGTGGGGTGGTAAAAATGTGCCAAAATCACGTGACGTCATTTCTGGACGGCCCCAAGCTCGTGCTTGAACATAGACATGAAGCACACAAAAAATATATTAAAATAATACTGATAAATAAAGAGTAGGAGATAAGAATTTTTACACGAATGCCAAACTTTTTTTTTAAAAACACACACTCCATTATTTCTTCATAAATGTATTACAAGAAACAAGGATCTGCATCTTTGAATTGCGAGGGTGGCAGTATTTATTTATAAGTGACACATTAACTTCAATTGATTTTTTGACATCTTATATGGAAAATCTATCTCGATTTCACTTACTACGCGAAATCAATAAGAGTCAAGGACTCACGGTGAATGTAAATGTAAATAAACACATTTTTAAGGCAGATTTCAGGGACTGGAATGTGTTTGCTAAAGGCTCATTTGTAATTATGATGCTGTGATGAATAATCAATCATGTTATCACAAATGTGTTAACTGTGAATTTTATATTATTTATACTGATAGGAAATATCCGAATCAATCAATACTGCCAATGTTCTCTTTAAAACAGGCATTTTCATTTCCAATACAAAACAAAGCACGTATAAATTGGCAGTAATATGAACGCAGAGCAGCCACTGTTGTAAAAAATATTAATTTGCCAAATAGTTCCCTCATAAATCGAGTAGCCAAAGAAACCAATTTTTTTTTAAAAATAGCACACTTATATCTTGTAACATGTTAGGTTTTTTTGTTTTTTTTATTATTTTTTTTAACTTAACACTTTATGTGAACCAACAGGATATCCAGATCATTTTCTGGAAACAATGCACCCAGGGGCGGATTAAGACTGCACGGGGCCTCTGGCTGCAATTCAAACTGGGGCCCTATCCAGCCAGCGTCCCTTTAAATAAAATGATTGCTAGCAGCTAATATAAGACTGTAACTTGTAACTAAATAGTTCATCGGTTCCTTTAACATACTTTGTCTGTACTACGGAATCGGCCTTCCCAGTCAAAAAGATTATTCATGAAAAAATGGAATACAAAGAAATAACTGTTTGCCGGTATCCTAATATTGAGTGTAAAAATACAATTTTTTTTTAAAAATTTGTGCCCACGCCGGGAATCGATCGCGTGACAGCTCGCACAGCTGGCCGACTTTCTGCCTCAAGACCACACGAGCATGATGAAAAAGTGTAAATTTTTTAAATATAAACAATGATCTTTAATATTTTCTCTTGGTGAGCCTATAAAATCAATTTTTTAAATTAATTTATTTAATTTATGATATATTCAGGAATTCATGCAAACATTTGTACATCTTTCTTATAAAATATACTAAATTTGGGGGCCCCTGGCTTTAGCCCGTTCAGCTTAGTCCGCCATAGAATGCACCAAAAACATGTCACATCATTTCCGAAAATCTCACCACAAATGACATAAAACATAAGATAACATATATAAGGATATATTTCTATATTATATATTAACATTTTCAAAATTTGCTATTAATAAGCTTCATTTTATTTTGTTTTCATTGTCTTCACATTACAGGTAACCACCTTTCCCTTCATCGCTGCAGCGCGCACCTGCCCATCGTTAGCGTGTTCATTGTCATTTTGATTGTCTTTAATATTATGTAACTGTGTGTATCAGCTTTGACAAGGTTGCAATGTTTTCAATTTCATTTCATTTAAACAACGTTTAAATGTTTTCATTCAATATAAACCTTTTGCAATCTTAAATTCATTTCAATATATTACTTTTACGAAAATACTCTACACAATTTATTGTATTTATGGTATTTAAACAATTATGTCTTTAAAAATTAATTTAAATTATTTTTATTTATATTTAATGTATATGTTTTTGTAACTTTCTCAGCTGATATTCTATCGTATTCGCTTTAATTTATTTCAAAAACTGATTATCAGACACATTGCTTTTAAAAAGTAACTAAACCTTTAGTATTTCGACATCTCACAGCTAAAAGTATAAGCTAAAACTCATAACAGCAGATGTTTAGGAAGTTTAAAGTTTATTATTATTTGTATTTATCAGAATTAACGTATGGGATGATGTGTTCTTTCAATACACGCCCCTTCCCTCTAATACACGCCCCTTCCCTCTAATACACGCCCCTTACCTCTAATACACACCCCTTCCCTCTAATTCACGCCCCTTACCTCTAATACACACTCCTTCCCTCTAATTCAAGCCCCTTACCTCTAATACACACTCCTTCCCTCTAATTCACGCCCCTTACCTCTAATACACACTCCTTCCCTCTAATACACGCCCCTTCCCTCTAATACACACTCCTTCCCTCTAATTCACGCCCCTTACCTCTAATACACACTCCTTCCCTCTAATACATGCCCCTTCCCTCTAATACACACTCCTTCCCTCTAATACATGCCCCTTCCCTCTAATACACACTCCTTCCCTCTAATACACGCCCCTTCCCTCTAATTCACGCCCCTTACCTCTAATACACACTCCTTCCCTCTAATTCACGCCCCTTACCTCTAATACACACTCCTTCCCTCTAATACACGCCCCTTCCCTCTAATACACACTCCTTCCCTCTAATTCACGCCCCTTACCTCTAATACACACTCCTTCCCTCTAATACATGCCCCTTCCCTCTAATACACACTCCTTCCCTCTAATACATGCCCCTTCCCTCTAATACACACTCCTTCCCTCTAATACACGCCCCTTCCTTCTAATTCACGCCCCTTACCTCTAATACACACTCCTTCCCTCTAATACACGCCCCTTCCCTCTAATACACGCCCCTTCCCTCTAATACACGCCCCTTCCCTCTAATACACGCCCCTTCCCTCTAATACACGCCCCTTACCTCTAATACACGCCCCTTCCATCTAATACACGCCCCTTCCCTCTAATACATGCCCCTTGCCTCTAATACACGCCCCTTCCCTCTAATACAAGCCCCTTCCCTCTAATACACGCCCCTTACCTCTAATACACGCCCCTTCCCTCTAATACAAGCCCCTTACCTCTAATACACGCCCCTTCCCTCTAATACACGCCCCTTCCCTCTAATACACGCACCTTCCCTCTAATACACGCCCTTCCCTCTAATACATGCCCCTTCCCTCTAATACACGCCCCTTCCCTCTAATACACGCCCCTTCCCTCTAATACACGCCCATTCCCTCTAATACACGCCCCTTCCCTCTAATACACGCCCTTCCCTCTAATACACGCCCCTTACCTCTACTACAGCCCCATCAACTCGGCACAAAAATATCAAATGTATTCTAAGATATTCTTAAGGACTTTGTGATTCTCAGCACGTTCTGTGCGGCTGACATAGATAGAGAAAGTGTCAGTTCTATTTAAACAATCATAAATCAACTATTTTATATATACACTGACTCGGTCCATGGCGTTTGTTAATTGATGCAGCGAATTTGTATGAATGTGACTTCATTCGGACTTAAATAATGTTTCTGAGTTGACCGAGCTTTATGTCTAATTTTGATTTGATTCCTGGGGAGGGAGGGGAGGGGGGCAGGTGCGCAATCATGACTGGATCAGAAGATTATGTGCTGTTACTGATAAAGTCAGATGGAAAATCTCGTTTTAACAATTAGCAATTGACATTGTTACTTTTGCACACATAAAAAAAGCAATTTATAAATCAAGTAAAAATCTAATCACAAATGGACATATGATTATACTTTTTTATGTGAATAAAAAAAGGAAGGTTCTTTGAACGAAATTAACATTTCAAAATTTATTTAAACTTAATAATTAAAACTTGGGGAAAGAAAGAAATGTCTTAATATGGATTATAAATTTAAAAAATAACTGTTTAAAATTGATAGGTGAATCAAATCATAACTTTAAATTAAACTTCTTTCAGGTATTTAAAATGTGTGTAGGTTTCTTCTGTCAATGGAAAAATCGGTCTTTTCTTATTCGGGTTCATTATAATCAATATTTATTCCAGAATTGTATGATATTCTTCTTGCCAACGGACTCTCATTTATTTTCCTGGTGGTAGTGGGCAGTTGCTTTGTTATATATTTGAAAACCAATTTACCATAATCGTTTTATTTAATAATAAAACGTCTATTAAAAGATATTTTTTAAGCAGGATATGATTATTTTGTTGTTGAGATTATTATTTTGAGTTAATGTTGTTATCTTTAACCACCGTGACTAAAATTCTTATTTTATCCCACACAATTTAAAAGCAATACATTTGTAAACTTTTGACAGTTAATTGTTTTCAGTGTCTATTATTCTTCCGGATCACTGAAACTAAAGGATGTCAAAACATGGGATGATTTTATGTTTTAGAACTGCATGATCTGTTACTGCCAATAATAATCTTTTAATGAAGATCTTTCATAACGCTAATATTTCTTTAAAATGAAATGCAGCAGCTCACGTTTCCTTTTTTTTAATGAGGCGGGGTAGTATTTAACACATTGCTATTTCATCTAATTTACAAACCTTAAAGTGTGGCGCTTAAAATGTAATGTAAATAATAAATTTAAAGTTTTACTAAAAGGACGATTTTTTACATGTTTTAATAACCATTATACCAACAGCAATAAATAATGGTGGGAAATAAATAATAAAAAATACTAGGCACAAGTCCACATCAAAAACAATGCTCCGAAGAATTACAGGGAAGAGTAATTTTAGTGATTAAGAAACACAAATTTGAAGAAGACAAACTTCAGCCAGGGCCGTCTAACGCATAGGGAGCCCATGGGAATATGTTTATTTAAATATATTATGTATATTTATTTTTTATTCCTGCGGGGAAGGGGCCCAACACTATTTCTTTGCCCAGGGGCCCAAACCGGTGTAAAGACGGCGCTGTCTACAGCAATGAAAAAATAAACTAAAATGTAGTTATTTTGTGACACACACATCCTGTTGATGTGTACGTAGGCCTAACTGTTTGAATTATGAGACATTGGAGTACGCGAAAAATGACACATCAAAATAATTGTTGTCTGCAAGAAACACTACTCAGCGGTGATTACAAAGAGAATTACAAACAGAACTGAGCTGAAACGTTGTCATTATCGAATAGGCCCTGCTAATATGGCTATGTATAATCAGGCACCATTAAAAACAAGCCCTGCTAATATGGCTCGCACAAAAAGGCACCATTAAAAACAAACCCGATAAGTTGGCCCCTGAGTAAAAGGGTTTTTATAAATTTATCAACAACTTCTTCATATTTTCACTAGCTGTCTTACTTATATTTTTGGACTCACATATTCGCAGAAACTTGATGCTCTTCATGCTAAAAGGTATCGGCAAATAAAGTTTTCAAAACATAAAATCAGGAAAATTCAATAGTGAACTTAAAAATAATTGGATTTTACAAGCAATTTCTTTTTTTCACAAACCGCCCTTCCCTGAGTGTTGTGCCAGTTGACTGTATTGCCTGTTTATATGGGGTGAGAGGGTGGGGACTATTCATCTAATTACTGGCGCCTACCTGTTTCTGGAATATTTGGCGTGTCATATCAGACTGATGCCTGCCACGTTAAACCTTAGAGATAAAAATGAAAGCCAAAATGTGGACTCACACTAATAAACAAGTACATATCAAGTGATAAGGCAAATAAACATATTCTATTTTACGATTATCCGGAAAACAAATAATGGCTTGATCCAGAATTATGGGCCTCAAATAAAATTAAAACCCTATACTGCATCATCAAACGACAGTGTACTTTAATAAATTCTATGAAAAAGTATTTTAAAGTAAATTCATAAAAATTCCCAGATTATAAAAGAATCTGATCAAAGTTATTTATTTTACCTTAGCTTTGAATAAGGTTTCAGTAGTAAAGTTATAATGCACTAAAAATTCAACTTTAGTTTATTCGTCAAAATTTTCAGACAGGGTTTAGTCTGTATTTTGTTATTAAAGCTGGCAAACTCAAAATTGAATGTGTGTCCAAATTAATCAATGCATATAATTGGAACGATATCTGTATGCGACACAAAATAGAAATTTTAAAAAGTAGGTCTTCACGAACCCCTCTATTAACAATTGTAAAAGTTGGGGAATGCGTATAGTCTACACCAGTGCTTCTCAAACTTTTTTAGTACGGTGGACCGTCAGGAATTTTTTTATTGCACCGCGGACCGGTGAACTATTTTCCCTGTACTGACATGGTAGAGAAATGTAATTTATTTTATTCTATTTGTTTCATTTTATGTGCTTATTGCCGATAAATTGACATACTCTATAGGTTTAGTATTAATGGTTTCAAAAGGAAGATTATAATTATATTTTTCTGTCCTTTATGATAACTTCCACGGAGCGGCACCGGTCCGCGGACCACCACTTTGAGAAGCACTGGTCTACACGTTTACGTGGGATATTCGTCAGAGTGAGCATATTCATATTTGGTATTGGCATATGGACTTACATGGACTTATAAATGGTCCATATCTCAAATAGCTTAGGACCTTATCAATCTACGGCAAATAAATAATTCGGCAAATGTGCACGGGGGGGGGGCGTTTTTTTTTAAAAGGGCAAAGTTAAGTATGTGATATGGGGGGAGGAAGGGAATAGGTAAGCTTTATGATAACTGTATTTCAGTTAAACAAAATGCAAAGTTTTGGAGTTTTGATTTCAATAAGCACATTCGTTTTTAACTACATATAATCCCATAAATAGTATTTCTCTAGAAATATTATGTATCACGATCGCAACGCTTGTTTATAATAGACGCTCAAAATCGACTTCCAATAAGTAAGCACTATAAGTTCAAGCAAATCATTGTATAAGAATCTTAATTTTAAGTAAGTTGCTTGAAAGTGTGTTAAGTCATGTAAATTTAGTAGTCGGGAAGTTCACGCCTTCCAACCGACAAGCAGTTCCGGTTCCTGTCTAGGTCTAGCATGCATCATTTCTTAAAACATTAGGGTCGTACAAAACTCAGTCTTACCTACCACTCTCACGACGTAATTGCAGAAATGCTATTTCTAAATTTATCATCGTAAATACCGATATTAAAATGTTTTTTCAAGGGCATGGAGAAGTCACACTGGAAACATTTTTAAAAGATTTTCTTTAGTCCCTAAACAATTACTGGATAGCGAGAAGATAGCCCGGTAGCATAATATCTCCTGAACACGAACTTTCAGTCTATTGAATGTGACCTCAAATAATGTTTGGAGAAATAACTGTTTATTTTTCGCCGGCTCAAACAATTTAGCCCTTGGAAATGTTTTCAACATCTTATGAAATTATCCGTCTCTTGTGGAATGTTCAATGGTTTGACGATGGTGGTCTTTTCTAGTGCGCTTGGTGTTCATAGAGCATTAAAAAAAACAATAACAAATGGGTAGGCATTCAAGAGAAAGAGAAAAAAAAAGAGAGATAAAGAAAGAAAGAAATAAAGAAAGAAAGAAAGAAAGAAAGAAAGAAAGAAAGAAAGACAGAAAGAAAGAAAGAAAGAAAGAAAGAAAGAAAGAAAGAAAGAAAGAAAGAAAGAAAGAAAGAAAGAAAGAAAGAAAGAAAGAAAGAAAGAAAGAAAGAAAGAAAGAAAGAAAGAAAGAAAGAAAGAAAGAAAGAAAGAAAGAAAGAAAGAAAGAAAGAATGAAGGAAGAAAGAAAGAAAGAAAAGAAAGAAAAGAAAGAAAAGAAAGAAAGAAAGAAGAGAGTGAGAAAGAAAGATAGAGAATGGTTTGAGAGCAAGACCTAACAGAGTGATGCTCTGTAAAAAGTCAATTCCTTACAAGTCACCACTCATCAGCATATAAGAGTTTTCTGTCATTTTTTAATATTAAAATAATTTCTCACTGTGTTTGGGTGTGTGGCTATTAATATATTTGGTGTTAAGTTAGGAATCAGAGAGAATTACACATTAAAATATATAATAAACGCGGTTAAATTTAACTACACTTTAGAGTTATTTTATATTTCAATAGTATTTAGCACTTGCAAAAAAATTGGAATGCCTGTCCTATTCATGAATTTTGGTAAATAAGCTTATAATATAGAATTCTTATATCTTAGAACTTGTATAATTTATCAGGAATTACTTTAAATTTACACCAATGTATCTAAAAGTCTAACTTAAAATTATGTTCATCCTTTCTTTTTATTCCATTCACTTAAGTTTTCAAAAAATATTATTTTTAATAGATTCTATTACAATAAAATCATTTAAGTAGGTTATAGACTTCTTAAGATTTAAAATAAAGTATGCAGTCGTGTTTCTATATAAATTTTGATGTAGATTTGAACACCTGCTATCTGCTCCAGTCTTTAAAACGCTGCTTTCGAAATTTGAAGTCATAATTATAGTTCTTTGTTCGTTAAACGTCCGCATAGCGCTGTGATGTTCAAAACTCTTTTTAAAGATAAAAATGTCTTACGTTTTTCTTAATTGTTTAAAATCAATGTTTTATATAAAATGCGTTAACTTTATATATTTAGAAATGTGATTTAAGAAATGAAAGAATCAAGATGCTCTTATATCGTTATTAAACATTTTAATTAATTTCTCCCTTGAAGCGTGCACTAACCCCTTGGACCAGTGTGTCATCACTTATGCAATTATTTCCACACAAAGAGGTCCCAATGCAGATCTTGTATGTGGGTAGGTAATTTATGAAAAAAAAACTTTTTTATTCTAGTTATATCTTGATTACAGCTAAAAATTCGGAATGATATTGTTAATTCTTCCGTCCTTTCTTTGCATTCATTTTACAGAGATCTAGCTGTCATGGAAAAATGCGTCATTGATTCAAACTGTGGAAACAGCAATACAGAGAAAGAAGAATTAATTGCACAGACGAAGAGTCAGTTGAGTAGCAGAGGCATTAAATGTGGTATGATTGCAGTTTTTACTAACTACCGTATATATTCGTTCTAAAGCGAGCTTTTATTGGACAAAATCTAGGGCAAAATTTGGGGGGTCGACTTACGAGTGGGTCATAGATGATTTATGCATGTACATTAAATATCGGTGTTGTTATTGTACATCATCAAGTTTTTTCTCTACATTCTACAAGATGTGACTGCTCTACCAGAAGCTATAAAATACTATTAAACATCTGCACTTACCTTATGTATTCATTTTATTTATTTTTGTGAATGTTTTAATGAATTGTTTTGCAAAGTTTGTTTTCAACGACGAATTTTAATGTGGACGCTTTCGCCACTGTTTACCAAAGAATCCAAAAAAAAATATCGGTAACTCGTGGGGTCGGCTTACGAGCGGGTTACACACTTTCTATACTATTCTCTTCCAAAATGAAGGGGATCGGCTTATGAACGACCGGGCTATAGAACGAGTATATACGGTAATGAAAATATTTTTTCGAAGAATTACAAATAAAGTCAAGAATTCTGTGAATTTTCGAAACACAGTCAAAGATTCAACATGCAATATACTTTTACATTTTACACGCACGTAAAATGTTTTATATTTTTTCTTTATTTCATAATCATGTCAATTTTTCAGGCAGTTATTTTATTCTTGTTTGTTTATTAATTAAACTTTTTTTTTATTTATAGGAAAAATAGTTTACAAGTCAAATGACAATTAGATCACATTTTTAGAGATTATAAGTTTTTATCTGAACTAGGTCAAAAGCAAGAGGTTTTACATTTGATTCTTGACATTTCCAAAAAATTGTATACTTTTACTCATATTTCTTTTGTTACATTTGTTAACTTATTTAGGAAATCAAATGAAATTCCATGTTATTATTTTTAAAAAGTTTTTTTTAGATGCAACAACCACTAAGGCCCCTTCAACTACAACTAGTTCAGTCTATGGTAAATCAGTTCTTGCAATCTAAGAGAATAATCGATATGTAGATGAGACACTTGCTATTAAAGGCAATTAACTGATTTTGTTTCATCATTCATTTGAAATGAAATAAACAAATTTTATATGTAATTAAAACTGTTATTGATAAGGCTTACTGCTTAGGGGCCGTCCATAAATGACGTCACGCACCTAGGGGGAGGGGGTCACACTTTTGTGACGATGCGTGACGAGGGGGAGGGAGGGGGTTGAAGAAATGTGACGTCACATCAAAAGGGTAACTTTAAATAATAATTGTTCGATTGGTTTTTGGTCAAACACCCCTGGCCATTCTAGTCTTCTAGATCAGTGCTTCTCAAAGTGGTGGTCCGCGGACCGGTGCCGGTCCGTGGGCCATCCCCTGCCGGTCCACAGCTGTTCTAAAAAAAAGGACAGAGCAAATTTTCAGTGCAGGGAAAATAGTGCACCGGTCTCTGGTGCAATGGCAAAAATTCCTGCCATACTAAAAAGTTTGAGAAGCACTGTTCTAGATATAATGGTAAATGAGCCCATTTAAAATTAGTCACGTATTCATTAACTTTATTGAATGCATCAAATTCTTGACAACGCAATTCGAGAGGAGCACAAAACAACTTTTCTTCTTAGCTCAGTTTTTAAGGCATTAATTTTAAATATCACAGAAAGGATATGTGTTGCTGACAAGTCATGTGGATTAAGATTATTGACACGCGTGTCAATATAAATGAAAGTATGGTAGATTTAGGTGTCTTCGTATATAGTTCGTAGGTAAGAAATCTACATAGTTGTCAAATTTTTTTTAATGCATTTTATTGAAGGAACCGGTTCAATAATGGGCATACGTTCCAAGCGTACACGTACACATGACGTATTTTAATATATCTAGTGGATTGTAATGGATGTTATATGTCCCAAATGAGTCTGCATTACCCCCAAGAATTCCCTTTTTGACCCCAGATGAAGTTATTTACCTCTGTTCGCCAACCTCTTTCTTATGGGATGCCCGTCAGTCAATTGAGTGATTTTTTAAAAATACATTTTAAAAATGTTATTTTTTAATAATTTTTTTTTCTAAACAAAGACGTTAACCGTGTTGATTGATAGTCAATGTTTAATTTGTATGCATTAAAATAAATATAATATTAGGATGTTAACACAGTTCGTTTTCTGAAGGCCGGTTAAACGTTTTTAAAAAAGCTTCACACGGGTTACTATATTACAATGTAGATCTTCACTAAATAAATAATAAATACTTAAATGACAATAAAAGTGATTTGAAACACTTATTTTCAAATAGAAAATAAAGTGTGTGTTTTTTTTTGTTTTTGTTTTTTTTTCGTCAAAGATTTGTGACTTATTTTTAGAGGGGGGTCTAAGTTTTTGTGACGACGCGTGACGAGTGGGGGGAGGGGGTCAAAAATCGGCAAAAATCGCGTGACGTCATTTATGGACGGCCCCTTATGGAGAAATTTAGGGATAACTTTTAATATTTATTTTAATATTTTCAACTATCTTTGATAATTAAATATTAATTGTATAATCTAAATAATAATTTCTTTTTGAATTGAAAAATGTAAGATTTTAGAAACTTTAATAATTGTGCCTTTTAACTTGCTAGTGAGCAAGCTAATCGCGTTTTGATGTTCATAGCTATTTTTAAAGAAAAAATGTCTTATGATTTTTCTTTATTGTTTCAAAGCAATTTTTTTCGAAATTCATCATATTTATGTATTAAGTAATTATAATAAAAAATAATGTTTAAAATTCTAGATGTTTTATTTTATTGTAATTAAATTTTTGTTATAAAAATCCCTCTTAAAGCGTGCACTTTATATTCTGATCGTTTTGTATTCAATTTTAAAAATTTTTGTTTTTATTATTGTTTAAGAAAAATGGTTTAAAATTAAAATAACAAATTAACTTATTCAACATGTTAACTTTTCTTCTGATTCAATTAAGAGTGATATACGTGATTCGTTGCCTTCTCAAAATGTCTCCGACCTTTTTCTCATTTTTTTTTCTGTTACATCTTTTGTTAATTGTTTGAAAACATTAAAAAAAATATCATGTAATTTGTAAAAATTATTTTTTTTTAGGTTCAACAACCATTAAGGCTCCTCCAACTACAACAAGTTCAGTCAAAGGTAAATCAGATCTTACGATATAAGAAACTAATGGATAAGTATATAGACTATAGACAGTTGCACAAGCTATAACTATAATCAATAACGTTTACTGACTTAACATAATTCTGTGTACCCCCATAGGAGCTTAAGGTCTCAACAACATCATTTAAACTGTCTCGGTTTTGGGCGGCTTCCTTCACATGTGAGGTCAACTGCTATTGCCTCGTTTTCAAGTCTGCCTAGGTCTGAGCACTTTTCTTGTCCCTCGTTGAATCCCAGTGGAATTTCTGTTTGACCCCGCCATCCTCTGATCTTCTTAAAGTGTGACCATTCCATCTCAACTTGCGATTTTCGATGTCATCGTCGAATGGCCTCTGCCCGGTCCTGCCCCAGTGTTGTTCGCATGTTAACGTTTCCGGCCATCTTATTTCTAAAATGCTTCCCAAGCATCTGTTTACAAAAACCTGGAACTTCTTTTTGATGGTCTTTATCACTCACCATACCTCAAAGCCATAAAGCAGGGAATTTTTTTTACATTTATTTTGTTTTGTTTCATTCTTCTCTTAATGGATAGCGTACTTGCGATTTATGTAGGGCCTTGAGCATTAAAGGCAACTCTGCCTTTGATGATACGATCTTTTTATGTCTTGATCAGTCTCTCCATCTTTATTCACCACGCATCCTAGGACTTTAATTTCCGCTCCATCAAGCTGAACGGATAGTTTTGTTCACTGTTTATTTTCATGACTTCTGTTTTGCTATTCTTTATTTTCAGGCATGTCTTTCTGGTCTCTTCGGACAGTTGATTGAGCTTAGACTCTGTACGTAGTAATCTGTGTGAGTGGATTGCAATATTTTCTCTAAGATCAAAGTCTTCTAGATTCTTTGTAAAGTTCCATTGATGCTTCTGTTATTTTCAGAGGTTGTCTTATGCATAATCCAATTTATTACAATTTAAAAGATCATAGATAATAGCATGCGCGCACTCCAGTCGTCACTTCTGATAAGCTGGTTAGCTTTCCCTTGTGGGTGCCTTTGCAGCATCAGCCTTTATATAATTTTTGGATAATATTGATACATTTAGTCTGAAGCCATAGTAGGTCATAGCTTCCCGATGGCTTCTCGATCGACGTTGTCGAAGGCCTTTATAAAATCCACATAAGTTGTGTTAAGTGGAGCTTGCCACTTGCCATTGTAATGAGTGTTCAATGATAATTCGCAATACGGCAATGTTGTTGAAAGCCTGTCTGTTCCAGACAAATTTCACCATGTAAATCTCCTCCAGCCCATCCAAGAAAGTCCTGGTTAACTCGAACAGAGGGAAACATTATTCCTCTCAAGTTACTGCAATTTATTTCTTTTAATCATTTCCACCGATACTATTGGGTCTGCTTTGAGAGCCTATGGGTGAAATGCAATGTGAGCTATTTGCGTGGCCATTCCTTATTGACATGATAGCTTTGATAATTTCTGCATCAGTAGGTGGACCTGTGTTGACATTGAGGGGTTCATTTTCTGGCAGGATGTCAGGAGAGGCTGGTGGAAGGGGTCAGTTAAGTACCTCACAAAAGTGCGGTAGCCACCTACCTCTGTGTCCTACATCGCTTGTATGATTTAGCAAACGCCGTACTTAACTTTTGTTTTTTACTTTGATTTGGAAAAGACAGAGTTATCGTTGCCTTAAAGAGACTTATCATGTTTCCTCAACCAGCTTCTTCTTCTATCATTTCGTGAATGAATCGTCGTTTGTCTTCTCTTGCATTTTTATTCTTCGCGTTGTTGGTTTCCCAATATTATGCTATGAGGTATTCTTTCTTCTTCACACTGGTTTATCTACTGTTTAAGCTCTCTTCACGCTTTTATCTTGGTCCATGTGTCTGGTATTATACATGCTTTTAGCTCTCTCTTTCTTTCTTTTTTTTTCTCCCCCAAGTCTTCACTTTGTCAAGTTTTCCATATTATTTGGATTCTATACCAATGCTGCTCTTGTTTTATCTATCAGTCCTTAAAGCCTTAAAGGGTTACATTTTTTTAAAACTGTGTAATTAAATGCCGTTTTTAAATCTTCACTTTCCAGTTGTCGTGTTTTGCATTTGTGGTGTGGGTTATCTGCTAAATCTTTGTAGACTTTCAGCTTGGTCTTGTGTGCTAACTAGGAGCTGGTGATCTGAGGCTACATCGGCTCCACGTGTCATCCTAACATCCAATAGGGTTGGTCATTCCCTATTTGCGAGAATCTTGACATGGTCAATCTGGTTTTCTGTGTTCCCATCTGTAGACGTCCAAGTCGGTTTGTAGATGTTGTTGCGTGAAAAGATTGTACCCGAATGAAAAGATCGTTGAAAGCACACAGTTCATTAAAAAGCTCAAATTTTTCGTTGATGTTTTCTGTGATTTTTCTACCAAAGATGATTTCTCTGCCTGTGTTGTCTACACCCACTTAGAAATTCATGTCACCCATGACTATTAACTTGTCTTGTTTTTTTTGTTTTTTTTTAGTGTTGATCGATCAAACTCTATAGTGAGTAGTGACCCATACTTATTCATATTCTTGGTTTGCTGCATTTGTTTGATGAAATCACTGGATGATTTTATTTTTTTTACAATGAATCTTGCACAGATTAGTCTTATGAAAACTGATTTCGTTGTTTGTGGTGACAGCACCAATGCTATTGCTTGTGAGTGGTCATGTTTTTGATCGTTCTCAGAGAAGATGGTGGTCTATATTTTATTTAATCTATTTTGGTCGCTACCATTCCACAGAGTCTCACATAGTCCTAGGATTTTAATACCACATTTTCTCATTTATTTGACTTTCTGGGAAGAACTTCTGGCCTCATATTGGGGTAATATATTCCAGGTCCCCATCCTGATTTTAGCTTTGGTCGTGATTAGGTATGTTTTCAAGCTAGCTTTCTGGGCTCTTTCAATCATCCGTATCATCATTTCTTCTGGAGAAGAAGAACATACAAAACCAAGCTCGTGTTGGTTTGATATGGTCATGGTTTCTATAGCAATTGGGGTGTGAGGTTCATAGACCCACGAGCAACCCTTCTCATTCACCCGGGCTGGGAATGGCAGGACACTCCAAAGGGTGATCACCAGGTTGAGTTATTAAAGTTTATCACAAATGCAAAGATGCAGGGCTAAATATAAAAATGTTTCGGTTTTTTTTTGTTTTGTTTTTTTTTAAAATGTATGTCATCTTTAATATTTAAATATTTAGGAAAATGTTTTAACCACTATTTTATATATTATATTTTGAGTGTGTATTTCAAATTTCAAGGTTGCAATGAATTACGTAACAAATGTGTTGTAGTAAATAAAAACTTCAGAATCCTTATGGTGCTTTGAAGTCCAGAGACTGATTAAAAAGAAAAAATGTCTTGAAATTACTTTTTCACTGTATCAATAACAATGTTTCATGCGAAATCATGTAAGTAATTTTATTAAAAATAATGAAAGAACTCTTTTTATTGTAATTATAATATTGTAACTAATTTCACTCTTGAAGCGTGCACTAACACCTTGGACCAGTGTGTCATCACATTTGCAATGATATCCACACAAAGAGGCCCCAATGCAGATCTTGTATGTGGGTAGGTAATTTATAAGGATTAATAATTATGAAATCTCAATGAAAGCAGGGTCTTGTTCTTGTGGCTAAAGAGCGTCCTTGAATCCACCAAGCTCCGAACGGGTACCTGACATCTGTTCAGGAAGTAAAGGCGACTGGGTATTGTGCCAGCCACACAATCCCCTCGTATTCCGTGGCTCTAGAAACTTGTGAACGCTGCTTCATTTGCCCATAAACCAGCATGATCTGAAGGGAAATAAAGGGGGGGGGGTATTTTACTTTAATCTTCGAAATGATATGATAAGATGATTCTTCCTCCTTTCTTTGCATTCTTTTTTTTCAGAGATCTCGCTGTCATGGAAAAATGCATTATTGATTCAAACTGCGGAAACAGCAATGCAGAGAAAGAAGAATTGATTGCACAGACGAAGAGCCAGTTGACTAGCAGAGGCATTAAATGTGGTATGATTGCTTTATTTAAAAACAAAAACATATTTAAAAAATATTATTCCATAAACAAAAACAATAATACTGTGAATTTTCAAACTTACTTTAGAGATATAACATTTCATCTGTTTCTACATGTTCATTTATTATTTTTTTATGCTTGCTTTTTTTTTATTGATTTACATTTGTATTAAAATTCAAATGACAATTTGGATCAAAACTTTAAAGATTTCACCATTTCACGATGGTCTAAGTGGTAGCGCACTGGACCATCGATCCGAGGCAGATCCCGAGTCGCGGGTTCGAGCCCAGGTACTGGCAAGGCCCCTGGGGCGTTTTGCTGGCCACACATTCCCCTGCTCGTGAGTGAACTTGTGAACGCTACATCACTTGCCCCATAGTCCGTCATGTACTGGAAAGGGGTTCTTTTGAACGCCCTAGAAGCGATAGGTGTTACATATATGCTTTGCGACAGTTCAAAAATGTTAATCACTGATTCTCATATTTCTTCATTGACATTTTAAAAAGTGTCTTTATAGCTTGAAAACATTAAAAGAAATGCCAGGTAACTATCAAAATGAATCTATACTTAGGTACAACAACCACTATGGCTCCTCCAACAACATTAAGAACAGTCACAAGTAAATCAGATCTTGCAAACTAATAAAGAATTGGATAAGTAGACTGAACGAATTTCAAAATTCAATACAAAACAGAAGAGTTAAAACTTTCGTTCACTTAACCTGACATTAAATAAAGTTAACTTGTGAAATTACAATTGTTATCAATAAGGATTATTGACTATGTAAAAAAAATTTAAAAAAGCAATGTTAACAATAGTTGTTGTTGTCGGTTGTTGTTATTTATTTATTTTTTTAAATAATGATATAATTTTGTTACGTAAATATTTAGACAAATCTTTTAATCACTAATTTAGATAATATAATTTCTTTGCATTTAAAATTATAGGAGTTTAATTGTTTTATAGTGTCTTAGTCCTTCATAGTTTAGCACGCCCCTCGTGGTTTGATGTTCAAAACTCTTTTAAAAGACAAAAAGTGTCTATTAAAAGTTTCTTAATATCCTCAAAACATTGTCTCAAGTAAAATATGTCTAATATGTTTTAAGTAATTTCAATTAAAAAATCAAAGTAAATAAGAATTACTTGATTTTTACACACAAAAAAATATTTACTTGATTTCACTTTTGAAGCGTGCACTAACCCCTTGGCCTTGGACCAGTGTGTCATTACTTTTATCATGATATCCACACAAAGAGGCCCCAATGCAGATCTTGTATGTGGGTAAGTATTTTATTAAAATAAAAAATAGATGTTAATTAATTTATTTTTAATAACAGTTTATAGCCTTTAATGATATACATTTATTATACAAGAAAGTTGATTGTTTCTTATTTCTTTGCATTCATTTTACAGAGATCTAGCTGTCTTTGAAAAATGCATTAATGATTCAAACTGTGGAAACAGCATTGCAGAGAGAGAGGAATTGATTGCACAGACGAAAAGCCAGTTGACTAGCAGAGGCATTAAATGTGGTATGATGGCCTTTTTAAAAATAAATATAAAAATATTTCCTCACACATTTAAATATAGGATTGAGAATGATGTGAATTTTCGAAAATCATTTACAAGTGAACTATGTAATCTCCTTTTACATTTTACATGAATATGTTTTATAATATATTTAATGTTTTTAACTTTTAATTTTTTAAAGCTTTAATTATTTTTTTTAATTTATTAATTTAAATTTTAAAATATTTTATTAAAAAAAATATTTGAGAATTCAAATGTCAATCACACTATTTTACAGATTTCAGCTTTTCTTTTGAACCAATAAAATGCTAAGGGCGCCATAGGTAGCATCTAAGGTTTCAAACATGTTAAAAAATGTGTCTATATTTAGGTTCAACAACCACTAAGGCCCCTTCAACTACAACAAGTTCAGTCAAAGGTAACTCAGTTTTTGCAATCTAAGAAACGAATGGATAAGTAGACTATAGACACTATCAAAAGCCAATCCACAATACAAGCTTTAAAATGGTGACCAGACATATGCGCACAAGACAAGCGCGCACACTGGTTAGGATTAGGGTTAGTGTTCGGGTTAGGTTTGTCGGTGTGCGCTATTGTCCGTGTGCACAAATATCGGTGTTTGCGTTTGTTCGGTGCACGTTTGTGTCATTGCGGAATTATCTGTGTGCGTTTGTTGTGTGCGCGATTTTCTTGTGCGCGTTTGTCAGGGAACCCTTTAAATTTTAGGTTGTTTCACTTTTTTAAACTTTCAAAAAGAGGGTTAAAAGGGGGAAATATTAACTTTTTTAATAAACGTTACTGCTAAAGCAGTAAAGTAAAGGTCTGTTGTTTTTTTACATTCAGCTTACTTTAATATTGTAATATTTAGACAAATGATGTAATCGCTTAAAATTTAGATAATTTATTATTTTTCCAGTATTTAAAAATATTAAAATTGAAAGATTTTAATTAATACGTTATTGTGCCCTTTTGGTTTTTAGTTTAGCCTCCTCATCAGGGCTAAATGCTCAAATGTCTTTATTAAAAGAAATTTGTATCTAAAAAAATTTCTTAATTGTTTCAAAGGCTTTTATATGTAAATTATCTGAGTTATATATTAAGAAAGTATTTTTTAAACAATGAAAGATCCATTAAAAAATACTCTCATTTTTTTGTAATTGATTTCACTCTTGAAGCGTGCACTAACACCTTGGACCAGTGTGCCATCACATTTGCAATGATATCCACGCAAAGAGGCCCCAATGCAGATCTTGTATGTGGGTAGGTAATCTATTAGGATGAAAGTGTAAGTTATATTGTTTATTTTAACCATTGCTAGATGTTTGGATTGCTATGAAACTAAGCTGATTCCTCCTCATTTTATTCCGTTCATTTTACAGAGATCTAGCTGTCATGGAAAAATGCATTAATGATTCAAACTGTGGAAACAGCAATACAGAGAAAGAAGAATTGATTGCACAGACGAAGAGTCAGCTGACTAGCAGAGGCATTAAATGTGGTATGCAGGCCATTTTAAAAAGAACTAATAAAAAGATTTGTTCCTAGATTAAAAAGTAGTTTTGAGAATCATGACAAATTTTGGAAAACCAGGTACAGGTGAAATATGTAAATCTATTTGTAAATTATTTAAGCATTTGTTTAAAAAATAAATTTTTTAAAAAAAATTTAATTTTACAGGCCGTAATATATATTTTTTTTATTTTTCAATTTAACTTTCAAAATATTTTTTCAGAAAATAATTTCAGAATTCAAATAGTATAGCAATTAAAACTTTTTAGAGATATTAACTTTTCTTTTGAACCAATAAAATGCCAATATGTGGTTCACAACATTTCAAAAATGTTAAATACTCTTCTAGATATTTCTTCTGTTACATTTGTTAAAGGTTGAGAACATCTTTAAAAAAAATTCATGTAATTTTTAAAATGTATTTACATTTAGGTATAACATCAACTAGGGCCCCGTTAACTACAACTAGCTCAGTCAAAGGTAAATCAATCAGATTTTGCAATCTAAGAAAGAAATGGATAAGTAGACTGTAGACACCTGCATGGGCCAATACATAATATATTTTAAATTTAGTTGGTTTCATTTTTTTTTAACTTACAAAAATTAAGTAAATAGGGAAATTATAACATTTTAAATAAGGATTATTGCCTATGCAATGAAGTAGATAGAGCTTACTTTAAGTTATAAGGGTCTGTTGTTTTTTTACACTCTGCTTTCTTAAATATTAAAATATTTAGAATATTTAGACAAATGTTGCAATCACAAAAAATTTGGATACTTGTATTATATTTCCTGTATTAAAATTTGTAAAATTTACAGATATGCGCTATGGCGAGTTTGTACATTTTAATTTAAAAATAGCCTCCTCATTACGATTAAATGTTAAAAATTCCCATTAAATTTAAAGAAAAACATGTCTTTAAATTTTTCTTAATCGTTTCAAAAGTTTTTCAAATTGTAAATTATGTTAGTTATATATAGTAAGGAATTTTTATTTTAACAATAAATAATCCATTTTTTAAATAATTTTATAATTGATTTCTCTCTTGAAGCGTGCACTAAAACCTTGGACCAGTGTGTCATTACTTTTGCGATGATATCCACACAAAGAGGCCCCAATGCAGATCTTGTATGTGGGTAGGTAATTTATTAATATAAAGAAGTATCTTATTTAATTATAATCATAGCTAAATGTTTGGAATGGTATGCAACTAAGTTGATTCTTCCTCCTTTCATTGCAATCATTTGTCAGAGATCTAGCTGTCATGGAAAAATGCATTATTGATTCAAACTGTGGAAATAGCAATGCAGAGAAAGAGGACATGATTGCACAGACAAAGAGCCAGTTGACTAGCAGAGGCATTAAATGTGGTACGAAAGCCTATTTAAAAAATAACCAATGAAAATATTCTTTTAAAAAATAAAATAGATTGATTTTTTGTGAATTTTCCAAACTCATTTTAAGGTTTTTATTTATTATTTAAGTTTTTTTAAAAATATATATAGAAAATCTTTGTTCTAAAATCCTGATGACAATTTAGATAACAATTTCAGAGATATTATTTTTTCTTTTGAACAAGCTAAAAGCAAAGTGTGTTTAAGAGATGGTTGAGATTGTCAATGTTTTAAATACTCTATTAGTTCTTCTTTTACATTTCTTAATAGCTTGAATACAACACATGAAATTTATTTTACAATTTTTAAAATGAATTTATATTTAGCTGTAACAACTACCAAAGCCCCTACAACTACATCAAGTTCAGTCAAAGGTAAATCAGATCTTGCAGTATGAGAAACTAATGAATAATTAGACTAAACACTTTCTAAATCCAATCCACACTAGAAGGGTTAAATTGGTTTGATTAATTCATTTAAACTGATGTGTAATTAACATAAAAAGAAAAATATATAACTATTACCCATAAGGCTAACTGCTTATGCACGTATGTAGAACTAATTTTAATGGTCAGCTATCTGAGAAAGACAATACCATAGTATATACCTTTTTTAAATCAACATTTAGTATACTATAAGTTGTAAAAGGTTTTCAGTGATTATGTATATGTGAATAGTGTAGGAATTAAAACACACACATGAAGGGGTGGGTTAACAGATGTTTAGTTCACAGCAGTGTCCATATTACCAGTCAATTATTGTGGAATTTAACCTCAGATTTGAGAGTGCACTACATTTTGACTTAGTATGATATCTTTTCATACATTTAAAATGTTATATTATAATTAATTGGTGTGTAATTTTTAGTCTTGTTAGGTTAGCAAACTCAATCCGCCTTGACGTTCAATTTAAAAAAAAATTAAATGTGACTTTTCTAAAGCAATATTTTATGCGAAATTATGTCATGGTTAAGCACTGAGTTATGGTATAATTAAATATTACAATAATTTTGTATATATTTTTTTTATTTCAATTATAATACATGTATCGCAATTATTTTCACTCTTGAAGCTTGCACTACCACCTTGGAGCAGTGTGTCCTCAATTTTGTGATAATATCCACACAAAGAGGCCCAAATGCTGATCTTCTATGTGGGTAGGTATTATTTAAATGGAAAAAAACAGGTAAACAAGTTAAGTTATGGTTTAATTTTTGAGATGGTGTGAAGTTGATTCTTTCCCATTTCTTTGCATTCATTTAAAGAGATCTAGCTGTCATGGAAAAATGCGTTATTGATTCAAGCTGTGGAAACAGCAATGCTGAAAAAGAGGACACAATTGCACAGATGAAAAGCCAGTTGACTAGCAGAGGCATTAAATGTGGTATGATAGCCTTATTTAAGTTCAATAAAAATATATAAAAAAATTTAAAGGAATAAATTTGTTCACTAATAAATAATCAGATAAATACTGCCATGATGTTCTTGAACTCATTTAGAGGCACAATGTTTCATCAATTATTAAATTCTGCATTCATTTGTATTATAATTATAATTGTTGTTTAATTTTAATATAAAGCCCATTTTTATCATTAAAATTTATGGATAAAATATTTTAAAAATTCCATTGAGAAGTAAGATAAAAATATTTAAAAAAACAATTACTAACCATTCTTTAAAAAAATTATACTACAAATATTGAATGGCTTGAATGCGAATACTTGACTAAACACATATTTCAAAAGAATATGATTTTGACCTGAACATTTCTAGATCGTGTAGTCATTACAACAGTGAGCCCAGTAACAACAACTAAAATAGGTAAATAAAAGTTTTACTTCAAGTTGGTGTTTTTATGTTTGTTTTTAATTATTTATTCTTGACTCAAATGTTATGCATATATAACACAACTATTTTGGAAATAGATTTATTATAAATTTGTGTTTCGCCAAGTAAGATTATACTATAACCTTTATTTTTTAGCACTCATTATTAGAGATGAATGTATTTTTACATTTTTTCAAAAATTGAAAGACCTGAATTGGGAAAAAATTTGGATATTGAAAATATTTTTTAAAACTTTTAAAGAACTTTTTATCAAGAACACAATTAGAAAATAATTTTAAATAATAATAATATTAATTTTAATTTTTTTTTAATCACTTTTAAATAATATAACTTTATTCCTCATTGCAGCATGCAAGACTCTGGTTGATAACTGTGTTTACAGTTTTGTTGTAGCATCTGCTCCTCACAATACTGATGCTGACCTTACTTGCAGGTAAGAAAACTCTTTGGGAAAATTAACATATACATTATTCTAAAACATATTGATGTACTGAGTTCACTCAATTATATTAGTACTGCTAAAACAAAATATGAATAGGACTCAAAAAGCCAAGACAATTTAACATGCATTTCTTCTGAAGAAAATACAATGAAATTACAACAAATAAGTTGAATTAAAAAATAAATCTCAATGTTCAGAACATCTTATCTTATCTTATCTTATCTGTTTACAGACGCTCCTTCTATACAGAAGATTATTGCGTCCTACGCTTATCTATGGTTTGTGTTTAGTCCTGCATTTTTATTAGAGATTTAAATGTTGATAAAGTGTTGGTTTTCCTGGATTCTTCAGGCAACCCATTCCACGCCCGAATTCCGGACGGGAAGAAGGAAAACTTGTATGTGTTTGTTATTGCATACGGAATAAGAAAGGTGTTTTTATCCTTATGTCTATCTGAGGGTTGTATTAAGTTATCTTTGTGTTGTATTTCTAAATTAGAATTAATTGCTTTATGTATGATTACTACTTTGCTCTTGGTTCTTCTATCCTCTAGTGTTTCAAGGTTTAATGATTTAACTAATGGTGTTACTCTTGTCAGTTTCGAATATTCTCCAGTAATGAATCTGGCAGCTCTTTTTTGAATTTGTTCTAGTTTATCAATGTTTTCTTTGGTGGATGGGTCCCATACAGAAGATGCATATTCTAGTGCAGGTCTCACCAAAGTGAGGTAGCATTTTAGTTTTATATCTCTATTACATTTGTTAAAGTTCCTTTTTATAAAGCCTAAGGTTTTGTTTGATTTTAGCGCTCTTTGTCCATTACATTACATGCATGAATAAACAACATTCACTACTTTTTTATTTATGTGTCAGAAACATTTGTGATTGTGCAAATAGTTTTATTTTCTCATTTAAACAATAAAATGACTAAGTGCTTTAAAGAATTTATGAGCATTAATTTATCATAGAGACTATTCAACTATGGAGAAATGCATTGCTGCAGTGTGTGACTCACCAGATGCAGAGAAATCTGCAGTTAAAAATCAGATAAAGACACAGTTGCAACAGAAGTATAATATTTCTTGTGGTAAGTTAATCCATTCTTCATTCACGATCATTGAACTTTCAAAAAATTAATTTCAATGTGGATGACTTTATAATTGCGTGTTGTACAATAATAATTTCATTATAATTTTGTATTGGGGGGGGGTGTTGGGGGGCACGGGGTTCAGGGGAGGGTTGTTGGTGGTGGATATAGAAAATATATAAGTTTATCTTTTCAATTCACAAAGAAAATTAGCCCGTGTTTATGAGTCCTAGACACAGATGTTCCTTTATCACTGTTCCAAATTACCCTAAAGCAGAGAGTCACAGCAAACAAATTTGTAAATAAAAAGTGCGTAAAAGATGGGGTTTTTTAAAATCTGAACTAATCATTATGTAATTATTTAATTACTTAATTTTTATGGGTATGAATGGAAATTTAAAAAATGAAGTGTGGAACGGTTAACAATAAAGGATGTAATGTTTGTGAGATACAGCTATTAGTCAATATGGATAGTTTAAGACTAAAAGGATAATAACTGATTTACAATTATATTTGAATTTTATCCAAAGTGCTAGTAACGACTTACAAAGGGACGGATGAAACAGATAATATGCAAGTTAGGGGTGAAATATCAATCTTGTCGTTTGCCCCAAAATACTCTAGCTTCTCATTTAAATCTCACTCATTGTTCATATTTTTTTTTATTTTTATATCCCTTTTCTTAAATAACTAAAACTAATAAGAAGAGATATAATTTTCATTTATTCAATGGATCTATATTATTTACTTCATTTCATTATATCTTTACTTTTGAAAATGACTAGTTTACAAAATGACTTCCTCTTTGTGTTATTTCAATAGTATATGGAGCTACTTACCCTACCACAAAGAGCCCCTCAACTTCAACTACTACAGTAAAATGTGAGAATAATTTGACTTTTTTGACAGCTTTGTAAATGGAATGTGTATAATTACATTACATTTAAGATATATTGATATTTGATGATGCCCTTGTATTTAAATTCTAAAATAATTAAAGATTACCACTATCTATAAATAATTGTTTAAATCTTTAGCAGTTAATTTGTGGTTTTATCTTTATATAGAAAACAGTTCGTTTATACCATATGCTTTAAGTTTAAGTGTTTCTCGTTTTTAACCAACTTAATTTCTTTTATTTTAGCTATCACTTCAACAAAAACAAATGATATTGGTAAGTTTTTCGCCCTTTCCTTTCAATTGTATATATAAACTATATTAAGACAGCAATGTATAACTCTTAGCCTAATTTATATTTTGGCTTTGAAATAAAAGATCTCTCTTATGTTTTTCTTTACAAAGAGTGCAGGGAAATGGTTGATAAATGTGTCTTGAACTTTATGATTATCTCTACTTCTCATGGGCAAAATCCAACTCTTATTTGTGGGTAAGTACAGTATTAAAATCCAACTCTTATTTGTAGGTAAGTACGGTATTAAAATCCAACTCTTATTTGTGGGTAAGTACAGTATTAAAATCCAACTCTTATATGTGGGTAAGTACGGTACTGGTTTAAGTTTAAATGTGAATGAATCTACAGTCTCTATGATGGCTTGATTTTTTTATCATCTTACAGTTAAGATGATGTTTTATTTTTGATTATTTGCATTATCAAAAATGTCTTCGTTACATTTAAAAAAACGAAAGTTTATTAGCGCTTATAATCTTTATTACTTTCTTTCTTAAAATAATAACATGTTTGCTTGTATTATTATATTTCTCAATATGTTTTAATTATTTAGTATTGTTTTTTCACTTATAAATATATGTGAACATTTTCCTAACAGTTTTTAGGCTGGGAGAACACATTTTACAAATTTAATTAACCTCCCAGCTTTAAAGAATGATGTTAACATTAACTATCAGCTTTTTAAAAAAACACCTTTTTAAGAAACTTTTTTTTTGGTGAGTTGAAGGGAAATTCTTTTTTATATATACATCATAAATATGTCAGTGAAAAGGTTGTGTTTTTTTTTAATGAATATAACTTCAATTTTTATATAAGTAAATATTTTGTTTACTTTAGATTTTAAAAAATAGATAACTGCTTTTCATTTTGAGTAAGTTCTTCAAATGCAAAACACTTTTAAGATCTTTATTTTGTTTGCCTTTTTTAAATACAGAGATTTTCGGATCATGGAAACATGCATAATGGAAACAAACTGTGGTATACCAAACAAAGAGAAACGTATTGTTATAGACCAGACTGCAAACGATTTAGCAGCAAGAGGAGTGATGTGTGGTAAGTAGTTTGTATTACCTTCCAGTTTGAAAGAAGACATTTCATTTTCATTTCAATTTTTTTTCCAAAAAGATTGTCTTTAGGTTTTTAAGAGGAAATTAACATTAAAACAAAATATTTAATGTATTATGCTATTCAAAATGGGAAAATAAATTTAAAAGGATACTCTAGCTAAATGACTTATAATCTGTTGATTATTATGAAAAAGAAAAAAATCATTTTTAAATTTAAGTTATTCCTTATCAATGAAACTTTCTCAGTCTCTGTGTATTTTGCTCAAAACCAAAACCTTCTTTTCATAATATTCTGTGCTTTTAATTGTGATAGTAACAGTATGAAAAATCTTTCTAATGATAGTATGAATGGAGAGAAATTAATGACAATTAGTAGGGTACATTTGATTTATTTAATTGTCTATGTAATTGTTTTTACTTCACATTCTCTAGTTTATTAGTGTAATGTAAGAAATTTGAGCCATGGTTGATATATCAATATTTCTTTTTAAGCAACAACAACAAGGATCCCAGTAAAAACCACAGAAGAAAGTAAATATACCTGTTTTTTTAAATGAAGTATATTAGTAAATGTTTAATAGAAATAACATTAAACTATTATCAAGAAATAAAAGAGGAATATTTTCCTATCAATGTTAAAGTAAGAGTTAAGTCCTTCATTAAATACTATTTATGACAATGGTATCTTAAATGGAAGAAGAATATTTAATGAACTGCCCTTTCTTTAAGAAATTACTAATTAATGTATTTCATCCACGATTTATTAAAATAATTGGCTAGAGTGGGGGGGGGCGGTGCTATGTTTAAATTGTTTTTTTATCATTCTATAACAGTATTTTCCATAACTGCACAATAAACACCGCACCTGATTTTAGGCAATGATTAATAAATATTTTTTAACCTGCCCAGATAATTTTTTTGACTAGCTCTAATTAACATTCAAGATAATATAAAATCGTGTTTGTCTATAAATTATTAATTTTTTTTTAAATTTCCTTTTAAAAAATGATTAAAATTTCAAAGATTTTCCCATTTTTTAACTTAAATAAAAATTGATATATGGATAAAAAAAATAATAAGTTTCTGTTTTTTTAAAACAACAACAAACATGTTGCTCCTATGGTCATCAAATTCCTACAAAATATTGTCACATTTCAGGCTGTTTACCTGAAAAATGTATGGACACATTTATACAAAGCTTATCTGACCATAATGGAATACAAGAACTCATTTGTGGGTAAGGCAAGCTTTAAGTGCTGCATACAGTTATACCCATCTCGAGATCTTTATATATACAGTATACATTTATTATTTGAAATCTAAGTTGGCATTCAGTTTGCTTTAACTGTTGAGTTAAAGATATGAGTCGTTTTTCTTTCAAGACACTTGTTCATTTTTATTTTTTTTTAAACTAGCATCACATGAGGGTGATTTCTATTTACTCACAAATAAAACTAGAAAGAATTGTTCTAAAATAATGTGGTTAATAAATTACTATCTTTTGTAAAGCACTATTCCATTGAAGAACTCATACTTTCCTTAACTCTTTCAGAGATTTGAGAATTCTTGAATACTGTTTAACCAAAATAAACTGTGGAATCTCTGAGATGCAAAAAACTGCCTTCATTGACCAAAGTAAACAACTTATTGAGTTCCAGGGTATAAAATGTGGTATGTACAAACATACACAAATATTGATTGGAAGTACAAGTATTTATTTGTTTCATTTGTTCGTTCGTCCGTCGATACGACGAGGACCACTCTAGTCATCCGAGGGTTTTCTGTGCGTGCGCAGATGGCTGATTAGGCCGATCCTTGCACGAAAGGTTCGGGAACAGAAGGGACAGGGGGCGAGTGCGACATCTCCTGGAGGGTTGACAGCATGGGCCTTTCGGGCTTGCCTCTTCTTTTCTGCGGCGGTAATCCGGTTTGCCTCATATGACCTGGCACCTTCGTGGATGGAAGAGCGCCAGGTGGATCGGTCCATTGCAGCTCGTTCCCACGTGTCTGGATTTATGGCAAACGCTTTCATTGAGGCTTTCAGTGTGTCTTTGAAGCGTTTCTTTTGCCCACCGTGGGACCGCTGGCCATACTGGAGCTCACCATAGAGGATTCTCTTTGGCAGTCTCTCGTCTGGCATTCGGACAACGTGCCCTGCCCAGCGAAGCTGGGACTGCATCAGGAGGGTGAAGATGCTGGGGAGACCTGCCCTGGTCAGTACCACTGTGTCTGGAATTTTGTTCTGCCACTTTATGCCGAGAATCTTCCTGAGGCTTGTTATATGAAAGTGGTTCAGCTTTCTTGCATGGCGCTGATAAACAGTCCAAGTTTCACAAGCATAAAGCAGTGTGGGGAGCACCACTGCCCTGTACACTTTCAGCTTGGTCTGGATGGTAATGCCTCTTCTGTTCCAGACATTAGGGTACAACCTGCCAAAAGTGGAGCTGGCTCTGGCAATTCTGACGTTCACTTCGTCATCGATGGTGACATTTTGAGACAGTGTGCTGCCTAGGTATGTGAACCGGTGCACTGTATTGAGTCTCTGGCCGTTGACAGTGATGTTGGGCTCTACGTAGGGTCTTCCAGGCGCAGGCTGATGGAGGACCTCAGTCTTCTTGGTGTTGATTGACAGACCAAAGTTTGTGCAGGCACTGGAGAACAGGTTTACACTGCGTTGCATGTCGGCTTCTGAGACAGCGTTGAGGGCACAGTCATCAGCGAACAGCAGGTCTCTGATGATGTCTGTCATAACCTTGGTTTTTGCCTGGAGCCTCCGAAGGTTGAACAGCTTGCCATCTGTGCGGTATTTCAGGTTGACACCAACATCCTCGTCTCTGAAGGCCTCTGTCAGCATGGCGGAAAACATGAGGCTAAACAGTGTTGGTGCCAGGACGCAGCCCTGCTTGACTCCGTTTGTGACTGGGAAAGGATCAGAAAACTCCCCGCTGTCCTGGACTCTGGCCTGCATGCCTTCATGGAATTGTTGCACCAAGACGATGAATTTCCTTGGGCAACCGTACTTGGCCATGATCTTCCACAGACCCTCTCTGCCAACAGTGTCAAAGGCCTTGGTCAGGTCGACATAGGTGGAGAACAGATCAGAGTTCTGCTCCTGACATTTCTCCAGCAGCTGCCTGGCAGCGAACACCATGTCGATTGTTCCTCGCTCTTTTCGGAATCCACACTGACTTTCAGGCAGGAGTCCTTGGTCAAGGTGCACTGTGAGGCGGTTGAGCAGGATTCTGGCGAGGATCTTTCCTGCAATAGAAAGCAGGGATATGCCTCTGTGGTTGTCACAAGCCTGTCTACTTCCTTTTCGCTTATATAGATGTATGATGGTGGCATCTTTGAAGTCCTGCGGGATCGTCTCTTGCTGCCATATTAAGAGAAACAGCTCATGGAGCCTTTCAGTAAGGGCTGTTCCCCCCTCCTTGTAGACCTCAGCTGGTATGGCGTCAGAGCCAGGTGCTTTGCCACTGGAGATAAGATAGATTGCTTTCTGGGTCTCGAGCAAGGTTGGTGGGTCATCCAGTGCTTTGTTTGTGGGCACTTGGGGTAGACGATTGATGGCTTCGTCGTTGATTGTCGAAGGGCGATTTAGGACGTCATCGAAATGTTCGACCCATCTCTCTAAGATCTTCTCTTTGTCTGTGATTAGAGTGTTACCGTCTGCGCTGAGGAGGGGGCTTGATCCTGAGGGCGTGGGGCCATATACTTCTTTCAAGGCGTCGTAGAAGTTTTTATAGTCACGCCTGTCTGCATAGCCTTGGATCTCGTCAGCTTTGTTGCCGAGCCAATCGTCCTGCATCTGACGGAGCTTCTGCTGAACAGTCTTGCGTATACTATATACTATTCGGTAATGAACTTCCGGTTGTTCAAAATGGCAGAACCTAAATTTCTCTGCTGTCATTAAAAGATAAAAATAATCAAGCGCTGGAGAAATATACAACATACAAATGTAAATTGAGGAAAATTAAAGATATGAAGGAACTGATCTTCAAATTGAATTCCCTCTATGCTCTTCTGGTTGTATTTTACTTGGAATTGTCATTTTGTGGCTGTTAATACTATTAATATTAATCCGGAAGTTGTCTCACAGCTATCACCAGTGGCTCATAGAAACTGCAACGTGCGCAGTGGCCACACCCCGGGCAACGGCTTTGAATGGCTGGCTAAACCTGGTGTGGGTAGCCGACGGGTCTCAAACCCTCGGTGATCTAGATATGTCTATCTATGCACGTGAAGACTGGATTCGGTGGACAGAGCGGAGGAACCACTAGTTGGTCAACGGTCAAAAAGGCGAATCTCAGCAAAGCGTTGTGGAACGCTAAGGGCATGACAAGACACACAGGACGTCATGGCCATCCACTGCACCCGTCTCCATCACCAGCCGTCTCGACTTAGTCCTGCCGCTGGATAAGATGGCCTCGGGCGAGAGAGTGAGATCGACGAACTGCGCAACTCCTTCTCACTTAAATCCAAGTCACCGCGCAAGTCACTTTTGTCATCCATCCCATACCAGCGGTCGAAACAAAAAGAAGAAAACGAGGATATTTCCTCTCATATTGGGCGCATGGAATGTGCGCACACTCCTGGACAGAGACGATGCAGACAGACCTCAGAGGAGAACAGCCCTGATTGGTAAAGAACTCGCTAGATATGGCATCGACGTCGCAGCCCTGAGCGAGACCAGGTTCGCGGGAGAAGGAGAGCTCTGTGAAAGAGGATCTGGTTACACATTTTACTGGAGTGGCAGACCCAGCGAGGAGCGACGTGAGGCAGGCGTTGGGTTTGCTGTTAAGACAACTCTTGTCGGAAAGCTGGCTGGACTTCCCAAGGGAGTGAACGACAGGCTCATGACCATGAAACTCCCACTGGCTGGAAAGAAGCACCTCACCATCATCAGTGCCTACGCTCCAACCATGACTAATCCAGATGACGTAAAGGCAAAGTTTTACGAAGAACTTCACACTGTCATTGCCGACGTTCCAAAGGCGGACAAACTCATCTTGCTAGGTGACTTCAACGCAAGAGTTGGCAAGGACAACGTTGCCTGGGAAGGAGTCCTTGGACACCATGGAGTGGGTCAATGCAACAGCAACGGTCTTCTTTTACTCCAGACCTGCGCTGAACTTGAACTGCTGATCACCAACACGATCTTCCGCCTCCCCACTCGTAACCGGACGTCATGGATGCACCCCCGATCGAAGCACTGGCATCTTATTGACTACGTCATCGTGAGGAAGAGGGACAGGCAGGATGTACGAGTTACCAAATCCATGTGCGGCGCTGAATGCTGGACAGACCACCGCCTCATCATCACCAAGCTCAACATCCGCATTCAGCCTAAACGACGCCCGCAAGGGAAGAAGGCCCCGAAACGGCTTAATGTTGCCAAACTGAATACCGACAGCTGCAAACAGTCCTTTGTAGATGCTCTGGAAAAGTGCTTGAAATCCACCTCTCCGGGAAACCAGAGCGTGGAGGCAGACTGGGCATCACTCAGAGAGCTGATTTACTCCACAGCTACAGAGACCCTGGGGCCCCAGACCAGGAAACATAAGGACTGGTTCGATGAGAACTCCGAAGACATCAAGCAGTTATTGGATGAGAAACACCACCTTCACCAAGCATACATCAATAACCCCAAGTCCACGGCAAGGAGAGATTTGTTTCATAGACAAATTAACAATAACTATTGTTGTGGCAAAAGAAGGATTTTATACTAAAAGATGTACAGAGGGATGTAGAGATGATTTGTCACTGTCAGTAAATAGCAATAAAGCAAGGCCAGGTAAACATTAAAAAAACAAGTTGTGGAAGGGCAAGGTAAATGAGTCAAAAGCCTGAGGCCATTTAATCAGCTTGCGGGTGTTGATGCATGTTGACAGAGGGGAATTATCTGTTGAGTGACCCTTTTAGTGGACAGATATTGAGGACAATTGATTTTTAACTTGTAACATAAATTTATATATATATATATGTATATATATAAATTATATATATACATGTATATATATATGTGAGAAAAAACAACCTTTTCTTTCTAAAATTTACATGACTCTAAATTTGGCAAATCCATCATACTTAAAAGCAGGGTTTCTTATTTTCTAAAGTTTTCCTGCAAGAAACATTCATTTTGTTTCTCTGTGTTTTGCCGATTGTTGCCATCTTTTTAAAAAAAATTAAAAAATTGTGTCTTGTATGTAATTATGTTAAGTATACACTTTTGCTACAATTGTATTTGTACCAATGACTAATCTTCTTTTGCTGGGAATGTGATTAAAGATGGCAAAGTATAATAAAGGGGTTAGTTTCATTTTTTATATCTTTTATAGAATGTTATGGGGGTAAGTTGCAAAAGCTGTGAAATTGAGAAGACATGATTGTGTTTTGTGGAAATAAAGAAAACAGTAAAGAATTTCGTTTTACCTGGCCTCTTTTTATATCTAGATTGTAGTTCAAAGGTACGTAAGTGCCAGAATATGTTTATTGAGAACTATTCAGCTTCAAATGCCAACCAGGATCTGATTTGTAGGTGAGTTATAACCATTTTTTATAACATAGTTACAAAATTATTTTATTTGTAACTGCATTAAGTTTATTTCACGTGCTAGAAAAAAAGACATATGAAATGAATTTTTTCTATATAAGCATTTGTTATTCTTCATAATTTGTATTTTATTTAAAAATCTGGTGTACTCATTTCCTATCATTTAACATTTAAACATTAACATTAATATAATGCGTGTTTCATGATTAAAATAAAATAATTATTACAACCTAAAATACACCAAAAATCAAAACAATGACTTGTTTAATGTTAGGACTAAATATATCATTACTAATTACTCATTTCAAATAAAAGTTTTCTTATAATTTTAAGATTCTATTTCAGCTGCAAGGAATAAATGAAAAATTAATGGAAGTGCTTATGGAAATTACTGAAATTGTTTACTGTACTTAATTTTGTGATTGTTTTAAGAAAATAGAGAATATATTAACTTTTTTCCTAGATATGCCATTTTCTAATTAAATCCCATTCCAATCTGGCATCCTATTCACCCTGGATGCCTTCCTAATTTAATCCCTTTCCTTGCAATATAATCGCTCTCAATACAAGTAAAAGTAGTTACACAGATGTACTTGGATTTTAAGGAAACTTTATAAATTTTGTATTTAACTTATTAACCACATCCCACAAAATATTAGCAATTCTGACTACTGGCTCATCAAGGTAATTATCACGTCACTGGATCCGGTACGTTGGTGCCTTCAGCAACACATATCCCAGCTGGAGACGTCAGCTATAAGTGCAAAGTGCCTGCAGGTGGATGATGCAGTGCACAGCAACGCCCTCTTCCACACCCACCTCTTCCCGTTTTTCTTAAAATTGTGCCCCGAGTCTCCCCACTCACCATACTCTCAAAAATAAATCTTTGCTGATACCCCGTCGGTTGTTGTTCTTGCAAAACTCTTTCACATCAATCATGCACCCACAATGGCGCTCCTAGTGTTGACAGGGTACCTCATGAGCATTGGTTTTGCCATGATTTGGAATAAAATCACTTTTCAAATGTCGTCAATGCCGTGGGAATATATAGCCATCTGCGCAGTGTTAGTAACATCTGTTCTATCATCAACAGCAAATGATCTGTGTATACATGGAATTGTTTAGCTTGAAAAAAGTTGTCACGCTGAAATCGTCATTCCCTGACTTGTTCAGCGTATTATGTCTGTAATGTCGTGATTAATTTTACATTGTGTTAAAAGATATGTTTTTTATTCATTCCATGACAATCTAAAATCACGTATCACTTTGCTAGTAAGGAGATTTAGATACCAACATAGTAAGCGAAGCTGCAATAGTTGAAAAGTTGATTCCCAAACTATTTTGTCATTTATAAGTATGTAATATATATATTGCTCATCATTTAAAATAACAAGTACATGTAATATGGATTGTGGTTTGTGGTTTGCATTAATACTAGATGCTGGCCGCATTATTAATAAACTTTTCTATAACTTTTGAATGTTTTATTCTGGTTTTTTTTTCTGTATGTATGGATTTTTATTTCAAATTTTAAAATTTTTCGAATGTGTTCCAGCCACCAAAGAACCTTTGAAAAATGTATCCAAGAAATTGATTGTCTCTCGGCCAATAATAAAACTATGTTGACAGAAATAAATAAAAAGGAATCGGAGAGTAAAGGAATTGCGTGTGGTGAGTTATTACTACCATATACCTGTATTTAAGTGAAGTATACCAGCACCTTTAAGAAATGATGTCGCTTGTTAAAGTGCATAGTGGGGCACCCAGATGTTAAAGAAAAAGTGGGGTATCATCATTGCCTGTCGTCCCATCTGGGGCATAGGCCACAAACAAAGGCTCTCCAGGCATCCCGGTCTTGAGCTAGTCTCTCCAGCTGTCCTCTGTTGTGCCCACTCTTTTTTGGTGTCTGTCTCAAGTTCCCTTCTCCAAGTCATATTCTGGGTCGAACTTTTTTCTCTTGCCCTGGGGGTTCCTAGTGAGGGCTTGTCTCGTGAGGGCTTGTCTCGTGAGGGCTTGTCTCGTGAGGGCTTGTCTCGTGAGGGCTTGTCTCGTGAGGGCTTGTCTCGTGATACTCATTGATGTAGGCTTTCTGAGGATGTGGCCAATCCATTTCCATCTGCGCTGGCAGATTAACTGCTCCACTAGTTCTTGTTGTGTGCGTCGCCAGAGGTCCTCGTTGGTCATGACGTTGGGCCAGCGGATTCGGAGAATCATTCGGAGACATTAGTTAAAAACGTTTGTAACTTTTTTTTATCCGGCTGCTGTTGCTCGCCATGTTTCTGCTCCATTTAGCAAGACAGGTTTCACTGTGGTTGAAAAATATCCTGACTTTGGTATGGAGGGTCAAGATGTTGCAGCTCCAGACTTTTTGAGCTGGTTAAATGCAGTTTTTGCCGTGCCGATTCTCGCTCTTTAATGTCAGCGTAGGTCCCTCCTTGTATGTCAATGGTGCTGCCGAGGTATGTAAAGCTATCCACCTCCTCAAAATTTGTTTCTTCCAGTGCTATAGGCGTGTTGCTTGATGTGTTTATATTAAGGACTTTGGTTTTTCCCTCTATGGATGTTCAGGCCAATGTAAGCAGAGAACTGTGTTACATAACTAGTTTTCTCTTGCATCTGTTTCTGTATGTTATTTTAGGGCTAGATCATCCTCAAAATCCAGGTCATCAAGTTGTTTACATAGTGTCTCTCATGCTCTGTAGAAAAAAGTTTCTCAAATGATAAAGTTTCGAAATCGACTTGCTGCACTCATTTCTTATGCGGTGAAGTATCTGCCCCACTCCATTAAGAGCTTGTAACAAGGGTCTATCATTATTTAAGACAGCTGTTAAAGAATGTGTTACTGATACTTTTTCTAATCAAATAAGAGAATTTTTTACAAATCAAATTTTGTTGTGTTTTTGATGAGTTTCCAAATAAATTTGAAGTGGCTCATCTGGGGAATATTAATTTAATATCTATAAAGTAGGAAAACTGATATTCTACTACTACTACAAATGTGTCCCATGTTGTCGATTGTTTTCATTTAAATAACGTTGATAATTGCTTGTAAATTCATTAAAGTATTGACCTATGCCTTTTCTATTAGTGAGAGAAGGGATTTTCAATATGTAATAAGTAATATTGTTAAATCTAAACAAGTGCTCGATGTTGAGCAATTTTAAATAACTGTACAGAAATTTAATGAATGTCATTCTACAAGGAAAATATGTGTTTCATCTTCCATTTACATGAAAAAGTTGACTTGGTTAAATAATAATCGGTGGTCTAGCGGCAGCGCGGTCGGCTGTCGTACCGAGAGTCTCGTCCTCTTGTCGTACCGAGAGTCACGTCCTCTTGTTCCAGAGGCTGAAGAGCGTCTCTGAGTCCAACCAGCTCCGGACGCGTACCTGACATCAGTTGGGGAAGTAAAGGCGGCTGGGCATTGTGCTAGTCTCACATTACCCTCTTCTGCCGTGGCTATAGAAACTTGTAAACGTTGCTTCACTTGCTCCATAGGCCACCATGGTCTGAAAAGGGGACTTTACTTTTACTTTTTCTTCTATAAATTATTTTTTGCTTTATCGTCACAAAAACAAGAAAACACATGGAAGATTTTACGAAATACATTTTAGCCGCATTGACATAGTCGCCTTTGTCCGGCATTTGGAGACAGATTAAATGTGATTACTAACCATTGTTGTTTTTTATAAATTAAAATTGTGATAGATGATTTATAGTTTCTAGTTTAAAATTGATTCTAATTTATTCATACCACATAATACCTTTAAATAAACATGTAGATTAATTTCGATGCATGTCTTACTATAGCACAAAATAGATTTAGAACTCCCATTATCAATTTAAAGTCTTTTTAAAGAAATTCTGTGTTATATTTTTTTAAATCTAATATCTCACGGAATATCTTTTAAATAAACAAAACAATATTTTTGAAATGGTGAAATAAATGAATAAAAATTATCTCATTTCTGAGACTTCAGCTCGTTTTATTTCTGGTTAACAACAGAGGCCTCACTAGTGTTGGTTTCACCTAGTGAGGTAGCTCATGGTGTCACCCCTTCACGACTTACCCCAGAAACCTCCCCCTGAGTCTACCAGTGCGAAATAAAGGCAGCATACAGAATTTTACACTTTGGTGTCACTCGGTGAGGTCCGCACCCCTTCACCCCCTAATGACGCCTCTGGATAACAAACTCTGTCCCAATTATTGTGAAGCACAAAGCGTGTCACGAAGCTCAAGTCAGTCATATTATTAAAGCTGGTGCCCAAGACTAACTAACAGTTTGAATGGAAAGCCCCAATAAATTTAAAAAAAGATTGGCAACTAATTCTAAACTGATATAATAATTCTTTTTCTGATACAGATTGTGTTAATGGATTTTCTCAATGCCAAGAATCTTACCAGAATGCAGCTTTTAATAAACCAATAACGAAAACACTTTTGTGCAGGTAAGTGGAAACCTATGTCGGAGAATAAATTATTTAAATAATCATTATTCAATTTAAAATTTCATTTAATATCTAAATCAAATTAAATTGTTAGCCAAAAAAAAAGTTCAATAAAGTTTTTTAATATGTTTATTTAATTTAAAACACTACTTATGATTTGCAGCAAAATTCATGGACAATTACTTTTACTTATTTTTCATTCCTCTATATTAAAGCAGGTTTTAGACTTGTGTACTTAATTGATAGGTGAATTATTGTTTTCATTGTTGTAACATGAGTACTTTTTATTAAATATATGAATTTCATAATTATAAATATAATAATAATAATAATAAGTAACTTTATCATTGGCAGTATTAAAAGCATCTTTTCAAGGCATTCACTCATTCATGTAAATATAAGTCTACTAAATTGTTTTTATCTTTCCAACACTTTCAGCCACATACAGACGTTTATGAAATGCATATTTGACCTAAGCACATGTGACCTGTCAGAAGCCTATAAAGACAATTTGCTGAAACAAACCAAAGATGAGTTGGATGCCAGGAGAGTTCCATGTGGTAAGAGTGATCTGCAAGAAGTTAATGATTTCATTAAATGAACTTGCAGAAAACTAATTTAACACCTACGAATGGGGATGTTATTTGAAGAAAAAAAAACATCACGAAGAAGAAATTCAAATGTCAATTCATGCACATTTATTATAATGATGAACTATTAAGTGATTTGGCGTTTATTAAATAGTCGAATTAATTTATTTTTTTCTCTTCACTACAGACATTTACAAAGTCTTGTATGGAAATAATGGTAAGTAGCTTAAAATTTTCTGTAAAAACGTTATTAAAATAAATACTGGAAAGCAATAAAATTGAAAAGAGATTCTCTAGGTTGTTTTTGTTTGTTTGTTGTTAATCTATTTTAAAAAATGCTTGGATAAATTGAGACGTAAAATTGTCTGCAGTATCATTTTTTCTCCCTAATACCCAGGGCCAGATTTAGACTTGATGGCGCCCCAAGCTATTTGAGATATGGGGGCCCTTTTTAAGTCTAGATATCAGTGCCAAATATGAAGAAAAAAATTCCGGGGGGTCTCAAGAACGCGGGGCCCTGAGCCATAGAACTATAGAACTACCTACAACCTGTCTGCATAGTAGGATTATGCACTTGTGGATGACTTGGAAGGTGTCAAAAGAAAACTCCTTAGTAACAGCTATTAAACATCAGTGTTGTGAGATCCACAAGGACATTAGGGCCTATATGCCAAATTTCTTAATCAATAAATCAATAAAATACATTATTTTCTTGAGTTTGATGATTTTAAATGAATTTGATTAAACACAATGACAAATTACCCAAATTGAATTTGTTAAACGAGACATTCAACATATAAAATAAGAAACAATGACGTTTAATCATATCATGTTTAACCAAGAAAGGTGTTGATTGACTTGTGCATTTTTTGCTGTAATATTTTTTTTTAATTATTTATTACTCTTTAAAATCTCATTTTACCAGAATTTTAGAATTTCACCAAAACCTGAAATAAGCAGATTCAGGGAATCACAATTACACAAACATACATCTTCCCCGCTCTTACCCAACCCATATTTATATGCACAATTATTGACATCTTTAGCTTGTTTTAAACAGGATAGCGAAGTCAATAGTGCGCTCGCCTCACAAGCTGAGGGGCGTGGGATCTAGCCCACGTTAAGGCCACAATATAAATGTTGATGAATGACTATTGCTAATAAAAGTCCTCCGCTGATCTGGAGAGGAGATGGGCGCCGCCAGATCTACCAAGCCCAGAGAAAGTTCTAATGGAAACATTAGAACCCCCTACGACCAAAGGGTTATGGGACACACACACAAAAAAAAACTTTTTTATGTAATGTATTGTCATCACATGATGTTATCACTGACATTACTTCTCATCCGTGTCTTTATGTAGACTTATCCTGATGTAGACTTATCCTCTTGTGCCATTACTGGAATTACTTGTTCTATTTCTTTTACTGAGTGTATCCAATGAAAAATTCAGAAAGCGGACATAGCCTTTAAAATTTTAATAAATTACTTAGAAAATAAAGGTCACTATATATAAAAGGGTTTCGATTTTTTTATCCTCAGATTCAGAGGGTGGTGTGCATAACAGTGGCAACAATTTGATCCTCCAAACATTTTTATATCTTTTCGTTTCCTTTATTGGTATTCTTTTTATGTTATAAGCAACATGTGTTGAATAACAAAATACAATTCAAACGTTTATCCTAAATAAATTGTGTTTTGTTGTTTTATTTATTTTTATTTTTACATGGAGGTGGGTGGGGTGGGGCTTCATGGATACAGAAATTATAAATAAAATGTCACGTTGTTTATTATCAATGTCAATGGGCCAGCATTTCAGAAATACAAATAACTGCATCATTGAGTTAAGAAAGACATATACTTTTTTTTGAGGCAACTGTACAAGAAAATTGACAAATGGGAGTCAAAGAAGTGCATTTGATTTTAAAACCCTCATCAATATTTTAAAGTATATGTAGATATTTGATTTTATTTCTTGAAATGATATTTTTTATTGTAAAAAAAGTAATTGGTAAATCAAATGATTGTCGGGAAGTTGGTTGTGTGTATTATTGTCATGAGGTCTACAAGAGGACTTTGCTTGAGGATTGGTCTCAGCCACACCAAGAGCGGCAAACAATAACGATAAATCTATCGTCTTTCAGAGACGGACAGATGCCATACATGCCTGTTGCTATGCAGGTTAATAAGTAAAAATGTGCACACAAATTTAAGTATGCGTCAAAGATATGCTTAGATATTTGATCCAAAGAAACCCACAATTTTCCACATATTTAGCCATGATGTTTAATTGTTTAAAGGTTTGTAATATCATTTTCGGTCTTCGTGTATGGTTGTGAGGCTTTGACGCTCACTGCTGACCTCCAAAGAAGAATCAATGCGCTAGAGATGAGATGTTTCAGAAAGATATTGAACATCTCCTACACAGCGCACATCACAAACGAAGCGGTCCGCAACACAATAAGTACTGTCATTGGCCCCTACGAGGACCTTCTCACCTCCATTAAGAAGAGGAAATTACGATGGTACGGACACGTGACAAGAACTGGAGGTCTCGCAAAAACTATATTGCAAGGCACAGTCCAGGGAGGAAGGAAAAGAGGCAGACAAAAGAAGAGATGGGAGGACGATATCAAAGAGTGGACCGGCCTGTCATTCAGCAACTCTCAAAGGGCAGCACAGGACCGGGACAAATGGTGTGAGATAGTGAGCAGTTCACGATGGTGACCCAACGACGGGTTAAAGGATAGTTCAAGTTCAATATCATTTTCATCTTTCCCCGTTTGTTAATTGAATTTTTCTTTTGCGACCGTTCACATCTTTGAAACAAGAGATGACTTTAAAAAGTAATTACTATGTAATGAAATAAAATAACTGTCTTTGTTTTTAAAGTTAACTTGGATTGGATTTGAACCGCTTAGCTTTGGATTGAATTCCCATCATTCCATCGGCGAAAACAGATTTTTTAAAATTATCTTGGCCCTAACACCACTTTCCTATCGATGCGATCTGTCACGAAATGCGCTAGATTTTTATGAAAATCTAAAACGCGTCGTCCATAAATGACGTCATGCACGTAGAGAGAGAGGGGGATCACACATTTGTGATGTTGTGCGACGAGGGGGAGGGAGGAGTTTAATAATTGTGATGTCACGTCAAAACACGAAACTTTAAATAAAATTTACATATTACATTACATAAAATTTAAATATTTGACTGCTTATAATTTATTTAATGACGTTTTACATTGCTTCACGCATGTTACGATATTAGAATGCAGGCCTACGCTAAATAAATACTTAAATAACAAAAAATGTGATTTAAAAAATGCTAATTTTCAATGGGATGAAAAGGTTTTTATGGGGGGGGGCAAAGCGCTGTGACGTAATATTTGGGGGGGTCTAAATTTTTGTGACGAGGGGGGAGGGGGGAAAAAATGGCAAAAATCATCATTTATATATCGAGCCTTATAGCCGCTTTGGCTGTCCCCCCCCCTCTCCCTCTCCATATCAACATTGTCCTTGATTTATCTGCGCCTATTACGCCAGTTTCCCTAACTCGAAAACTCAGTAAGTTGAATTTTTTTTCCCCTTGAGTTCGGCTTAGAAAGGTCCGACTGTATTAGCAATTAGCAACACGCCAATACGCCAGCAAACGGTATTATTTAGTAAAATAAAATACTGCAAATTGTGTTGTTCCTGTCTTATTTTTTTATATTCACTTTGTATGACTGTCACTGTCAGGCGACGTAATTATTGTCATAAATAAAATAAGAGAAATTCAATTATTTTTTCTAACAAACGAAAAAATCGAAAAGCTGAAACATCAATTTATCAAGGCCGCCAAAAATAAATTTGCCAAGGGCGCCAAAAACCTAGTTACGCCTCAGGTGTTAACTTTGGTACTAGTTAGAGCGGTTAAAAATAGTACTATAAATATTCAAATGAGGAAAGTTACATATAAATCACATCTATCTATCTATCTATACATCCATTGATCTATAAATGTATCAATCTATCTATCTATTTATCTATCTATATGTCTGGCTGTCTATCTATCTATCTATATACATACATATATATATATATATATATATATACACAAAGTTATATATATATATATATATATATATATATATATATACATGTGTGTATATATATATATATATATATATAATATATATATATATGTAGGTATGTATATATATATATGTCTGTCTGTCTATTATATTTATGTATCCACCGTTTATCTCCCTGTATACATATTTATCCATATATTTCTCTCTTTCTGTTTATCATAATGTACAAAATTAAGACGTTTCAAATATATATTAAGACCGATTTTGAAAAGCGACCAGACATTAGAAATGGCGCAGCAAAAGTTTACACCAGTTTGTGTTCTAAGCTCAGACTCTAAATAACACATGCACCCAAAACTTTCGAGAGCCAAAGATTTTCTTTTCAAACCTGAACATAAATTGCTCAGCTTTGTATTTACCCCTAATCAGTCGCATGTATCCCCGCCCCACCCATATGTAACCAAACGTCAGACCAGACGTGCCCTACTTACGTGAATTCCCCCAGTTTCAAGACACCCGACGTGAATGTCACCATATTAGAACGACCAAACTGAATGAGGCATTTGTGGACCAAGCTTCGGAGATCTAAAGGTGAAAAAAACCCAGAGACCTCATTGTGTGCTTTGTTCTGCAAGGACCTAGTGACCCAGCCCATTGCAACACGCATCTAATACATCGGTTTCAACGCTGGGACATGTCATTTTGTTTCTTAAATTTTCATTTTTCAAGGTTTACAATTTTGTCAAGACTTTTTTTTAAAGGGTTTTAAAAGACACAACTGCCGTATGGTTTAAAACATTTGCAGCAATCTAGATATAATTGATTTTTATTTTTTTAAAATATAGATACCAGATTTATATATTTAATGAAAAGATAAGATCTAAAAGAAACTGCATGTGATTCAATATTAAGTTGCTTTTTATTTGATTTAGTTATAATAACTTTTCCCAATCTTATACAGCTAAAAATGTAAGGGTTAACAAGGAACCATCAATTAAAAAGACCAGCCCTTTATGTATTCGAGAGGGTCTAAATTTTTCAATGTCGTATTTTAATAATATAAATATAGAACTTAGTACAATACAGTTGTACTTCCCTAGACAGCTTTGCTTGATAATTTCGTCAAGACAAGGCACATTTATGTGTACAGAAATGGAAAGATACCCCAATAATGATTTTGATTTTCTTTTGACCTCCTAACATATAGTTTTTAAAGTCGTTGAAATGGACATACAAAATGTATTCACAAATCTTATCTAGGTCAGCTAGCATGGGAAATTGTTACGCAGAAGCTATACTTCACAATTTTTTAAAATAATTTTGGATGGAACTAGCGGTGACAAGATTGCAAAGCAAAATTAAATTAAAATAATTCAATCCTCATTATTATGTACAGTTGAAACTCTAATTTGATAACTCGTGTACTATGAATCATGAACTTGGTATTTTATTTTTAGTTAAAATTAAAGGTTAAGAAATACGTGGGGAAAAAAACATTAAGTGAGGATTAGTAATTGTTTTAAGAAGTTTTAGTAAATTTCCTGAGTTAAAATTACAATGCCATGCTAAAATTTGTAACATCTGGAATTTCGTAGCCTGTAGAAAAAAATGTAAGCATTAAGAATTACATCATAATTAAGCCACGATGAAGTGATAGTGTCAATAATTCGAATAAAGGTGAAACTATGTAGCTAACAAAAAATAATTCAAGAGATTGCCAACCCGACAGAGATTCAGCTAGAAGACCACTAGAGTAGGAAATGAGTTCACAGTGAGGAAAGTCTAATACAATAGTTATAATATACCACATCCCAATCATAATCTCTGGCACTGCAGAACGGCTAGGGCCCTGGCCTGCTCTGTTAAATTCGTCCAATCAGCTCGATCCATGACCTTCTTCCAACCTCCATGATTTGACAACCAAATGACTCGACTGTTAATAGAGGCTGATCTGTCAGCGTTAGCAAACACTTGAACCTCGTGGTTCTGAGATTAAGCTGTCAGAGCGACGCATACGAATAAGTAAGAGAAGCAAATGGAACATCACATTTTCTTTCTCTCATTCCATCGGATTTAATTTATCCTGAGATGGTGTCTTGATATCCTGTTGCTTTTTTTAAAAAGCAAGATAAGCAAGGACTCGCATCCTCGAAATCTATCTCAGTCCTTGTCAAATCAATGTTAGGCCTTGACAAATATATGTTAGGTCTCGTCAGATCTATGGAATGTCTTGTCAAATATATTTAGGCCTTCATTGCCCTCTTTCTGGGATAACTACTTACAAAAAGGCCAACGCAACCGAAATCATTTTTCCGAGAGACGCAACGGCAATGAAATCAAACAGCTCAAGAAATTCCCTCAATACTAACAGATTTACTGCCTACCCCATGCAATTTTAAGTGATGGAAATAATATTAAAAATTCTATTAATATAATTTTTATACTTTTAATTACAAATGAACGCCTCTCTTTCGGATTATTCTTGTTGCTTTTTTTCATATAGTTAGACATGTAATTTAAATTAATGTATGAAACGCAACTACTTTTATTATGATACTCGAGTTATTACTCCCCCTATCCAGTGTTATCATTCTTTGCCATTTTAGCTGTTCTGTTTCCTTTTTAAGCCCGGGCAGTATTGAAAATGGTAACTGCTTCCTGTGCAAAGAAAAGCTTTAGATTGGGATAAACACTGTGTCTCTTCATTTTGCCGCGGACTCCCTAAGCACAGTGACTATATGAAGTGGGTGAATAGTGAATTACGAAATTCTGGCATTCACCTGTGTCACAGTTGGCTGACTTCTGAGTCGGAAAATAAAAAGGTCTGTCGGTCCCCGTCACATTCGTTTTAGCTTTTCATACGTCCGGAGACAGACTACTTTTGCCCTCAACTCCAATGATACATTTTAGCTAGACTTCAAAGAAAAAAATGATTTGTTTCATCCTAGCTACAAGTCTTGCTTTGGCTGGTAAGTTATTTAAAATATATTGATATATTTAAATGTAAAAACATTTAACTCAAAATAAGATACTTTTTATGTTATTTGTTTGTTGTTTTTTAATTATAATACTTCCATAATTTTAAAAGGTCAACCACTATTTCAGTACATCTATTTTTCAAAAGAATTTATATACAATTATGCCGCAAAAGTTTGATTCATTAAAAATGTGGGGCTTTCTTTCAATTTTTACGATAAACTTTGCCGTTTTAACTTGATATCTATTTATGAGAGCCAAAAAGAATCGAACTTTAGCTACTCTGCAGGAGGATAGCATTTCATAGGCATAAAATGGTTCAGCTATAAAGTTTAATTAATGGGTAAAAACGTTTTATCAGACTATATTTTTTATTGTTGCAAACTCTGTTGTCTTTTTTAAATTTGCTTTTATAGTAAGGCAATGAGCTTTTTTCTTGTTACATGGACATTCTTCTTTAAAAATTCAATAATAAAGCTTTCTTTTACTGATTTTTTATAATAAAAGTGCAAGACTAGACTAAAAACCATGAATAGGCTTAGAACGCAATAAATTTCTGAATAGATAAGATAAGATAAGATAAGATAAGATAAGATAAGATAAGATAAGATAAGATAATGTGATCATAGCAAAAGATAGCGACAATGTAAACCGCTTACATCTTAATGTAATGATAAGCCCAGACTCCTTAGGCGATAGAAAAAATCTTGAAATAAATACTCCGCTGCCTTAAAAGGTGAGCATTCATGTGATTCCAAAGTCAACGGCACCATTTGCTCTACGACCGTTCTGCTGCCCTTGCAAGGAGGTCTTGCTAAGGTGTTGGTTTGTAGGAAAATTACTGCTGCGCAGACTTTCAAGTTAAGTCTCTGAGATGCCGTTTCCATGCCAGTTCAGCGTTTGCAATATCTTCCTAAATAGAGTGTGTGCTGAATCTCAAGCTGAATTCATTTAAGTAAAATTTTCCATAAGTTCAAGATATCCGTGTTTCCTTTTCTGTGATGATCGTATAGAGTAATAGATTAAGGTTTTCACAAAGTTTCTACAGTCTGCCCTCTTCAGATCGTTAGACCGTGTCTCAAACCCATAAGAGTAGGAATTAAGGGTTAGTGTGACCCTAAGCAGGCCAGTGTATTTACTCTTTTTTTCCAAACACAAAAATCTGTGCATGGCCGACATTGCCGCCTCTCCATATCAGAAAACAAAAAAAGTTTATTGTCTCTGACTGATCCACCAAAACACTTTCCTAAGCCACTTCTCCTACGTCTAAGCCACTTCTCCTACGTCTAAGCCAATTCTCCTACGTCTCAGAGAAGATAGCAACGTCTTTGAGTTTTCTAAAAGAAATTATTGTTTCTCAAAATGTTTAAAACATTTTTAAATAATTAATGAGCAGTGATTTTGAAATGTAGAAACATTGAGCGTGTCAATAAATTCATACAATAAAATATTACTGAAGAAATAAATGTTTATGAGTATTCTTAAATAAGTGTCTTTTATTTCCTTGTCGGTTCATTCCTTTACATATGCCGTCATGTTAAATTGTTCTTCTTATTTATTTTCAGATATTTTTTGTTTCACTTAAGATAAAATAAGCATTTTTATGTTGAAGTATCCAGCTAAAAATTTATCTTTCTGATATTCAGTGAGCCGATCAAGAAAAAGTTATATTTATTATGGAGATGTTTTTAAACAAAAGCTTTTCTTTAAATCACCAATAGCCACCCTTTTCGTCGCGTAAAGTTGCTGTTCCAATGAGATAAATAAATGTTGAAATATGTGTGCAGGGTTTCTCACCACATTTGAATTGACCCCCCCCCCTCTCGCCCATACACACAAACACCAACCGGTTGCTTGAATGCATTCATTCATTCAAAACGATATCTCGTTACGTGAACATTTCGCACTGCCGCGTCTCTCAACCGTGACCTTATCGACTTGGTCTGGAACTAACTGAAAGACTGTTTGTGCCCAATGCGTAGATGCAAATTTTATGTCTCTGGGTGCAGAAAGTTCCGTAGGATGTGTCAATTTCATTTCAAAGACGTTTACACACCTTCGGGAGAATCCTCCCATGTCGATGAAGTAAAAGATGACATATATATATATATATATATATATATATATATATATATATATATATATATATATATATATATATATATATATATATACACCTGATGATATATGTGATATATATGTAATGATAGAGATGATGATTTGACTTTATCTCGGAAGGTAGCACATCTAGGGGAAAACAATTCAGATTGAAACACAACGGGAGTCAACGCCAACGATCCACTTTGTGTTTTCTTTGAATCCCTTTAATCATTATAATAAATTGATAGGTCTATTTTAAATTAATTGAAATATAAAGATTGGCTTAACGATTCTTGATTTTAATGAAGTTAATAACATTGAAGGTTTGTGTGTGTGTTTGGGAGTTTGTGTGTGTGTGTATGCGTGTGTGTGTGCCTGCCTTTAAGATTGATTCCATTGTACATCAACGCATAATTAGTCATGTAACCATCAGGAAAAACGTGTAAGATGTATACACAATTTTTGTAATATTTTAAACCCTAAACGCTACTTAAAATTTTAAGTAAATTTATCATTTTTAAATCCTTTATATTATTAACTCGTGGTGTCTGCTTGCTTGCTTGAGTGCCAAAAAAACGTTGGATCGATTTTTAACCCATTTACACGTAAGCTAGCGAGCTGATATTTTGCAGGCAGATTCGTGCCGGTGATAAAAACGATGTAACAAAATTTCAGATCGATCGCATGTGCTGTCATTAAATTATTGAATTTTAGATTATTATTTTTATCTCTATGTATCATGTTAAATTTTGCGCCAGAGTGACGTGGTGCGTGTTATATTGAACTACCTTTCCTGTCGCGCAATAAGGTGCGTATTATATTGACAATACTTTTTAAAAAAATATTACCGATCGGTGCGCATTATATCAAACGTGTTTTACGAGACATAAGAAAAATTTTGTATTTTTGGATTGTCTTGCGCTGCTTATTATAATGAACATTCTTTTATTTATGTCTCGTACATATAGGATTAATAGCAAAAAACTTGTTTTTTACGGTTTTTTTAAAATTTAAACGCAATTTCCTTGCGAAAAATTACGTTTATACATTTGAAATGTCTGGACAATCTTTTCGAGCTTTGAACAGCAACTCCTCCTGAACCATACCAGGTCTTTTGCAAATATGTTAAGGAGGTCTCAACAATGTGCACGGGCCAACAAAAATACCAAAAGATTTACTGGATCTCCTGGAAAAATCCAAAAAAGGGAAAAACATATCAGTATTTTGTCAATTTCTCGGCAACCATAATATCTATCGAGTTGAAACAAACGCCAAACGATAGCTAATAATATTTAGAACATTACTGGAGAACGAATTTTTGAAAAAAATATCTTTCGATCAACTCCCGTAATTTTAGCAGCAATTTGTAGATGGCAATTGTTTTGTTTAGTTTCAGAATTATTGATTTGAAATGACTTCTAATGTAATCTAGAATCTATAATTATAGTTAATGGGGTTTTCCAGCTTTGTGAATGCTAACGATAGACTGTTGCGCGGTGCACATTATATTGACACATTCTTGGTGTGACTCTAGAATGATTCCCCTTGACTAAAAAAATTGGAAATTCTTTGTTGGAAATTGCGTTTAAATGCTCAATCGAGTTTTTATTACTTGTTTTAAATATATATATTCTTAATTTTTTTAATCCATTTCTGATTATTTGACATTTTTACATTTTGATGGGAAAAATATATGTAGCATATGTTTCAGGAAACACTAAATAATTTCACCCTTAATTAAAATGTATACCAACAACAATACAAATATTTAAAGACATCTGTTCCTTGTCACAATGTTGTTTGGGATCATGGGTTATTATTTCTTAACACTACATACCTCCGTACTGCAAACAATTTCCGTAATGAAGGTCCGGGTATTTCGAGAAACATATTATGTTTCTACTTTTAATGCGTTAACTCTGCTTCAACAGAATTGTTTTCAAAACTAAATGTTATTTTGGTTTTATTGTGTTTACTTAAAAGCTGTGGAAGCTTAGACGCCTTCTTTAGTTTTGACCCCTACTTTTGATAACTTTACATCTAGAGATTTTGGTGTGTGTGTGTGTGTGTGTGTGTGTGTTTTAAGACTTGAAGTATGTGAATATTAAACTTGATTTTCACCCCAATCCAATCCTTTTATCATTTTAATTACAATGTATATTGAAGCACGTGCAGGGCAATGGAATGAGACAGTATAGACTTTGAATCTTAGACAATCATCATGTACCGAATGAAAAGAATATATAACTGCTGAAGCGTTATTGGGTCTTGACTTTGAAAGAATATTCGCGAACCGTTCCTTGCGCTTTAGCACTGTAACCGTTAAAGATGGGCTTAGTAACTAATTCTACGACTGTAGCCTGGGAACAAGTCTTAGTGTATTTTCCTGATAATATTATATTTGCTACTTGTTAGCACTTACGATGGTTTGTGTATCAACAATGCATTGTATTATCCTTTTTTTTTCATTTTAATCTTTTTATAAACAAAAGTTTTCTCCTTTTTTTTACAACAGGATCTGCATTTGGACGTAAGTTTATAATTTATATGTCAAGAAATAAATTTTACTGTTTACCTTTCTTTTTTTAAAAATAATAAGTAATGGAGAAAACGAGAAGAATTGTAAAAAAACGTAGTTATTAGATGGAAGGACATGAATCATGGAGAGGAAAATTATTTTGGACTATTTTTATGCTTGCTAATTTTTATTGTTATACTTTTATCTATTTGGAATGAAGTAAAAGGAAAAAATTGTAATAACTTTTTTTTTCTAGAATGTCCAAGTTCAAGTTATATTCAGCAAGGAAATTGCACCAATTCCTTTAGTCTCTCTTTGCCGAATCACGTGGGGAATGGAGAGCTGCTTTGTGGGTAAGTCTCGTGTGATGTAAGTGGTGGTTGGCAACTTGTGTTATAACTTATAAGTTTGCAAATTATTAGTGCAATATGTTTTTATGTTATTAGTGTGAAAGCTTTGAACGATAATCTATAATAATAAAAGGCAGTTTTCTGTCTGGTCCTCGATAGCGATTGGTCCCTCAAACTCCTACAGACTCCTACAACCAATCACTAGCGGAGAAAAATTAACTCTCATTTACATATTGAACAAATGTACGCGCACGTTCAAAAGGAGTTTTTTTTCGGTGCAGTATTTTTGTCATCATTCAGTACTGTGTTGAACTGTGTTCCCATCTTGAAGTGTGTCACTCCTGCTAATCACTACTTTTACTGTTACTCTTAGACAACATGCCACCGAAACGACGGCGGAACGTCCTTGGACGGGCTTTGTTGCTCGTAGTATAAGTTTGTATGCCATTTGTATCATGGATTGTTTTGTAGTCCTGCTATAGCTTTATATGATATTAATATTATCAAACATTTAAATAGGATGCATTCGTTATCGCTTCTGGTTTTATACATGGAAGATGCAATTGGCGCGGATCGTATTCGCATCCTAAAAATAACTTAAAATAACCGGACCCAGTAATCGGATAAAAATGCGCGGACAGCTCAGTTATAATTTCACAATTCTATATGTGCTCATGTAGGCTAGTTATATTGATAGTTTCAATAGTGTTTGTTCATCTGGCTTGTATAGATGGTTGTTCAGATGGCTTGTACAGCTGGTTGTTCAACTTGCTCTTCGGAGTTTTTGTACATTTGGTTGTAAAGCAGCTTTTGTACTGCTGAAGGTCGAGATATTTATGCAGCTTGTTGTTAATACCTATGTACATTTGGTTGTAAATTTTGTTATACTTTTTGGTTCCACCTCTGTTGTTACTTCTTCTTGGTTGTAAATGTGGCAGTTCCGCAAGTTGTAGGGCTGGCATTTCGGCTGTTTTGTACAGCTGTCAAGAAAAATAAGATTTTCATTTTTAAACACCTCTCAACCAGCTTACATATCAATCTCAGTGCAGACATGATGTTAGGGTTTTAACTGGAAGTAAATGCGATAGAGCTACTCAAAACATTTTTCCAAACCGAATCTCAATTTCAATTAGATTTTCTTAAAACTTGGCGCTCATCAAAATCTACACTTTGCGTGTCTATATTTCAATTATACAGAATGCATAGTGTCTTATCCCCCATAGAATGTAGTGCTCTCATACCTCCACAATGTCTAAAGTCTAAAGCACATTGGCTTAAAGCATTGATAATAATCTCGAAAGCATCAAACCGTGACATATTTCTTGGGCCCTACCCAATTCAAAAGATAGTTTTGTTGTTTTTTTTTAAAGTCTTTCAAATATCTACCTTGTTCTTTTTTTCCCTTCAAAACGTAACTTACAATATAATTTTACGGATCCAAAATAGATAGATAGTACAGTTCATTATATTTTTTTAAAGTTTTAGAAAATATTTTATTTTTCCACCTTTAGAAAAAGTATTTAAAGGTAAATACTGTATATTGTATTGAAATCTAATACAGTTAAAGAACAATATATAAGCTATACAGTGACGTCACTAGAATGGATGTCACCTAGTGAGGTAGCTAATGGCGTCATCCCCTCACTATCTACCATATAGACGTTCTCCGAGTTTGCCCGCGCCAAATCACGGGAATATATATAATTTTACGTTTTGGTGTCACCCCTTGTGATGGTGTCAGCCGGTGGGGTCCACACCACCCGCTCCCCCCCCCCACCAGTGACGCCTCTGCCTATCTATCTATATATATAATTCACCAGAACAAGAACAAGCCGTGAGCAAATAAGCATGACGAATGACCCTCGCTGGGGTCGACCAATCACATTTTATGGTTGGCAAGCGATGGTAGTAAAGGGTGGTAACCGCAGTGCGCGTATCTCGAGACCAACAATGCTTCGGCGATTCCCCCAAACCCCACCCCCTCCCCGCCGCTCACTCGCGTTGTTTTCATTTCTTCGTGCTGCTGTTTGTGTCCTTTCTCTCCCCCTCCCCGTTCTTTGCACTATCTTTGGTCAAGTCGGCGGCGTATGATACGCCGCGGGTCGTATCTAGTATGATTATTTACCGGAAATATATGTGTGCCTAATTTCAGGAAATTGTGTTAAAAAATAAAAAATATATAAAAAACACTTTTTAAAAACTGTTCTTATATTAAAAATGCACTAATTTTCTACTTTTTAGTCTACGCATTTTACAGTAAGTGCAAAGCCAGCTTACCCTTTGACTATAAATCCCTTATATATGAGACATAACTAAAAGTAGTGATTATGTTTAAACGCGACATTTACAGACTGAAACACAATTATCTCCCCTGGTTTTAAAACCGGGCGTAGGGACGGTAAGGTCGTCGTCAACGCGTGAACTGAACTGTCACGCGAAAGAATCATAAACAAATGTTCGGATAGTCCGATCGCTTAAACTTACAAAGCGAATTAATATAAGACTAGTAAATAAAGTCGATTGAAAAATGATAAAAAGTTTGATAAGTTGAAGAGTTTGGCTAACAATCATAATGACCTGAACAGATATAAAAACACAAAATCCATTTAAAAGGAAATAAGAAGTACAGTCTGTTACACATAATCGGTTGAAGATTATTTATTTAGATGTTCAATCCTAATAGGAAGATATTTGAAGCTCAACCCCGCGAATCTAATTTTTTGGTGATCCGCGAAGCCAGCCCATTTTTATTAAAAAAATTTGATGAAAATGTTGTTCTTTTTTTTTCTTTTTTTTTGATCCGCGAAGTTCATGTAATTACTTTGATCCGCGAATCTTTTCCTAGATATTTTCAAATTAAAAATCCTAATGACCACATACAGTGCCGGATTTCAACTAATTTAAACTTGATAAGGCCCTACAGAGGCATCAATAGGGTTGCAATAACTATGGAACATTGATAAACTAGAACAAATTCAAAAAAGAGCTGCCAGATTCATTACTGGAGAATATCCGAAACTGTCAAGAATAACACCATAAGTTAAATCATTAAACCTTGAAACACTAGAGGATAGAAGAACCAAGAGCAAAGTAGTAATCATACATAAAGCAATTAATTCTAATTTAGAAATACAACACACAGATAACTTAATACAACCCTCAGATAGACATAAGGATAAAAACACCTTTCTTATTCCGTATGCAAGAACAAACACTTCCAAGTTTTCCTTCTTCCCGTCCGGAATTCGGGCGTGGAATGGGTTGCCTGAAGAATCCAGGAAAACCAACACTTTATCGACATTTAATTCTCTAATAAAAACGCAGGACTAAACACAAACCATAGATAAGCGTAGGACGCAATAATCTTCTGTATAGAAGGAGCGTCTGTAAACAGATAAGATAAGATAAGGGTTGGTGTCACCTAGTGCGGTAGCTCATGATGTCACCCCCTCTCGACTTACCCCATAGACCTCCTCCAAGTCCGCCCGAGCTATATAACCGGAACATACATAATTTTACGTTTTTGTGTCACCCTTCATCATGGTGTCACCCGGTGAGGTCCGCACCCCCGTAGCCGCCATTGTTTAATTGTTTATCTCTATTATTATCATAGTTCAGGAGAATGCAATAAAAGTGTCCGGTCGCATTTCTGGGGTTTACGGAAGTAACTAGTGTTCTTTCAATGCCGTGCTGTCGTTTGGAGGATTATATCTAGCATATATTTAATTATGTAATGCATACTCGGGATCATAAACATACTTTTCTGAACATCGTAAATGCCGTCGAGGAATCGTCCAGAAATTTTCACAGATATTCAATGTTAAATTTTCCAGTTTTGTTGTAGAAGCGCATTATTTTATTCCCTTACTGTTAAAATACTCGGCATAGCTCTAAACTGTTTGTTTTAGAACCTTTCAACAACTCCTTGACTGCAGCATGGAAGACCCCAATGATGAATGACATTATCAAATTAAAACAACTATGTAACCCTAGATTATAGAGAATGGGAGCTGAAAAAGCTAAACCAAGAAAGATCATTTATTTTGCAAAAGGAGACATAACCGTTTAAAATGGTCTGAATTAATTTAAAATCAAATTTAAAATATTTAGCTACAAATAAGACTAACTGGCCACTTCGTATACTTTATAAAAAGCAGATCCATAACACCAATATTTATGTGGATTCCATCATGATTGTTTATGCTGAAGGTTGATTTAGTGAGATTTACCTTTTTATTTATAAAATTTCTAAGCTTATGACTGAACTAATAAAATAATTAATTTTCCAGTTTGATTAATGTATTTTTAATAATCAGATTTCACAGTTCCATTATTCATCTTCCATAGAAGGTCCTGAAGTGATTATTCTATACACTCGATTTTTTCCATAGTTGCAAGATTATCATTTAGTTCCTCTGGGGAAGGGGTGTAAGAGGGTCGCGTTATGGATCCAGGGAATGGCGACCGCTGAAAGCCACTTCTAATCATAGACGATTCAACCAGCCAAACCTTTTTTAAATGCCCCTTTTGTATATGTGCCTGGGCAGCCAAGAAATTCGAGTAATACGTGGCTAAGCCATTGCAATAATCTATATTTAAATTGTCACAAAAAAGTCTAGACGGTGTTTTCTTTATTATCTATTTCTGTTTAAAATCATTGTAGCGGCTTTTTTTTATAATACTATATGCAGATGTATAGATGTTGTTGTTTTTCTAAATAATATAGCGTTTGTTGTTGTTTTTTTTAATCTTTCCTAAGCCATAATTTTTAAATGTTTATTTACTGTTAACAACCATTGTAAATATATATTGTTAAAAGTGAGGCCTGTACTAGAATATGCATCTTCTGTATGGGACCCATCCACCAAAGAAAACATTGATAAACTAGAACAAATTAAAAAAATAGCTGCCAGATTCATTACTGGAGAATATTCGAAACTGACAAGAATAACACCATTAGTTAAATCATTAAACCTTGAAACACTAGAGGATAGAAGAACCAAGAACAAAGTAGTAATCATACATAAAGCAATTAATTCTAATTTAGAAATACAACACAAAGATAACTTAATACAACCCTCAGATAGACATAAGGATAAAAACACCTTTCTTATTCCGTATGCAAGAACAAACACATACAAGTTTTCCTTCTTCCCGTCCGGAATTCGGGCGTGGAATGGGTTGCCTGAAGAATCCAGGAAAACCAACACTTTATCAACATTTAAATCTCTAATAAAAATGCAGGACTAAACACAAACCATAGATAAGCGTAGGACGCAATAATCTTCTGTATAGAAGGAGCGTCTATAAACAGATAAGATAAGATAAAAGTAACACGTTGGCTTCTTAACCTCTGTATGTTATGCAACACTTTTAAATATATTTTCATCTTACTCTTACAGGGATTTAGCAACATTCGAGAGCTGCATTCTTCGCATTTCGTGTCTCCCCAGTGAAGATAGAAATGATTTAATTGGTCAAGCCAGGAATGCTGTTTCAAGCCTCAATGCTTATTGTCGTAAGTGCCTAAAGAATTTACAAGGCATTGGTTTATTATCTCCCTTGTCTAATAAGGTTTTTTCTTTGGCAGCCACATGTATTCTGGATTTTTAAAAATAAAATAGTTGATTATAATTAAATAAATGTATAAATACAGTGAAACCTCGGTATACGTCCTTAATCCATTCCAGACACTTGGGCTGACACTAAACAGGACGTATACCAAACGTATTTTTAACATAAGAAATGAAGGGAAAATGATTTATCTGTTCCCAGGAAAAAAGCATATTATTGTTGGCATATTATACATTTATTGACGTAGTTGTAAAAAATAATTTAAAGATTTCTTAATACTAAAAGACATAAATAAAAAGAACTTAACTGCAACAAATAAAAATTTAGCCTCACTTCAACTGACTAGGTGAGACGAGTCAAGTGCTTGCTAACATGGTGTTGAGAAGGAGATGTTATTGTTTGGGCTATTGAAGACGGCTTCAAATAAAACTTCAGGAACATGACATTCTGTTGTTGTTGTTTTCTATTTTCTGTCTCTTTTCCCTAGTTGACCATGGTTGGGGCCCGCCAGGTTTGACTTTTCCCTAGTTGACCATGGTTGAGGCCCGCCAGGTTTGACTTTTCCCTAGTTGACCATGGTTGGGGCCCACCAGGTTTGACTTTTCCCTAGTTGACCATGGTTGGGGCCCACCAGGTTTGACTTTTCCCTAGTTGACCATGGTTGGGGTCCACCAGGTTTGACTTTTCCCTAGTTGACCATGGTTGGGGCCCGCCAGGTTTGACTTTTCCCTAGTTGACCATGGTTGGGGCCCACCAGGTTTGACTTTTCCCTTGTTGACCATGGTTGGGGCCCACCAGGTTTGACTTTTCCCCAGTTGACCATGGTTGGGGCCCACCAGGTTTGACTTTTCCCCAGTTGACCATGGTTGGGGCCCACCAGGTTTGACTTTTCCCCAGTTGACCATGGTTGGGGCCCGCCAGGTTTGACTTTTCCCCAGTTGACCATGGTTGAGGCCCGCCAGGTTTGACTTTTACTTTAAATCTGTCTTAAGAACTTTGTTTTTGCCTTCTCTTCAAGATGTTTCGAAAATGTGACATTGGTCAATTTTTTTTCTTTCCTGGGCTCCTCTCATTAACTTTTTTAAGAACTCATTTTTAGTGAAGTTACTTAAAATGTACTTGTTATTGTGTCACTGTATTGTAGCAACTAAATTAAATAACACGCATCAGTTGTGGAATATGACGTAGTTTTGTGATTCATCCAAGTTACGCATGCGCTCTTTCTTTTTTAAAGATGTGTCAGTTTTAAACATACAATTTCTAAGTCACACGCCGGTCGTGTTCCAAAAAAAGGTCGCATACCAAGCAAAAATGTTTCGCGTCAAAACAGGACGCATACCAAGTTGGGCTTATACCAAAGCAGACGTATACCGAGGTTCCACGGTATTTGAAAACTGTTTTAAACGAATAAATTTATTGCTACCCAATCCCCAACACAACAAAAAAAGTTATTGAAATCCTTATAATAAGACAATTATTTAATGTTCCAAATTCATCAACATATTTGCAGGACACTCATTCTCCAGACTCAAAAACACCCGCTAAACAAACAAAATAAAAAGTATATACATGTACTGCGGCGGTATGGGTTAAAAATTCCGTTTCAACGGAAAATTAATTTTATAATAATTTCAAGTTCTAAATAAACTCGCTACTCGCTACCTCCTCGCCAAACGTACGCCACCACACACCTTTTTTGTTCATGCACCTCAAACATTTTGATATTGGTGGGTCCAAAGAACTTTAACACAGGAGGTAGACTGTAGGCAAAGGAAAACACGTACCAAATACACCAGCGTTATTAAGAATCCTATACAGTGATATATAATGAATTAAATTTCGTTTGCTATTGAACTTAACCAAGCCACCGTACATTCATAACTAGAGAACTATATAAAAAATGATAATAGTGACTTCAGAACTTATATAGCGTGATACCCAGCTGAGCTCACCGCACTTTACATTTTAAAAAAATACACAAATGTATTTGTAAATATTGATAAAACGTCTGTATTTTAATTTAAAAATTCATAAAATGACATGGATAGTACACATGAGGTATGTTTATCAGTCAGACGATTCAGTGTGGTTCTTTCATTCGTCTTATATCTTTTTGGGGTGTGCATAAAGTATCATCATTGGTTCTTACGTTAATTAAGCTAATAGATTAATATTTTTGTAATTGCACTAGATTAAAAATGAATATGATTTATTTTCCTTACAGCTACAAGTTTCCCATTACAGTCCACAACAAGTCAAACAGGTTTCATTTATTCTGACGTATTAATTCTTATTTTTATGGGAAAACCCCACGGTTAACGATATGAAACATACTTATTTTCAAATAGAAAATAAATTTGTTGTTTTTTCGGGGGGGGGGTCAAAGATTTGTGACGTATTTTTAGAGGGGGGGGTCTAAGTTTTTATGACGTCGCGTGACGAGGGGGGGAGGGGGTCAAATATCGCGTGACGTCATTTATGGACGGCCCCTAAACACATTTGACTTTTTTTTTAAATCCAGATTGCACAAATAACAACCAGCTTGATGCTTGCACCAGTGCCTTGGGTGTTGATGCCTATTCTCACCTGGGCAACACTCAACTGGTTTGTAGGTAGGTGCTCAATGGATGCACACTTGATTGTGTAAAGTAAAATTACCATCAAATTTATGCGCAGTTTATAGGACAAAATTAAAGAAATTTACAATATCGAAATGCAATGGATTTTCTTAAAATACCTGTCTTTTCTTTTAACTTGAGTGAACATGTTAATATTTTGTTTATTAGATTTCACTCATTTATTTAAACTTCTAATTCAGACTAAATAAATAATTATAAATACAAAAGCTACTTACTATCTCATCTATAACTTTAAGTTTTATTTGCTGAATGTAGCTACTCTAAACTGTTGTCGAATTTTAATTTTATATTTAATATTATCTTATTCTTTATTATTATTGTGGGTCTTGTTTTTACATTATTATTATTATTTTATTTTTTGCATTTGTGGAAAAAGTACATGTATTTTAATATTATATTTTTGTCCTAAAATGTAAGCATTGATTTCCTTAAATATATACTTTTTTTCAGTGATTTTGCAAAATTTGAGAACTGTATCCTCTCAATCTCGTGTCTGAGCTTTGATAGAAAGAATGAGTTGTTAGCTCAAGGTCGGAACGTTCTCAGTAACTTCAACGTTTATTGTCGTAAGAATTTATTTCATTTTAAACAAAGATATGACCGTCTTATTTTCACCAGTCACTCTAAAACAAGTAAATTTTTTTTAAATAACAGACTATTTTTTTTAAAACTATGTCGTTAAAAATATCAAAACGCCTTTTAAAAATATCTAAGGAAATGATTTTAACACTTACAGTTTACCATAAATAGAGACTGTGACTTAATCTTCATCTGTCGGAAATTATTTTTTACTGGATAGAATCCCTTTAAAGATGGATTCTAATTTTTTTTTATTATCTCCAGATAACTCTTAATGTATTCTTAAAATTTTTAGCACATTGAAAGGGCTCTTGTGAATTTAGCTTCACGTTGTTTTGTTTTTTTAAATCCCTTATATTAACTTCACCGCCGTCTCAATCGTCGTCGACCGCGACGTCCGTCGTCGTCCGCCCGCGGTCGTCCCTCGACCGCGACGCCCGTCCCTCCGCGGAAAAACAAAAGTCGAAAATGACCCACTTCCAGTAAAGCCATCGAGCTGAAATTTGGCACACGGACGCGTCTCACCTAACAATGCATCGTATCAAAATTTCAGATCGATCGAACGTAGCGTAATTAAATTAATGCATTTTAGTTTATCTATATAAATCACTATTTAGAATGTTTAGTCGTCGTCTGCTAGAGTTTTGACCTAGTTTTAAAGCCAAGGGAGATAATTTCGGTTTCAGTCTGTAAATGTTTGTCACTTTTGAACATAATCAATACTTTTAGTTATGTCTCATATATAAGGGATTTATAGTCAAAAACTTTGTTTTTACGGGGTTGTTTAATTTTGGAATATATTGTTACCCCACAACCTTTCCTTAAGGATTTGGGATGATGGCCCAAGATACAGACTGAAAATGGTTTCTGAAAATAAAATAAAATGTTGACTTTTAATAATAATTGTTGACATACATGTTAATACATAGGGAGTATAAATTAACAAAATATATTAAA
>CALYLW010000928.1:0-36079 GCA_944989445.1 Ampullaceana balthica
ACTGTAAAGATGTAAACAAGACTCGCCATTGTGATTCCATATTTATTAACTTCCGGTCTCTATTCAAGAACAACAACTCATACAATAATCATTTCATACAATCTAGCATCAAGAGTTATTTACCTTATTACATTCCTCCTTTTCTCGGATATGAAATCATATCAATTGATGATTTAAATATAAGTTTAACATAGAATGAACTTAAAGAACTCTTGATTAATATTATTACCTTGCAGTGAGGAGAATTTAAAATTAAGCAAAGATGTGACAATTCAGATACAAAATAAGATACATTATCTAAATGTCATTTATAAAAATTAAACTTAATGTATTTAGGACTTGGTGTCTATTCTTGATAAAATGTCCAATTGTTATTTCTGATAATATTAAGTTTAATTAATGCTTAAAATTAAAAGTCTTTTAAACTTGTGTGGTGTTCTTGATAAAGTAACCAACTGTTTCTTTAGGGATTAATTGAAGACTATTGTATCTTACGTTATTCACTTAAAATGATATTTTAATATTACTGACTTTAAAATGAATTGATTTATGTCTTCATACTTATCTTCCTTACAGACAAATATTTTTTTTTCTTCTGATTTAACATTAATTATTAATGATTATGTATAACACTTTTCGATGAAACGATTTATCTTGAATGGCATTATCATACCATTACACAAACGTTGAAGATCAATTAGATCTATAAAAAAAATAAAGACGACAAGACATTAACGAGCTTTAGTCTTGTTAAAACGTTGGGGCATTCTTGGTTGTTATCTTTGTGATGCCCATCGAGAAACGAACGATTAAAACGATGAACGTGCTCGATTTTTCTTTTCACTAAAAGAGTAGTGATTAATTAGCTCATGTGGTAGTCTCTATACCGATCTGGCATCTTTCGAGTTCTTCTGGGACGCTGCAATTGATGGTTAGGTAAATCGACGTCAGCTGCGGGGACAGGCTCGACTGTAGTCTCATCTGGGATGTCGACTGTTGGTTCAGTAGAAAGTTCTTCTTCTTCGATTAGTTCAGCTGATGTGGGCGCTCGTGGTGACTGTTTGAAGAAGCTGCTGTTTCTCGTGATGATTTTGTCATTTCTTTGAGCAGTAATCATAGTACCTTTCTTGTGTGTGACAGTATAAGGTATTGGTTCATAAGGAGTTAATGGTCGAATAGATCTTGTGTCTTTGACTAGCACATTATCTCCGGTTTGAATATTTGAAGGTTTTATGTACTGTTTTTTGTCAGCATAGTGCTTCATGGTAGCTTTTGCTCTGGCATCATTTTGCCTAATGACTTGATCTGTTTTATTTTGAGGGACGTTTGGTACTTGAGGAAGTTTTGTTTTTAACTCGCGACCAAATAAAATCTGGGCAGGAGATAGTCCTGTGGAAGTATGGGGTGTTGATCTGTAAGATAGAAGAAATCTGTACAAACCTTTGTGTGTAGCAAAAGTTGTAATGTATCTAGATTCTTCATCCAGTTCGATTTGGTTGTAGCCTTGATTTAAGTCTAGTTTGCTGAAAATTTTTGATCCAGAAAGCGTTGTTGAGAGTTCGTCTAAAGTTGGCATGTTGTGACGTTCTCGTTTGATAGCTGTATTAGGTGCTCTCATGTCAACACATACACGGATCTGGTCTGGACTTTTAGGTTTAGGAACAATGACAATTGGTGATACCCATGGTGTTGCTCCTGTAGCTTTTTCAATAACACCCATGCTTTCTTCTTTCTTGAGATAATTTTCTAACTGTTTTCGCATATGGAATGGTATTCTTCTGTAGCGTTGCGCAACTGGTAGGACTGTCTCATCAATATGAAGTTTTACTGAATGATCTTTCAGCTTGCCTAGTCCTGTAAATATGTCTGGGAACTGTGCAGAAATTTCACAGTTGCTCACTGCAGTCACTTTCTGAAGAAGTTGAAGCTCAAGACAAGTTTTCCAACCAATGATTGGTATTTCTTTTGTTTTCACGACAAGGAAATCGGCAGATATGTCAATGTTCTTGTGTGATATTGATGCATTGAATTTCCCTATAACATCTAGTGGTTGACTTGATGAAAATGGAAATATCTTGGTTTTGCTACTATTCAGATGAGGTTTGGGAGTTAGCTTTTTAAATACATGTTCTGGCAGAATGTTGATGCTTGCTCCAGAATCAGCTAATACTTGTATCATGCTCCCATTGATGGTAACATCAAATAAAGGTAGACATGTGCTTTGGGTGGTGGACATGAACACGTAGTTTTCTTCTAAAGTGTCATTCACGTTTCTAACATGCTTTTTAAAACGTTGTTTCTGGTGTGTGGTGCGTTTCGGTTGAAATGCTGGTCTGGCTGCACTGTTGCAAACTATTGCAAAGTGGTTGTTCTTGCCACATGCTCTGCATTGTTTATTGAAAGCTGGACAATACTTCTGACCACCTTCATGAGGCCATGCTCTTCCACAATTCTTACATTTAGAGGTAGGAACTCTGTTTTGTTTTGGCGTAGATCTATATTGTATTGTTTGGGTTGGCTGTTATTAGTGGAACTAGGAGTAGATCTAATTTTATGAAGAGATGAATTATTTCCTTCTACCTGTTTTGCATGTTTTTGCGTAATTTCACAGGTTCTGGCAAACTGTAACAAGTCTGTCAGCAAAATGTTAGGATTGTTTAATCCTTTTTCCCGTACCTTGGATGATTTACAACCAGCTATTAGTTGTGACTTTATCTCTTCGTCAGGACTATGGAACTCACACGATGGTGCTAGCTGCTTTAGCTCAGTGTAAAATGTTTCTATTTCATCAGTTTGTTGGTGGAGCTGTCTAAAAGCATATCTTTGAATCTCTTTGTTTACTCTTGGATTAAAGTAACTATTCAATGCTTGAATGAGCTTATCAAACACTGATTCATCCGGTGTTGGAGTTGTTTCCGAGTCCGGTAGCGATTCAACTATATCATTAAGATCATTACCTGCATATGTTAGTAGGAGAGCTTTTTTTCTGCTTTCATCGGTGACATGGTATGCCACAAACAAGTTATTTGTTAGCCTCGACACCCACTTGTGCCATCGAGTAGCCACACCTTCTGACTTCGTATCGAATTCAGGGTAGGCTGGTAGCTGTGCGAAAGCCATGTTGTAAATTTTGTCTCCTCGTTAGATTTAGATTTAAATCTTGATTTAAGTAATCGAATTAATTAAAATCCGTTTTCAATACTTATCAATCCTTTTAGATCATATATCTTCTTATCCAAAGATATTTGGATTATATTTGACGAAGATGTTCGTGGATTCTGATTAGAAATTTACCTCGTCGCCAATGTAAAGATGTAAACAAGACTCGCCATTGTGATTCCATATTTTATAACTTCCGGTCTGTATTCAAGAACAACAACTCATAAATAATCATTTCATACAATCTAGCATCAAGAGTTATTTACCTTATTACAGCAGTGTAGGCAGAGCGCACAGATGTGATTGATGAAGTTGTTAATAGACATGTCAGAAATAATGTAGCCAAGATGTTGATAATGTAGTCGATGTTTTGAACAGAATATCCGAACTGGCTACGTGAATTGACTTCGGAAGAGACAAAGTACTGCATGATTTATTGTTGCAAAATAGAAGTGCTTCAGTCTTGTCATCATTCAGCTTGAGTTTGCTTAACGTCATCCAAGACTTTACCTCACCAATGCACTCTTGCATCAATTGGACAGCGGAGTCCATATTAGAGGGATCAGTGTGAGTATATAGCTGAGTATCATCTGCAAATGATTGGCTTTTAACTGAATGCTTTTCGAGCAGTAGAAGTAGTGGCCTTGTATACAGTACAAAAAGTACCGGACCCAAAACAGAGCCTTGAGGCACACCATAAAAGTCAGCTTTGTGAGAGTTACAGCCATCTACTGATACTACCTGCTCACGACTTTTTTTAAATACTTTGCAGCTGCGCACGAGCCAACGAATCTTAGAGGGAACATTTGCCGTAACCTAGCGGGCATTAACGTTCAAGCTGCTGGGCTCTATGAGAACCCCTGACATATATATATATAAGGGCTGTTATCGATTAATTTAAATTTAATCGTTAACTTTTGAAAAATTATCGATTAATTAAGCGATAATTTCGATTAAAGCCAAAAATAGAAATTTATGACGTCATTAAACTGAACATTTCTCACGGACATTGCAAATTAAGAATATTTTGAACTAAATGTTATGACAATGTGTTGATACTTGATCGGATGTTTGTGCTGTAGGTGGTACGTCAGCGATGTATTTGATCCTTTAAAAGAGAATTGTTTATAGCAGTGAACACAGTAAACTTTTTCACCATCTTCGACTTTGCCATCCGCAGTTAGCTTAAAAACAAAATTTTTGCTAAACTTTCTAGTTATATGTTTAAATTTAACTGCGCTGGTACTGTCAGCTATTTTTTAGTTGACGTCTGCCGGTCCACATAAAGGAATAAAATAAATTATAATATTACGCGGGAGAAGTTTGTACGTAAAAAAAAATATATATTATTATTAAATTTTATCGATTAAAATTATTTTAATCGATAAAAAATTTAACTATTAATCGAGAAATTAATCGTTAATTTTAGCAGCCCTAATATATATATATATTAGGGAACAGCCGGATAGTTTTTTTTTACTATTAGCCGGATCCGGATAGTTTGGGCCCTATTATTTGCCGAATCTGGATTCCGGATATCTCCACATTTAAGTGTAAGAGTGTACTTTACTACTTTACTTTAAGGACGCGGTGGTCGAGTGGCAGCGCGCTCGACTGGCGTACCGATGGTCACGGGTTCGAATCCATGTCAAGGATTTTTTCCCGGGGCCTAGGGCGTCCCTGAGTCACCCAGCTCCGAATGGGTACCTAACACTAGTTAGGCGGCTGGGTAATGCGTGGAGCCCACAAAGCCGTGACCTGTGAACGCTGCTTCACTTGCCAACAGATCACCTGTCATGGTCTGTGGACGCAATTATCTTCTGCATAGAAGGAGCGTCTGTATAGATAAGATAAGATTATATCTAGTATTTAATACTATTTATTAAAATATTTATTATGCAACAAATGGATAGTAGCTGCTATCTAAAATGACACTGTTTGTGACACTGTCAACGTCAACGATGAATGAACGAACCAAGCGAACAGTGCTGCACTGACTGTGTAGTGTGGTGTACAAGAAGTCGTGATCTATAGCCATAATAAAAACGTTTAATATTTTGTTAGTTAACTTAGTTTGTTATCTTACGTAGTAAAGTTATATCTATACTTGTAACTTCTTAACTTAATAGATGAATGATTTCATAATCAACGCTTGTTAATTTGTTTATTTTGCTCTATATTAATAATTTAATGTATAACTTAATTTTTTTTTACGTAACTTATTTTTTATAATTATAATATTCACAATAGACTAGAGTTTTAAAATTATAAGGCTGAATAAGATATAACACGTGAGACGGCAACATTTTTATTTTTAAGTTCGCAAATCAAATGACAATTGCAACTGTCATTTCAAGTTCAAATGAAAAAAAACAACAAAGAATATAAAATTAGATCAATGATATAACTTTTATCATATAAGTAAAATGTTTAAATGTATATACTGATTTGAAAGTAATGAATAATGACTACTGTAAGCGTACTAGTCAATGACAAAGAAGTTAAAAACGAAAGCCAACACTCAGCATGTCTCAGTTTCCAAGGCTCTTGTTTAACTATAAAGTTTACTAGTTTGTGCTGCAGCGACGTGGCGCCTGCGGCACCCACCTTTTTCAAAAGTCCAACTAACTTGTCCTTGTATGATAAATACGTAATATTAAACTTTCTTAAATGCACACAAAGTATTTTATAATAGGTTTTTTTGGTCTAAAGTCCAAGTAACTTATCCTTATATGATAAATACGAAATATTCTTGAAATGTACACAAAGTATGTATATAATATTTTTTTACAGTGCTAATGACCACACGATTTTTAAAGTAATTTTAGAACCGGCTAACCCGGGTACCCGTTCGAAATTTGTACGGATACCCGGGCAGCATTTTTCAACAATATTGACAGACCTAGTCATAAGTAACATTTATATTAAAATATTAGTCGAAAATCAAAATAACACTGGAATGTCTTCTTTATAAATGAAATCTTTTAACCAACAACGCAAACAGACAAGTGTATTGACATTATTTGGTCCAATTGGTGAGCGGGTCTTATTGACAATATAACAATCGTTCACATAGCTTTAGATTGTCTCAGCTAAAGTTTCCGATACTGTAGTGGATGCTTGGATTGCAGGTGATATGTAAGCGAAGTGTTACAACCATGGTAGCAATGTTCCCTTTAAGCAGCGATATTTGACCGACGCCACGCAGGAGTTTAGAATCACCGAGCAGCAAATTTTGTAAACTATTGCACAAAAATTGGACGTTGTGCAACTTTGCACACGAGTTGTTTTTTTTAACTATGAACACGGACCAACGAAGCTTAGACCTAGAGGGAACATTGCATGGTAGGCAAACGATTTCTCTCAATGGACACAATAACCTTTATCAACATTTTGAACATTCACAACATTTTGAACATTCACGCCAGTCAATAGTTTAAAACCAAAATGTTCGTGTAATCGTCCGGAAATTAGTTTATGTTTATAGGCCAAAATATTTTACTTTTTGACTTCCAGTACATTTATAAGTGCTGGGTCGATTAATCGTATAAAAAAATTTAATCGTTAAACACTTTTAATCGAGAAATTAATCGTTAATTTCCGCAGCCCCAATATATATATATATATATATATATATATATATATACTAGGGGCAAGTACCCGGCTTTCCCGGGTTTAACAACAACAGCAACAAAAACAACAACAGCAACAAAACAACAAAACACAAACAACAAAAACAAAACAACAACTACAACAACAGCAACAACAACAAAGCAACAACAACAAAACAACAACTACAACAACAACAGCAACAACAACAGCAACAACGACAAAAACAACAACAGAAACAGCAACAGCAACAAAACAACAAAAACAAAACAACAACAAAAACAACAAAATCAACAACAAAACAACAACAAAAAAACAAAACAACTACAACAACAACAGCAACAACAACAAAGCAACAACAACAAAACAACAACTACAACAGCAACAACAACATGAAGGACATTGTCGTCGCAGGGCAAGGGATGTGGACAACAACAACAACAGCAAAAACAACACAAAAGCAACAACAGCAACAGCAACAACAACAACAACAAAAACAAAAGCAAAAACAACAAAAACAACAGCAGCAACAACAACAAAAACAAAACAACAGCAACAACAACAAAAACAACAACAAAACAACAACAAAACAACTACTACAACAACAACAGCAACAACAACAAAGCAACAACAACAAAAAAACAACAAAAGCAACAACAAAAGCAACAACAAAGGCAACAACAACAAAAAAAATTATTTTATGGCGATAATCGCCTTCTTGTTAATCTCGACACCAAAATGTTTATTATTTTGCGTCATTATAATATTTTACGTCTTAATTTTCAATAATTTTTATTTTATATAGCTCATTTAAGGAAAAATTACATTTTGGGCCCCCGGCCCCCAGTATCTCATATATATGGAACGAAACCTGTTTAATAACCTTTCCGGTATAATTTTGTGTACGTGTACCAAATTTCACGTTATTTGGTTGGCTGGATCTTTAGTTATTAGGGAACAGACAGACAACAAATGCGTCTTATATGTATATAAAGAAGAGATATATATATATACTAGGGGCAAGTACCCGGGTTTAACAACAGTAGCAACAACAACAAAAACAACAACAGCAACAAAACAACAAAAACAAACAACAAAAACAAACAGCAACTACAACAACAACAGCAACAACAACAAAGCAACAAAAACAAAACAACAACTACAACAACAACAGCAACAACAACAGCAACAACGACAAAACCAACAACAGCAACAGCAACAAAACAACAAAAACAAAACAACAACAAAAAAACAACAAAATCAACAACAAAACAACAATAAAACAACTACAACAACAACAGCAACAACAACAAAGCAACAACAACAGCAACAGCAACAACAACAGCAACAACAACAGCAACAAACAACAGCAACAACTACAAAAACAAAACATCAACAAAAAAATCAACAACAAAACAACAACAAAACAACAACTACAACAACAACAATAACAAAGCAACAACAACAAAACAACAACTACAACAACAAAACAACAAAAGCAACAACAACAAAGCAACAACAACAAAAAAATTATTTTATGGCGATAATCGCCTTCTTGTTAATCTCGACACCAAAATGTTTATTAATTTGCGTCATTATTTTACGTCTTAATTTTCAATAATTTTTATTTTATATAGCTCATATAGGGAAAAACTACATTTTGGGCCCCCGGGCCCCAGTATCTTATATGTAAGGAACGAAACCTGTTTAATAACCTTTCCGGTATAATTTTGTGTACGTGTACCAAATTTCACGTTATTTGGTTGTCTGGATCTCGAGTTATGAGGGAACAGACAGACAACCAGACAGACAACAAATGCGGCTTATATATATAAGAAAGAATATATATATATATATATATATATATATATATATATATATATATATTATATATGTATGTATATTTATATATATTATATATCATTAACAATATAAACTATATACACTAGCGTTGGTTGGGTTGTATCTTCCACTTCCACCTTTTTTTTTACAACTTAAAAGCAAATCTTGTGAGCTTTCGCGGCTGTAAAATCTGAAATCACGGTATTTCAATATTTTCAAGATCCTTAGCAACATCATTCTTAATTAACAAAATAGCTAAGTTACTGGGCCGATCTTGGGTCATTGTTTATCGCATATATGTTTTAATGAGTTTTAATTTCGCAAAGCTTCTTTCTTCGGAAGCTAAAGTGAAAGGAATAGTTAAAAGTATTCAAAGTGCAATGTGTTTGATGGGAAAGTCACTATAACTCCTGTTTTACTGAAAGAAACTACACAATAGTAATAGAATCGTTGTAGGTGACTACAGGATTAATGGAACTTAATGATTGCAACACTTCAGCAAGTATGTAACTATCAAGATCCTTTTTTTCGCAGGCCGTGAGCTTTTCTCGAGATTCATACATCTATTCAGTAGATCATTTGTTTGTAATTGATGAAATTTATAAAGAAAACGATTTCTGATGCCTTAGTATTTGTTCAAAAAGTTTGTTTTTTTTAAAACTGGGTTCAATGGTTCCAACTTCTGTCTGTGGCAATTTCTTTTGTTAATGTTATAGCTGTTTCAAAACCACCATTTTAGGAAGATTTCAACCATTTTCAAGTATGTTCCATGGTGTCAATTGCAGTTGCTAGACTGACAAAATATTTTTGTAACTCTTTGCTGATGTAATTAAATTTGAACAATATGTCGAACCAAAAAGCATTTGAAACAATGAAATTAAAGTTCTTAAGTTGTTTGCACAATAACTCCTCTTCACTTCGAGCTTTTGGATCACTACTTTGCTCTGCAACTTCAAAAAGTGCAAAATAGATTTTGCCTCCTGGATATTGCACCACCTTTCCACTTTCCACATGGCTTTCCCATTTTGTTTCACAAAGTTATTTCACATGAATATTTCGAAAAAACTTGGAAAATGAAAACCATCGCATTGTTGAGGCAGAAAATAAAACATATTTGTTGAATTATACCCGAAAAAAGTCATTGCATCAGGACAAGTTTTTTTTCTCCATATAACATAGCACCAAGTTGTACCTGTGCCGGTACAATGGGTCAAAAATGCCCTAGTATTTAATTGTAAAAGACGAGCTTGTACGCCTGACTTATGCCACTTCATATTCGTACCGTTGTCGTATCCTTTACCGTGGATATCAGAAACATCTAAGCCCAATTTTGTCACTTCCAATAGTAAGACATGAAGCAGGTGTGCCCATTACTTTCATCTACTTCAAGAAAACGTATGAAGGGCTCATAAGTTACTTCAGAATATCCACCTCATCGGCTTACATAGCGGATAGTTAGTGACATCTGCTCTTAGTGGCTTTGGTCAGGTGTGCAATCAAGTGTTATTGATGAAAAGTATTGACTTGATTTTACTCTTCCTACAATAATTTTCCTTACATTATATCCCATAAACGAAATGAGTTCGCTTTAAAGTCGCTTTCCCAAAGTAGTGACCATGAAATTCATCAGTTTTTATTCTTCATATATTTTCCTGCAAAAACCAGATAAAATTTCGCCAGCAATTCATCGATACCCAAAAAGTTTCCATTTTGTGTTTGATGTAGTTTATCGACTGAACTACGAAAAGCCATGTTGTGCTCAGCGGAAAATCGGGCAATGGCCGTGAGACGTTGAAATACACTATGCCTTTTCACTGTTTATTATTTTTGGCTTGTTTGTCAATAGCGCATCGTGTTGTTAGCCTGTTTTCCAGCTCAAACCAATCCAAAGTAGAGGTCATATGTCCCTTTGATTTCTCACACTGTAATTTTTCAATTACCATATCAAGTTAAAGCCTAAAAATGTTCTCCTGAATCCATAAATACTTAATAAAAAGTTCTAGGAAGAATACTTTTTGCACTAGGATTTAGGTAAGGTAACCAGACGTCCAGATTTAGGCGGGGCAGTCCCAATTTCAGACCTCATGTCCCGCTGACCCTCGCTTGTCCCGGCGGGACGCCCGTTTGTCCCGCCTTGTTCAATACTTTATTTGATAAAATAAATACAATTAGTTGTATTGTGATTTCGGGTAAGAATGCATTAAATTTTCTTAATTTTAATTAAATAATTAAAACAGTGATTTTTAATAAATTTAAATTGCTTTATTATTAGCTAAGCCGGTTGGTGCGTCGATTTCTGTGGTTATTAACATTTTAGACCTTGATACGGCTTTCCCGTGACTTGTCGGTGATCCTGATACGTAAGGTGACCAGACGTCCCGATTTTTTGCTCCAGAAACCTGGGGGACCTCCCGCCCCCACCACGTCCGTCCATTGGGCCCTGTCCCGCTTTGCCCCGCCCCCCGTAAAATCTGGTCACCTTAATTTAGGATGATTATATTTTATTATATTAGTACGGCATTTTCTAATTATTTTATCCAGAAAAAACAAACAAACCCGTAAAAAAAAAGTTTTTGACCATAAATCCCTTTTATATGAGACATAATTAAAATTATTGATTATGTTCAAATGTGACAAACATTTACAGACTGAATCTGTGTTAACTTCCCTTTGCTTTATAACCCCCGGGGGGCGGGGGGGGGGAGGGGAAAGGTCTGGTCACCGATCGCTGGACCGAGCTCAGCGAGACACGTAAAATGTAAACAAAAGCACGCCGGTACATCGACCATGTGGCGTCAACGCGCGAACTGAGCTGTCACGTGAAAAAACAACAATAAGAAACCGTGAAAGTGAATTACATATGTCGTATATAGATAAACTATACCTATACCACCTATACCAGGCATGAAAGAAGGCTCAATAGCTTCCACCTCAGATGCCTGCGCCGCATCCTAGACATCAAATGGCAAGAGAAAGTCCCCAACACAGAGGTCCTGGCTCAAGCAAGCATGAGTAGTATTGCAGCAATATTAAGCCAAAGACGCCTCCGTTGGCTTGGACACGTCAAGAGGATGCAAAGTGGTCGCATACCCAAGGATGTGCTCTACAGCGAGCTGGCGACAGGGAAAAGGTCGGTTGGTCGGCCATGTCTCAGATACGTGGACATATGCAAGAGAGACATGAAAGTAGCCAACATTGATATACAAAACTGGGAAAACCTGGCAGAGGATAGGTCCATGTGGCGGGCTATAGTGAAAGAAGGATCACTAAGAGCAGAGGAGCAAACTAGGGCAGAAGCAGTCGGGAAAAGAGCGAGGAGAAAGGCCAGGAAACACTGCCCCACTGCTTTCGTGTGTGTGTCATGCAGAAGAGACTGCCACTCAAGGATTGGTCTCATCAGCCACACCAAGAGCTGCAGATAATAAAGATAAATCTATCGTCTTTCGTAGACGGACAGATGCCATACCATATAGATAAACTAAAAATGCATTAATTTAATTACGGTAAGTTCGATCGATCTGAAATTTTGATACGATGCATTTTTAGAAAACACGGGTCCATGTGCCAAATTTCAGCTCGATGGCTTCACGGGAAGTGGGTCATTTTTGACGTTTGTATTTCCGCCCGCCTAAGACAGAAAGGGTGGTGAAGTTAATATAAGGGATTTAAAAAAGTTTTGTTGATACTGTTGTTATAAAAAAACAAGTATTATGTAAAAGTAGTAACATTGTAAAAGTATTAAAAATGTTTAGTTAAAGCGCGGGGGCCCAAGGCGGTTGCCTCGTTTGCCTTGCCCTAAGACCGGTGTCCCGAAATAAAGTCTCCCCCCCCCGAGAGTTTATTTTAATACAAAGTCACCCCGAAAGCTTTGTTTTAAAATAAATGCTCCCCTTAATTATTTGAAATTATAAATAGTTGTTTTATTTAACTTTATGACACACACTATATTTTGTATTTGTTCTAAATGCATTTTTGTATGATTATTGGAAATTCAACAAATTTAGGCTTAGTCAGGGGCGTAACAATTCGAGAGCTAAAGGGGGGGGTATGCCCGAAGAGACTTATTTTTAGAGTTGGCTAAATGCCCAGAGCTAATTTAAAAGAATAACAGACAAATGAACTGAAATACAAAGAAGAATAAGTAATAAGAAAACGTGACACCGATATTTTGGAAAAAGAATTCACTCTTTACGTTTGTAAGAAGAGCATGTGTTAAGGACCTAAACGAAATTAGCGATTTCTATGTGTGCGTTAAAATAATTCAAAAAAAATTGCACTGTCTATTACCGGTAACGCTTCCAAAATTTCAGCAGAAAATTTTAAAATTTAACAAATCCAAGTAGCAAAGGTTTGTAAATGTATAAACTTTTAAAGTTGACTTTTAAAATATAGTAAAAAGAGATTTTAAATTAGATTACTTTTAGTGTAGCCGTCTCAGAACACATTGCACAGGCCAAAACTTAGACAAAAAAAACCATTAAAAAACAACAGGTTACACGATTAAACAATCAGTGTCGTAGCTAGGGTTGGTGATGCCCAATACATTAAATTCATTGTATATCCCAGATCAAAGTACTGTTGAGATATGGGTTGATGTGGGGAGCTTGTTAGCTTGAGATTAGTGTTTAGATGTGCCGCTGAATTAGTTAGGCATAAAGTCAATGAACTTACGGAATGTTCGAATCCGCGAGACTTAAGGAGTAGCTCAGAGGTGGGCTTATTTATTGATGAAATGCGGCAGGAAAATATAAAGCGTCATTTGTTGAGCGGGTAAAGACTAGCTAAATGTCATAGTAGATAGATTGCTTCAAGACGGGAACGTACTGGTCATCTAATTCTAAGTTGTCTATCGAGCAGAGGCGTCACTAGGGTTGGTGTCACCCGGGGCGGTAGCTCTTGGTGTCACCCCCCCCCCACGGCTTGCCCCATAAATCTCCTCGAGTCTGCCAAATACCGGGAACACACAGATTCTTTAGTAACGTTTTAAAATATATATCAAATATTTGTTACAAAGGCATTAGTAGAAAAGTTGAATTTAAAGTCGATAGGTAAAATATTGTAACATTTAAAAACGAATAACTAAATAGAAAAAATGTTGATTTTAAATTTTTATTTTAACATAAAATTATTAATTTTAAGTAATACGGTTTAATAACTGTAATATTTTCAAATTTCACAAACTTGCATTTACATTGCGTTCCATTAAAATGTACAACAATTACATTACATTATCAAAATTATATTATATTACCAACCATTACAGTACAACTTCAAATGAGGTAAGGTTTTAACCGTTCTGTTTTGGGTTTGCAAAATCATCAACTATCAGAATAATATGTAATAATTCAAAATACAATGTCATTAAATATATTTAAAAAATCAGAATTTAGGTTTTCTGGCCTTTAAAACTGAAAACTTGTTAATTACTTCATCGAAATCTATTTCTTGTGCCGAATCACTCTCAATGGATAACATGGCAAGATCAGAAAGCCTTGACTGCCCCATTGTAGATAGCAAATAATTCTTTATAAGCTTTAGCTTTGAAAAACTCCTTTCACATGAAGCCACAGACACACAGATTGTAACAAATAATCGTAAACTCAATGTGAGATAGGGGAGAGATTCTATGAAGTCACATTCAGCTACAAATTTCAAAACGTCAAGTACGGACCAATCTTCAGCCTCTTTGAGATCGATCTCTGCTGCCTTCAGGTGCCTTCTCAGCCTTGGTATGTCTAATAAAAGCTCTTCCTCGGACAACTGATCATAGAAAGTGGACAACCTTGGAATGGACTTTAGTAATTCTTTTTCAGTGGCAGATATTAAGCTTTTGGCTTGAACAGTCTCAAACATGGTTGCTACTTCCTTGATTGCACTTGATCTGATCTGGAGTTCAGAATGGAAACGGTCAATACACTCAAACATCGACCTTTTGTTTTCTTCCTGCAGAGTTAGTCCAGAATCTCTTGTTTTCTCACCTGAAGTCACCTGTCGCCCTTTTCATCATCCTGGGTCTGTTCTCTACTGAAATTCCAAGTTGTTCTGATTTTAAAAGCGCGTGTTCAATTGCCTGCTCTACTAGCTGATTGCGCTGCTCGTACAGAAATAGTCCCAGCGTCTCTAGCTTCGTCACCACTTTGTCAAGCCCTTAGTCTGAAGGTACAGTTGTGTAAGATTGAATTCCTCAAGTACATTACACCAAAAATAGAGGCAGCACAGTAACGCGAATTTGCAGACAGCAGGTAACATACATTGCGCTTTAACTATTGTGTCTAAATTTTCATCTGAATCACAGAGAGTTTCAATTGCCGTCACACATTCATCGAATTTTTCTTTGACTGCTTTTACTGCAGCATGGTGAGAGCTCCAGTGTGTTGTTGATAGTTTTTTTAAATGAGACTCCAGTGTTTTCCATTAAAACATCCCATCGATGAGTGGAAGCAGCGAAGAAAGAAAACATTGTCTCAAGAGTTCCAAAAAAGTCTCGCAAGAAGCATTATCAGCAAAAGAGTGTTGGCCGCACAGGTTAAGCGAATGATCCACACATCCATTAAAATAGCTTTCCCGTTCCTCTTTTTTAAAATGGCCTGTACATCTCCATGGATTCCAGCCATTCTCGCAGCATTATCGAGTCCATCGCTTTCTAGATTTGTAATACTTTCAGAACTGATGTCAACAGTTTTTTTCCCCTTTAAAGGGAAAAATCCCAGGAACACTTCTTTTACTTCCACTTTTCTATTGTGAATCTTCACATATCTTATCACTTGGGACATTTGATCAGTGTGTGATGTGTCAGGTGGGCTATCGAACATCATCCCGAAATACCTGGAAGATTTTATGTCCATGACAAGCTTCTCTTTCACATGATTTGCTAGAACATGTATAAACTCATTCTGAGTTGTTGGTGCTAGATAAGATACCGATGCTTTGAGTTTACATGTGCTTTGCTTTTACCTCATTAGGTGCTCTTTCAGGACTGGATCATATTTAGATAGCATCTCAACCATTTCAAGAAAGTTTCCTTTATTAAATGAAGATTCATATTCATTGTGGCCCCGGAATGGCAGATTTTGCTTGGCGAGAAACAATGTAATATCCAGCAACCTATGCAAGATGTCTCTCCACTTTTTCTTCTCAATGTCCATCATAACAATACTTTCGTCGTCAATTGTTTTGTGCAATCTAAGCCCTGCTGCCAATGTTTTCCATGTTTCAAGGCAATGTAAGTGTGATTCGGATCTCTCATGATTATGCACCTTCGGGTTCAGTTTCCACCACTGCTGAAACCCAGTCACAAATTTGGATGTCATGTCTGTAGCATTGGTGGCAAATAGTCTGTAGCAAAAACAATATAGTGTCTCACTGACGAGTGAGTACATCATCCATGATCGCAACATTTTCTCGCCATTGGGCATCACCTTGTAAAACCACATTTTTGATAGCTGGCGAACATCTCCTTTGGAATTGGAATTTAGCCTTGTTGCTGTTTTGAAAGGTCCGTCTTTGTTCTGGATAGAAGCACTTCTCCTTTTGATGATTTCAACTCGCAAATGATATGGAACTGGTATATTCCAATATGAAGCATCATCTAAAATATTACTGTTTCCCCACTCAACCTGATTCTTTACCTCATTTACAGTATCATGGTAAGAGTCACCTTTAGTAAACTCTTCTGCTTCAAATTCATCCATTTCCTTAATTTGTTTTACTGTTTCATTTTCTTCAAATTTAACTTCTTCCTCTTCAGCAGAATGCATACTTGTGCATCAGAAAAATTATCATTATCAATTTGTGTCTGAGTAACTGTGTCTTTTGATGAACCCTGACCATCATCTGATCTCATGCCTGACCATCATCTGATCTCATGCCTGACCATCATCTGATCTCATGCCTGACCATCATCTGATCTCATGCCTGACCATCATCTGATCTCATGCCTGACCATCATCTGATCTCATGCCTGACCATCATCTGATCTCATGACATATTGAAGCATGGATCCTCGTAATGTTATAAGTGATTCTTTTTTTTTCTTATTTGCTTTTCTTTGCTTGCATCCATTTGTCCTCTTAGATGTATGTAATCCACGTGGCATGATATATCTTTGAACACAAAAATTTTTTTTAAAAATTAAATAATTTTAAAATTGCTTTAAAGATTTCTTCCTAACTTATTTAATTGCTAAAAAAAGTAATTTCAAAATATTTTTACTCATAAAAATTACACATTTACGACATCATTCCATTTTATATGTTATCATTTTTTTTAACAACCTCCAGTTATTTGTTGGTAATCACTAACAGAAAAAGTACTTACTTATTTGTGCTCGTAAACGCGACACCTTTTGTAATGTTTCTTCTTTAAATTGTTGTCTAAGTGTAACTTACTAATTAATTTCGTAACGGTGACCAGTAAAATAGCCCATAACAAAAGAGCGCAGATATAGATTGGAGGCGATTGTTTGAATGGATGCTAATGTTTCAAGATGGACTATCAGCGAGGTATAGCGCTTTTATGTTTGCGCCAATCTGTCGTCTCGCCTTCATTGTATAGAATAGGACTGCGATAAAGCTTTTAAATAAAAAATATATGTTTTGTGTAATGAAAACAATAACGTTGAACTTTGTATTTGTTTAATAATAAAGCTCAAATCTATTGTTTTCATTACACGATTCGTTTGTGTCTTAAACAAAGTTCATTCACTTTCATCGTGCGCTCTTTAATGACATACATGTGCCAAAATTTATTATTTAAAGAAGGACAATGTTCCCAACATTCGCTCCCCTAGAACATTGTTCTATGTGATGTTTGATAGACTTATATTGAGTTAGGACCTTGTTATTTTGTACTACCTAAAAAATTGTCTCACGATACACCTTTCACAATTTGTGCTATGATAGATTGAAACATGGACAATATCCCAGCGGCAATAACTCATTTTTGTCAAAAACTCAACTTAGAACATTGTTATTCTAGGGGGCGAATGTCAAACAAGCCTTAAGTTAAATTGAAAAAAGTTAATTAATTAATTGAATGCCATTTTTTAAAGTTTAAGTCTTGACTGTCATACTTTAAAAGAACATTAAATTTTCTAAAATTGGTCTAACTTTTGAACGTATCAAAAATTTAAGTGTCATTTGGCTTACTTTTGTAACTTTATTTCAAAATTAGCCAATTATTATTAAAGAATTATTTAACCAGGTAAAGGTATACTATAATGTGGCATTTTGACTCAAAAATAAGTCGAGAAAATTCTCACTATCTTACATGGTTTTAACAAATTTAAATAAAGGATTCATCTGGCTTACCTTTGCTGCTCCAAGAATGTGTAATTATGAACTGTAGACAAAATACTTGAATTTAATAGATTATATATTCAGTAATATGCTTTATAATGTTCAGACCAGACGGTTTTCAACGTTAAAAATTCGTCGCTGCAGGTGCGGTTCTGATCGCGTCGTTCAAAATCAACTTTGCTTCGGCTGCCGAACGTACGCATCACGCGATCTATCAGTGAAAATCGTTTCATACGAAATCGAAAATACTGAAATGTTTTTATTTGAAATTAATTTAGTCTTTAAGGTTATTTTAAAAAGTACATATACTCAAGAAAAATACGAAAATCATGTTTCTAAGAGTACATTACATTAACATAGATATGCATGTTTAATAATAATAAATTTAAAAAAATAATTCAAACACGTTAAATACCTTATTTTCCTATAAATAAATAAAAAAACAAAACAAAGAAAACCTAACTATTTATTTTTTAAAGAAAAATCTTACCCCCCCCCCTCAACTGTCATGGAGGAAGTAGTGAGTTGGGATTGGTCTCACAGGCTGACTCCGTGTGTCGGTATGTCAAAGCCCAGTTAGTTGGATTTTCTTCTAAAACAAAAGACACCGCTTCTTTTATGTCCAGCCTTTTTTTTTATAAAATGTGCGGCTTTTTCTTTCCTTTTTTTCCTAATTAGTTTTATGGTAGTTTGTGGAGACGTTTTATTATTGCATGTTACTGATATTTTATTTTATTAATAAGTTTTCGGTTTAAACGTATTTCATTGTATTTCTCAATTTCTTTCTAGATGAAAAAAAATGTGTCTTCTTATTTTTCAGACATAAAATCGTACACAGTAACTTTTAGGCTTGGGTGTCACCCCCTTATGGGTGTCACCCGGGACGGCCCCCCCCACTGCTATCGAGTCATGGTTTGCTGAGGTATGATGTTGTCTAATGTGTTATTCTAATGTAATAATCACGCAAAGGGGGGCATGAAGAAGTAATGTATATCTGTGTGTATGTGTGTGTGTATGAATGCATATATGTATGTATGAATGCATGTATGTACGTACGTACGTACGTCTGTATATATGTATCTATATATGTATGTATCTATATATGTATGCATGTATGTATGTATGTATGTATGTATGTATGTATGTATGTATGTATATGTGCATGTAATTATGTATGTATGTGTGTGTATGTATGTATGAATGTTCGAAAGTATGTATGTGTGTATGCATGCATGTTTGTATGTATGTTTAATATTTCTTTTTATGATCCCAGTTTTTTCACCCCGTGTGGTTACTTAATTGGGTCGCTCACACCCACTTTCGCCCGAATTCAAAAGTAGATTTAAACCGAGTCTACTGAACTTTGTAGGCCGATACACTGTGGTTCCCAAAGCGGTCCGTGCGAACCACCAGGGGTCCCCGGTACAATTCAGGGTTCCGTGAAAATTAAAATTGATTAGGGGGTCCCTGAACAACGTCAGGGGGTCCGCGCAATGTTTAATATATGATAACTAGGTTGTGCTGCGGCGCCGTGGCGCCTGCGGTGCCCACTTTTTAGGGCGCCTAAGGCGCCCACCTTTTTCAAAAGCCCAAATAACTTGTCTTTGTTTGATAAATACAAAATATTAAACTTTCTGAAATGTACACAAAGTATTTTATAATAGGGTTTGTAGGGCGCCTACGGCGCCCACTTTGTTTTTTGTCAAAAGCCCAAGTAACTTATCCTTGTTTGATAAATACGAAATATTAAACTTCCTGGAATGTACACAAAGTATTTTATAAGTAACCATCATAAAATCCTCTTTTTAAATCCCTTATATTAACTTCGCGGCCGTCTCTGTCGTCATCTCTCTCTCTCTCTCTGTCTTGGGCGGGCGGAAAAACAAAAGTAAAAAATGACCCACTTACCGTAATCCGATCGAGCTGAAATTTGGCACACGGGTCCCGTCCGACCTAACAATACATCGTATCACAATTTCAGATCGATCGAACGTACCGTAATTAAATTAATGCATTTTTAGTTTATCCTTATATGAGGTATGTAATTCAAATTCACGGTTTGTTATTGTTTTTTTCCCAAGTGATAGTTTGAGTTGACGCATGCTTTTGTTTACATTTTACGTGTCATGCTGAGCTCGGTCCGCCCCGGCCCCCCAGGGTTATGAAGGTCTGTAAATGTTTGTCGGGTTTGAAAATAATCAATATTGTTAGTTATGTCTCATATATAAGGGATTTATAGTCAAAAACTTTGTTTTTACGGGTTTGTTTTTTAAATCCCTTATATTAACTTCGCGGCCGTCTCTGTCGTCATCTCTCTCTCTCTCTGTCTTAGGCGGGCGGAAAAAAAAGAGTAAAAAATGACCCACTTACCGTAATCTGATCGAGCGGAAATTTGGCACACGGGCCCGTCGCACCTAACAATGCATCGTATCAAAATTTCAGATCGATCGATCGTACCGTAATTAAATTAATGCATTTTTAGTTTATCCTTATATGAGGTATGTAATTCAAATTCACAGTTTGTTATTGTTTTTTTTCCACGTGAAAGTTTGAGTTGACGCGTTGAGGCGACCCATCGAAGTACCGCGTGCTTTTGTTTACATTTTACGTGTCACGCTGAGCTCGGTCAAGCGAATCGGTGACCAGACTTTTCCCCCTCTCCCCACCCCCCCAGGATTATGAAGCAAATTTGAGTTAGACAGATTCAGTCTGTAAATGTTTGTAACGTTTGAAAATAATCAATACTGTTAGTTATGTCTCATATATAAGGTATTTATAGTCAAAAACGTTGTTTTTACGGTTTTTAAAAAAAATTACATTGTTCCCTTCTCCAAAATTAAAATATGAGCTACACAATGACGTCTTATAATATTTTTTACAGCGCATCTTTAATTTATAATCATTTTGCGCATCGATGCACAACTTGTATTTTAAAATATAAGATCAAACAATGACGTCATATATTTTTTTAACAGTGCTAATCACCACACGATTTTTTATCTGCTATAGACTGTTGTACATCGTTCCTCAGCGATCCACATCCAATGAATGAGTGAGCCAGTGACCTGGACTATTATTTTATTTATAAAACTGTAAATTTTGTTATTATGGGAATTAAAATAAATAACTTTAAATAAAATAGTATGTGAATGCCTTTTCTACTAATTAAATACCATCTTAGGCGCTATCAGTAATGAAATACAATGTTGTTTTGCTTAGAAAAGTTAGTAGAACTACTGTAATTTCCACATCTATAACCAATCAAAATACTGGGTTTATTGAAATGTCAAGTTTGATGCGTAAGAAATGCGGAATTCCTATAAGTAGGTCAGAAAAATACAAGTTTTTAACTTGAGTCAATGAGGGTTGCAAGGTTGTGTATTTTTGTATGTGTCGGGAAGTTATATTTATCTAAATTGCATCATATCATCAAATAAATGAATGCCTTCAATGAGAGATTATTTCCTCAATATTGTTTTGAAAAAGACGAAGACTATAATCGTTTACTCTTTTACACGGAAGTACGCTGGTTATCAACAAGTACATATTTAAATCGATTTAATGCTCTCTTTGATTCAGTGTCCGAATTCCTGTAAAACAAAGACAATGATTTGCAACTTAATTAACTCAAAATAAAACAAACCCGTAAAAACAAGGTTTTTGACTATAAATCCCTTACATATGAGACATAACTAAAATTATTGATTATGTTCAAACGTGACAAACATTTACAGACTGAATCTGTCTTAACCCCCCTTTGCTTCGGTTGGGGGGGAGGTCTGGTCACCGATCGCTGGACCGAGGTCAGTGTGACACGTAAAATGTAGACAAAAGCACGCCGGAACATCGCGTCAACGTGCGAACTGAACTGTCACGTGAAAAAAAAACAAGAACAAACCGTGAAATTGAATTACATATGCCGTATAGAGATAAACTAAAAACGCATTAATTTTATAACGGTACTTTCGATTGATCTGAAATTTTGATACGATGCATTTTTAGGTGCCACGTGGCTGAGTGCCAAATTTCAGCTCGATGGCTTTACGGGAAGTGGGTCATTTTTTACTTTGTTTTTCCACCCGGCTGACAACGAACGACAGACAGACAGAGAGAGAGAGAGAGAGAGAGAGAGAGAGAGAGAGAGAGAGAGAGAGAGAGAGACAGAGAGAGACGGTGGTGAAGTTAATATAAGGGATTTTAAAAAACAACCTCGTAAAAACAAAGTTTTTGACTATAAATCCCTTCTATATGAGACATAACTTAAAGTATTGATTATGTTCCAACGCGACAAACATTTACAGCCTGAAACTGAGTGAATTCTACCTGGTTAAAACACGAGATGTGGTCACCGATGGCTGGCGTGAAGTCAAGTGACCCATAAAATGTAAACAATAGCGACTGCTGCATATAGTTTTATATAGATAAACTAAAAATGCATTAATTTAACTACGGTACATTCGATCGATCTGAAATTTTGATGCGATGCATTGTTAGGTGACATGGGTCTATGTGCCAAATTTCAGCTCGATGGCATCACGGGAAGTGTGTCATTTTTTACTTTTGTTTTTCCGCCCGCCCGACGACGAACGACAGACAGAGAGACAGAGAGAGACGGCGGTGAAGTTAATATAAGGGATTTAAAAAGACATATCCTTTATGAATGATTTATTTACCCAACTTTAACGAAACTAATTTGAAACTACAAGGTGACCAATTAAATGTAATCAAAACTAAAAGCGTTATTCTGAGTTTGTTGCAAACCTTTTTCGGTGCAAACAATACTTAGGAACAGGAGAATGTCCTCAGTTTCCAAATCTTTTGAAATGGCAAAATAGAGATACAGATTTGCTGACTTAGGGGCCGTCCATAAATGACGTCATGCAATTTTGACCAATTTTTCAACCCCCCCCCTCGTCACGTGTCGTTACAAAAAGTTAGCCCCCCCCTCTCCAATAATACGTCACAAAGCTTTGACCCCACCCCTTCTAAAAAAAAGCACCTTATTTTCCATTTGAAAATGAGTATGTTTCAAATCACTTTTTTTCATTTAAGTATTTATTTTGTGTATGTCTACATTGTAATATCGTAATACGCGTGAAGCTATGTAAAACGGCATTAAATAAATTGTAAGCCGGCGCTTCTCAAACTTTTCGTATTAGACGACAAGCAGGAATTCTTTTTAAATCCCTTATATTAACTTCACTGCCGTCTCTCTCTGTCTCTCTCTCTGTCTGTCGTTCGTCGTCGGGCGGGCGGAAAAACAAAAGTAAAAAATGACACATTTCCCGTGATGCCATCGAGCTGAAAATTGGCACACAGACTTGTGTCATCTAACAATGCATCATATCAAAATTTCAGATCGATCGAACGTACAGTAATTAAATTATGCATTTTTTAGTTTTTCTCTATACAACATATGTAATTCAATATCACTGTATGTTGTTTTTTTTCCACGTGACGGTTCAGTCACGCTTTGACGCACCCGTTTGGCCCACACTACCTCCCGTCCCTTCCCCCATTTTTAAAGCCAGGGGATATCACTCGGTGTCAGTCTGTAAATGTTTGTCGCGTATGAACATAATCAATACTTTTAGTTATGTCTCATATATAAGGGATTTATAGTCAAAAACTTTGTTTTTACGGGTCTTTTTTATTTTTTATTGTTGATAGACCTAGAATATATAGATACAGGACGATTCCTCAAATTGATTTCGATCTTATAATGACAGTTTTCCTGCTAAGTATATGCACATCAAAGAAATTTGGTATAAAATTACCACATTGATATCAAATCTCATGTTTTCTAAAAATTGTTTAGTATGCGCTGGAAGAGGAATATGGCGAGTACTGTACGGACCCCACATTTGTACAGGAGAGTAGGGTGTCACCTTGTGCGTCGCAAAATACAGTAATACTGCAAGTTGAAGACTGAAGAATACTGTGACATTAATAAAATATCCAATGTTATCATAACTTTTTACTCCGAAGCTCACGATTTTTTTATTTTTTTTTGGTTGTATGGACGAGGCGCGTTTAAATTGTTGCATTCTCTTGTGGAATTTATAAACTAACGAAAAATACATGGCTACCGCTATCGGGCGGTTTAACCGAGGGGTCTGTGAACAGCGGTAAATTATCTCATTTGCAGTAAAAAGGGAACTCTTGGCGTTTGACCAAAAACCAATCGAACAATTATATCAAACTTAAAACGTTTATAATTGTATCAAATAGACTCCCCCACCCCCCCCCCAAGGATATTCCATGTAGTTTTGACTTAAAATATCTATACATAATTATATTCAGATCATTTTTAGACACTTGACATTCTTGTAAAACTCACCAGTTGAATTTTCGGGGTGGGGGGGGGGTAACGCACACAGAAACTTGTATATTTTTGGGTGACGGGCAAAAAAGTTCGCCGACTACTTGATAACTTACGCCAACAGGTGTCTGATGGCCTACCGACCGGCACTTTGAGAAGCACTGATTAAAAAAAAATTCATTAAATAAATTGTAAGTGACCAAATATTTCAGTGGAAGTTTTATTTAAGTTACGCTTTTGAAGTGACGTCCAATTTCTTCAACCCCCCTCCATCCCCCTCGTCACGCATCGTCACAAAAGTGTGACCCCCTCCCCCCTAGGTGCGTGACGTCATTTATGGACGGCCCCTTACTCAACTTACTGTCAAAACTTAACGGCTCTTTATGCAGACCTCAAACCTGAAACAAAGATTTGAAGGCATTCTTCACTTGGATATTCCCGACTGGCAGTTGAACTTTTTAGCGCAAGGATAAACTCAGATCCCAAACACAGATGAATCCATACTAATAGAGGAGCAGCTTAAATATGAGGAACTTAAACCAATGTTTGAACTAGGATACCACAAATTCTGGTTACAAAGTCCGATCCAAATTTTATATCCTGCATTATTCGTGGGTTATTGTACAGCCCAATGTTAGGTCCTGGATTATGGATTATTGTACAGAAGTTTTTGACTGCTTTCCCGTCTTCCTATTTGGTATAACAAAGATTAAGTGGCGTTATAAACCTCATCGTTAATAAAAAAAACAGAGAAAGACTAGAAATTGGTGTTCGTGGGGATTTGCGGTTGCTACTCACAAACATTGAGTCGGTCATAAATGCACTCATAAAATCTCATCACGTTAATCCAAGTTATTAATTGTTTTCAATTTTTTTAAAGTGATAATTTCAATAAATAATAAATACCATACTTCTTCATCAAAATGTTGCTTTTTTTAAAATTGTAAGTTTTGCACTATACATTTATGTAGTTTTTTTAACTTGGGGGGTCCATGGGAAAGTTTTGACTATAAAAAGGGTCCGGGTAATCCCTTATTTCAGCACATTTTATATTTCAAGTCATCAAAACTTTTTTTTCAAACTTACTTCATTAATTATTGTTATGAAATCTATTTTAAAATTAAACCATTATTTTTTGTTGAAATAAAATTACTATTTTACGATTTGTACGAAATAAAAATTTATATATTTCACTATCTTCTGTGACTATCGACGCCATTGTTGTTGTTGGAAGTCTGCTTTTAAAAACTTTTTTCTAAGTTAAAAACCCCTTTAAACTCAACAAAACACACGAAAAACTAATTGTAAAGCATTAAATACTTTTTAAATTTCTGATTTAAGTGTTTAACTTATTAGTAAAAGTAATTTATTTTATTTATTTTGTTCTAAAAATTTAAAATGCGCTGAAATAAGGGATTACCAAGGGTCCGTGGGTCAAAAAAGTTTGGGAACCACTGCTCTAGATAGTAAAAAAAACTTTCCCACCGTCCGAACACCTGGCGTTTGTGCGACTTTACCGTTTATAGTTACATCACAACAGAGGCGTCACTAGGGTTGGTGTCACCCGGGGCGGTCTCTCATGGTGTCACCCCCTAACAAATTAACCAATAGAACTCCCCGGAGTTTTCCTGTGTCAAATAACGGGAACACTAAGATTAGTGTAACTTACTAATTCATTTCTGGACAGTGACTCGTAAAATAGCACACAACAAAAGAACGCATATGAAGATTTGAGGCAATAGTTCTAATAGATGCTAATGTTTCAAGATGGACTACCAACGAGGTACAGCGCTCCTATGTTTGCGCCCATTTGTCGTCGCTCTTTCATCGCGCGCTCTTTAATGGCATATGATAAGAATTTAAAGAAGAAAATGTTCCCAACATATGTCAGACAAGCCTTTAACTTAAAAAAAAAGATTAATTATTTAACTTAATGATATTTTTTAAAGTTAAAGTCTTGTCTGTCATACGTTAACATCATTTTTTTTAAAAAAACTTTCGTCTAACGTTTGACGTGTCCAAAATGTATGTGTAATTTGGCTTACCTTTTTAAACTTTCATTATTAAATTCAATCATTATTAAAGAATTATTTTAGCCAGAAAATGTATAATATGGCCTTTTGACTCAAAAATAATTCGAGTAAAGTGGAACTCAAAGGGACCCTAAAAAATTGACTTACAGAGTTTTCGAGTTAAGGAAAATCCTACTGTGGAGGGAGTAAAGTTTGTATGAGGGGAGGGACTTTCCCAGTTGTTATTTTAGGTTTTGGTGTCACCCCCCTGATGGTGTCACCCGGGGCGGCCCGCCCCCTCCGCACCCCCCTAGTGACACCACTACATCCCAAACCCATGCCTTCAAAGACATAATCCTTGTTTTATTAAACAAAACAACTCCCTTTATACACACAAAAACTGCCTGTGGGTCAATTTGTAGAGCGTTAAAAAAATCAAGTAATTAAGCAATTTTTCAAAATTTGTTACGCCCCTAAAGTGTGTCAAATGGTGTGGTCCTCACCCCCCTCATATTTCTCTACATATACTTCACCACCATAAATCGCATTAAAGTATTAAATATTACTATAATACACATTTAATTATTCGTTATTCCTTTGTTTTTGAGTGATCTCTTTGTGTTAAATTGAAAGTGTAATGGGGGTGGATTTACTGTGGGGACAGGGTAGGGGAGAATTTATTTTAATCGGGAGGAAAATATTCCCCCCACCCCGGAGGGTTTGTTTTAAAATAGATCCCCCGGGGTGAGACTCTGTATGGGGGAGGATTTATTTTGCAACACCAGCCGTGTGTCCAGTGGCGTAGCTAGAACTTTTGCCGCCCGGGGCGGTCTTCAATTTGCCGCCCGTTTTAGGAGCCGTACATAAATGACGTCACGCACCGAGTAATACATTTGTGACGATGTGTGACGAGGGGGTTGTGTTTAAGTAATCTGACGTTACGTGCAACTTTAAATAATATTTCCGTTTAAATATTTGATTACTGACACTTTATTTAATGACGTTTATGTAAAACGAGTGTTACGATATTAGAGTGCAGCCTTACACTAAAAACATATTTAAATGAAAAAATTCGATTTGAATCATTCAAATTTTCAAATAGGAATTACGGCTCTCCAGGTTTGTGACGTCATATTGAAGAAGGGGTCTAAGTTTTTGTGAGAAAGCGGGGAAAGTGGTGAAAAATAAGCCAAAATCGCGTGACGTCATTTAGTCGATTATATGCTGGTTTTTATAATTTAATAAACATGAATAGTAATGTGCTAATGAAACGAAGTAAAGGTGGGAAACATGTTTACCATGAACCCCTTTCCAGTCCATGATGGACTATGGGGCAAGTGATGTAGCGTTCACAAGTTTTTAGCCATGGCACCACCAACGAACAGGGGAATTTGTGGCCAGCACAATGCCCCAGGGGCCTTGCCAGTACCCGGGCTCGAACCCGCGGATCTGCCTCGGATCGATAGTCCAGTACGCTACCACTTAGACCATCGTGCCCACATATGTTTACCATTGCGTGCCATGTTTATGTAAGCAGTAATAAAAGAGGCCGCATAAGATGATATACCTATCAATACACATAAAATTACACGATACCCTTTTTAGAGGCAACAAGAATGTTACTGAGGTCGCAGCCCCCCCCCCACACACACACCATGAGACAAAATATATTCCAAATTTACACCCAAAAAAACTTAACCAAACAAAGAAATTGTATACATCAGTTAGTATGTAAGCATATTTATACATTTACTTTCATAATAGAAAAATCGTATATTAGTATTATGATATCGAAATTTAAATTAATTGTAATATCTTGTTCTATGGACAATATTACAAGATTTATTTGTCTTAAATCGCTCAATGTGGAACGAAGATAATTTTTATCAACTTCAGTTTGGAGAAGCTCCTTTCACAATCAGCGGCACTGATAGTAATTCTTAACTCCGCCGTAGCCGGTCCCAAGCCCGGGTAAGAGAGGAGGAGGGTTGTGCGAAGGACTAGCATCCCTTCCCGTAAAAAAGCCTTGCTACAAAAACATGAACAAAGAAAAAAATGGGAAACTCGGACCTTGGAGATGATTGGTCTCGTAACAGAGAACTTATTAAGCTGGGTGGCCAAAGCCAACTGGAAACCACACGGCAGACAACCGTCCTCTCCAGTAGGACCACCACCAGCTTAGGAACATGGAACGTAAGGACCATGTTCGAAGCTGGAATAACTGCCCAAGTTGCTGCCAAAATGCAACGGTACAAGCTAGCCATACTAGGGATAAGTGAATCCCGATGGACTGGCTCAGGTCAGATGAAGCTCAGCACAGGAGAACTGCTACTATATTCAGGCCATGATGAAGAAAACGCAGCCCACACCCAAGGATTAGCAATCATGCTTTCCAAAACTGCTCAGAACGCCCTTTTAGGGTGGGAAGCCCATGGTCCTCGAATAATCACCGCAAGATTTAAGACCAAAAAGCAAGAAGTCAATATGGATCTTCTTCTGGTATACGCTCCTACTAACGACAGTAAAGAAGAGGACAAAGAGGACTTCTACAACAGACTGAGAACCATTATCCAAAAATGTCCTAGGAGCAATGTGATTATTCTAATGGGCGACCTAAATGCAACAATAGGCAGCAACAATAATGGATATGAAGAATGCATGGGAACACATGGCCTCGGAGAGATGAACGATAATGGTGAAAGGCTAGCAGATCTATGTGCTGCAGATGGACTGGTCATCGGTGGAAGTCTCTTCATGCATATAAATAGCCACAAAGCAACATGGATATCACCAGATATGTCAACGGCTAACCAAATCGACCATATCGGTATCTGCAAAAAGTTTAGAAGATCTCTCCAAGATGTAAGGGTGAAAAGAGGGGCAGATCATCATCTACTGATTGCCCAACTAAGGCTCAAATTGAAAAAGAATTTGACAAGTGAGGGAAGCAAGTGCCAACGTTTTAACACTACTCTTTTGAAAGGGGGACCAAAACTTAATGAGTTCAAACTTACGCTAACAAACAAATTCCAGATCCTACAAGAACTTGGCAACGAAGAAACAGTTGACCAAAACTTGAAAAGTATCAAAGACATACTCACGACCACCTGTGAAGAAGTGTTGGGTCCAAGACAACAAACGCATAAAGAATGGATTTCTAATGAAACCATGGAGAAAATCCAACAGAGGAAAAAGAAGAAGGCAAATCTCAACAACAGCCGCACCAGAACCGAAAAAGCTAGAGCATCAGCAGAATACGCCGAAGCCAATAAAGACGTTAAACGTAGTATAAGGTCAGATAAAAAGAACTACATAGAAGGACTAGCAATTGAAGCAGAAGAGGCAGCTTACCATGGAAACACAAGAGAACTATTCAGTACAATAAAAAAGCTATCCGGAAAGTTCAAAAACCCAGAGAGACCTATTAAAACTAAAGATGGAAAATCTATACCTGATGAAGAGGGTCAGAAAAAAAGATGGATATAACATTTTGAAGAACTCCTCAACCGACCAGCCCCACAATACAAACTCAACATAGAGCCAGAGGAACAAGATCTAGAAATAGACTGCAGCACACCCACAAAACAAGAGATAAACAGAGCAATTAAACAACTAAAGAAAGGCAAAGCAGCTGGTCCAGACAGAATACCAGCAGAAGCCTTGACAGCAGATATCACGACTAGCTCTGCAATGCTACACATTCTTTTCAAGAAAATGTGGGAGGAAGAACAGATTCCGATGGAGTGGAAAGAAGGACATCTCATTAAGCTCCCAAAGAAAGGAGATCTTAGCTCTTGCTCCAACTATAGAAGAATAACTCTGCTATCCATACCAAGCAAAGTATTTAACAGAGTGCTGCTAAACAGAATGAGGGACGCAATAGACACCCATCTTAGAGACCAACAAGCAGGTTTTTAGAAAAGATAGATCATGCACTGACCAGATTGCCACACTGAGAATTATATTGGAACAATCCCTAAAGTGGAACTCACCTTTATACATCAACTTTATTGACTATGAGAAGGTTCGCGATAATGTTGACAGGCCAACCCTGTGGAAGTTACTAAGAAAATACGGGATACCACAAAAACTGACTGACATAATTAAGGCTTCCTACGAAGGACTTACATGTAGAATTGTCCATGGCCAACAAGCAACAGTGGCTTTTGTGGTACAGACCGGAGTCAGCTTTCCCCTTTCTTATTTCTGCTAACCATCGACTACATAATGAAAATGTCTACAGAGCAGAAGAGAAATGGTATCCAGTGGACACTATGGAAACAACTTGATGACCTGGACTTTGCGGATGATCTGGATTTATTATCACACTCACAGCAACAGATGCAGGAGAAAACCAACTATGTAGTACAGTTCTCTGCATGCCTTGGCCTGAACATCCATAAGGAAAAAAGCAAAGTCCTTGAAATAAACACATCAAGCAACACTCCAATAACACTGGAAGGAACAAATCTTGAGGAGGTGGATAGCTTCACATACCTTGGAAGCATAATCGACACACAAGGAGGGACAGATGCCGATGTAAGAGTGAGAATTGGCAAAGCAAGAACATCATTTAAACAGCTAAAAAAAGTTTGGAACTGCAACAACTTGACTCTTCATACCAAGGTCAGGATATTCAACACCACAGTAAAGCCTGTCCTACTGTATGGGGCAGAAACATGGTGAATAACAGCAGCCATTTCTAAAAAGCTTCAAGCTTTTATAAACACCAGTCTCCGAACAATTCTCCGAATCCGCTGGCCAAATGTCATCACCAACGAGGACCTCTGGCAACGCACACAACAAGCGCCAGTGGAAGAGCTAATACGCCGGCGCAGATGGAGATGGATTGGCCACATTCTCAGAAAGCCTACATCCAGCATTTGAGACAAGTTCTCACATGGAACCCCCAAGGCAAGAGGAAAAGAGGTCGTCCCAAAATGACCTGGAGAAGGGAACTGGAGGCAGACATCAAAATGAGCGGGCACAGCTGGGGACAGATTGAGAGACTGGCGCAGGACCGGGATGCCTGGAGAGACTTTGTTCATGGCCTATGCCCCAGATGGGACGAAGGGCGATGATGATGATAGTAATTCTTGAAAAAATTCATAGCGAAATTACAATGTTGGGTACAGAATTCTCCAATCTATGTTGTTGTTGTTGTTGTTGGCTTCCTCAGGTCTCGTAAGACGACGGAATTTTCTGTGCTCCTTTGGGATCCGCGCTCATGGCCCTGCAGCTTCGGCTGTGGCTGTACAAGCCCACTCGCGAATGGCAGCCTTTGCCGCACTTCTGACACCGAAAGGCAGCACCTGTAACTGGCTGATTTGCTCTCCTTTTCCTCTTTAGGCGGTCCACGTCTGCTACCTGCCGCACGTCTCTTTCTCCTGCTTCTAGCCCGGCAGTCAACGCCTGTCTCCATCTGTATCTGTCCCCAGCGAGTTCCTCCCAGCTATTTATGTCGATGCCAATAGCTTTGAGGTCTCTCTTGCAGACATCTTTGTAACGGAGGTGAGGCCGGCCTGTAGTCCTCTTTCATTTGGCTAGCTCAGAGTGGAGGATCTATATTGTTGAATAAATTTTAATAGATTAAGGGGGCCTTTTCCCCCGGTTTTCTAACATAATGCCTCTTCTTGTAGTGTAGGTACAGTACAGCCATAAAAACCAGGATCCTTTTTCTTTCCATATTGAACTGTTCTTTATCAATGTCAATAAAGTAATTTATTTGATGTTCAAATGCTTCATTTAGTAGGTTACATGGTATTACGAATATTTTCTTGCAATGATCAACAACTCATCAAAGCGTTCTTTTATTTTCTTTCATAATTCCATCCATGTATAAAAACATTTTTCCTTGTACTTCTTGTACTAAAAACAGAACCACGTCTTCTGAATTTTCCCTATCCATACTTTTTCTCCTTCGAACTCAGCGTTCAGTGGATATTTCAATCTCTTCACAAATTGTTTGGCTGATATATTACAGCATTTTGTATTAGCACATCTCTTTGTTCCATGCAATGGCATTGCATTAATTTTAAAAAAACCCGTGAAAACAAAGTTTTTGACTATAAATCCCTTTTATGAGTCATAACTAACAGTATTGATTATTTTCAAACGCGATAAGCATTTACAGACTGACACCGAGTGATGTCCCCTGTCTTTTAACGGGGGATGGGACGTGAGGGGGTGTCGGGACGACGGTCGACGTCTAAGCGTCAACTCAAACTCACGTGGAAAAAAACAATAACAAACAGTGAATTTGAATTACATACGTTATATAAGGATAAGCTAAAATGCATTAATTTAATTAAGGTACGTTCGATGTGGCGATATTTATAGCACATATTATTCAGCCCAGCAGCGGTGATGTGTTTTTTGCGTACTTTTCTTATAAAAGAGTTATCTGTGACTTATACCGCTTAGTTTTCCAAACAAATGTATACCTTTTTTGAGCGATTAAAAATTTTTGAACGGTTTTGCTTAAGTTATAATATCCACTATGTAATAAAAAAAATGTTGTGCGAATCCGTTAATTAAGACTCGAAATTACAAATATTTTTGTTTCACCTTGGTTTTCCCCCTTCAAAAGAAAAAGGGCGGTTGTCGAAAATGGTTGTATTTTTCAAATGCCCACAAATGCCGCCCCCCTAATGAGTGCCGCCCGGGGTGGACCGCCCCCACCACCCCCCCTAGCTACGCCACTGATCCATGGATAAAAACATTTTTCATTGAACTTCTAGTTCTAAAGATAGAACCACGTCTTCTTAATTTCCCCCACTCATATTTTTGTATCCTTCTAACTCCGCGTTCAGTTGATATCCTCAACTCTTCACAAATTGTTTGGCTGTTATAACAGCTTTTTCTATTAGCACATCTCTTTGTTCCATGCAATGACGGGTTCCCATAAAGTGAGATAACATAAAAGAGAAAAAGATTGCATTGAATATAGTAAATTTCCAGCATCTGATCTCCTTTTACTAGTTACTTCTTCAAATGTCAATTTTTTCAAGACGCTTGAAATTTTAAAGTATGTCTTTTAAAAAATTATTTATACCTAATGTGGTGTTTATTAACGGAGAAATTTGAATATTTTCATATTCTTGTCATAAAACGTAATAATTATCCATAAAATAGATGAATCGAATTCAAAATATTTACACATTACTTTAATTGGACTGGCTTAACATTTTTAATGAATAACCGTATTTTAATAAAAAGCACAAATTATTTGTGATACTTTAATAATGCAATAAAAACAAAATTAATTTTAATAACTTACCTTACAATAATTTTCTGAAATCTGAAACAGTAATATAAATTACTACTTGCAAGTTAAAAACAATATTTGAACTACCATGGGGTCGTCCATAAAGTATTAAGTCTCGCTATTTTTGACCATTTTTACCCCCCCCCCGTCCCCCCTGTCACAAATCTCGGACCCCCCCCCTCTAAAGTACGTCAGACTTGCGAACATTTTTTTAAATTAACGAAATAACTAAAATTTAATATAAAACACCTTGACGTCACGTATGGCCGGACTTTCTTACACCCCCTCTTGGGCGTGACGTACTTTATGGACGGCCCCATGCCTTGTAGGTACTTGTTCGCGCATCATTCAGCGAATGTCGAAATTCCACTCAAAAACTCTCGTGGCAATATTAATAGCACATATTATTTTGCCCAGCGGTGATATATTTTGTGTGTGTGTGTGTGTGGTATTTTTCTTATAAAAGCGTCATCTGTGACGTACACCACTTAATTTTCCAATAAAATTGATACCTTTTTTGAGCGAATAACATTTTTGAACGGTTTTTTAAGTTAGTTATAACATCAACTCTGTAATCAAAAAATTGTGCGAATCCGTTATTTAAGACTCGAAAGTACGAATATTTTTGTTTCACTTGGGTTTTTCCCCTTCAAAAGAAAAAGGGTGTTTGTCGTAAATGGTTGTACTTTTTAAAAGTCCACAAATGCCACCCTTAAATGTGTGCCACCCGGTGCGGACCGCCCCCCCAGCTACGTCACTGCGTGTGTCCCCAGCCCCTCGTTACCTCAGGTCAGGAAGCTAACGAGTTATAAATAGGTTAAATTAATAGATTTTGTTTTAGAAATGGCAAGCCATATTGACCGAAAAACAATTGCGTGACAACACAAACACTTGCTAATTTAAATTCTATATGTATAAAATATTTATCATATAAGATAAGAATAATTGATTTTAATTGTGAATGCATTTTTTTAACCAAATAAATTATTTCAAAAATTAAATTGCCTTTCTTATTTTGTGACGTGACCAAGGAGGTTTGATTAGCTGGAGGTGGCGGCTGCTATCAGATGGTTGTTAGCGGGTGAAGCCAGTGGGTGGAGCCTATGGCCATATTATTGAACTCAAAACATTCCACCCGTGACGGCAGCTTTCATTACCATACCAGTTTTTTCATTCTGGTAACGACTCCAATGAGCTTCGTATTTTGTCATCACGTTTTTTCTAAAGTCAACTAATTATTTTGTATAATTATAATATTCACAATAGACAGTTATAAAATTATAAGACTGAATAAGATTAACACGTGAGACAAGCAAAATTTTTATATTTAAGTTCGCAAATCAACTCACAATTGCAACTGTCATTTAAAGTGCAATGGAAAAAAAAACAAAGAATATAAAATTATTAAAATGATATAACTTATATTATATAAGTAAAATGTTTAAATGTAAGTATTGAATGATTGACTACTGTCAATCTACTAGTCAATGACAAAGAAGTTGAAAATTTAAGCCAACACTGAGCCTGTCCCAGTTACCAAGGCTCCTGTTTAACTATAAAGTTTATAGTATAAACTAATAATTTGAAATTAAACTTAAATTTATTATTCTTTAACATAAAATTAATATATCTAATATATAAACCTCAGTTGATGTTTGTATCTTTGTTCGTATGTTTCACTTTTCGATCTTCTGTTACACAGCCACGGAAAAACAAAATGACGGACGTGGACCAAATTTGGCAGGACGGTTCCTTTTACCCTGAAGATGGTTTTAAGATAGTTTTTGTAATTGCTCCTTTTACCCGAATGCCGTAAATTAAATAATCAGAAAATGCAGAGACAAAGAATAAAAATTTAACCTCATTTCTATATTGAACAACTTTACGCGGACGTTCAAATTCCGTTGACAGCGAGTTATTTTTGGTAAAGTTTTTTCCCCAATACTTTATTTTCAGCAGTGCGCATTCAAAAAAATATTATATTGTCTAATTACGGTGTACACATTTTCGTGTACGCTTCTTAATTTGAGCTGTGCAGTACAAAGAATTATCATTTTCTTTTCTGGTACTTTCTATATATTATAGAGACGTAAACATATTTAATTACAACTGCCACACGATGCATTAATTAGGTACTTTGACAGAAAATTGACAGACTACATTTTAATGTAGTCCAATAGGCTTAAATAATATATCATTTTAAAGGGCTTGCTAAGACCTTTTCAAAACCACTTGTTTTGTCTTTCTATCTTTAATAGAAGTGGAGTTATGATTTTTTTGTCGATTTTTTTTGCCCCTTATATAACCTATATTATTTATTAAAAAAACTTGTGACCCAAATTTCAAAATTCTGTACTCTTTCCCTCACAACTGTTTTAATTTTAGAGATAAAGGTATCAAATTTTCAAGAGACATTCACAATCCAATTTATAAAACAATGAAAAAGAAATGTTAAAACTATATCAAGACTTTGAATTTTGTAAAAATATATTTAAATGCTTATTTTAAAAAAAAACATAGCGAAAATTATTAATTTATATATACAATTTTATATAATATTATCTATACTAAT
>CALYLW010000928.1:43241-173306 GCA_944989445.1 Ampullaceana balthica
TATACTTGCCAACAAGACAAATGACATTTCAGGAGGCATTGAGCAGATGTCACTTGGTGTTAGATTTGTCAAAGAACAAAATGGGAAAATGATGGTCACAGAATTCCTGGGATATATTCCAATTGTCGATAGAATAGCTGAAGGTTTAGCCAACACCATCATTACAAATTCATAAGAATTTGGATTAGATATGACAAAGTTTGTTGGTCAAGGATACGGATGTTCTACAACGGCAGGTAAAGAATGAGGAGTCCAAGCAATAATTCTTAAAAAATGCGCAAAAGCAGCATTTGTAAGTTGCAGTTGACATAAACTAAATCTTGTTTGGGGGGGGGGTGAGACAAAATGCTTGGCCTTCCTGGCCTCCTGTAAGGGAGGCACCAATACTTGGTAATGAAATTGAATATTTATTTTATTGTCAAGGTTTCAAAAAATTTTAAGATTTTATACGTGATAATTACAGTTATATTTTCGAACTCTCTTTTAAATTTTATGTTGCCACATTTTTATTTCCTTATAAGTTAATTCTCAATTTCTTCAAAGCAACATTTGTTATAAATTTAAGAAAGGACTTTTTATTCAGGTTGGCTTTATCTTTAGAATGGGAATTTTGTCTTTTTCTCTTTCTAAGATGACTTTTCCATGAGTCGGTTAGTGCGGATGACGGCGCCAATGATTAGCGCGGTCATGAAACGCTCATAGTTGCTGTACATACTTTTAGCTACTTTTCAATGTCTTCCCCGGGCCCACCCATTCGTAAGACCTGGCATTGGCTGTAAGGCATTTCCCTGGCGCAAGATTTCACTGCCAACCTTTAGTGACAGATTGAGTACGGGGGACAAAGTGCTGTTGGGAAACTTAACATCCATATCGAGACCTACTATCTGGCCAAGTGTGAGGGCAGGACACGAGTGCGAGGGTAGGACACGATAAGCCCCGTGACGCTATCTCCATCGGTCCCACCAACCTGTCATCGCCGTTAACAGTTTAGGAGTGTCGAGAATGCTTGCCAGTTATTAACACTTTCCTCCGTGAGGCTCCGTCAAAGGCGCTAAGAAACTAGGTTCATGAGTCTGCTACTCTTGAAATACGGCCCTGCCCGTATGTTATGATGCTCTGATAAATGACGCCACGGAATACATTCCCAAAGTTTTTATTAACTACCGGTATTATTTTATTTATTTAGAGTGTGTAGTCGAGACAACATTACAGCAACTGATTTCAAACATTTGCGCCATCTGTCGTACAACTTTTAATACGCTCCATAATTGTGAGACCCCCTGGTGAACAATAATTGTTTACGCGACAAGCTGTAGACAGAGTTGGTAAGAATAACCGGTAATTTCACAGCTGGGTCTCGTGTTGTCGTGGAATTAGTAAGCTGTTCTCGCCAGGAATTTTTCTGCGGGATTCTAGCCCCAGATGTGACCAGCATGATACACTAGACCGACTTTTAACATGTTTTTATCGCCATGAGTATCAGTTATTTTTTTCAAGTAATATTTCTCCATGAAACTTCCCCTCATTATTCTACGGCACATTTGGGACTCGAGTCTTTATTTTACTTCTAAAAGTAAACACATGCATTTTTTTAAAGCAGTGTCAACTGATATGATTCCAGTCATTAACTTCGTGATTGTGTTGATTATTATTATTATTTTCTTCGTGTATTTCAATATCAATGAACTTAAATTTATTATAAGTTTACATCAGGAAAATGCACTCCGTGTTTGTCTGCCATTACCCTCAGTTGAGGTTTGCGAAACTTCTTTGTTTAATGGCCCTGAAAAGGACATTGGGCCTTATAAGGTTTGTGCAATTGCCTTACTGCCGTAAATTTGGCCCTTTTGTTAGGTTTGTGAAGAAAAGTAGTGGATTAAAAAAAAAGTTCAATGTCTTGTAGACAGGAAACAGATCGACCTCCGCCCAAAATTTCAATGAGTATGTATTATAATGGAGATTCAAAGTTATAAAATCCAGTGAAGGGAATGTTTACGACTCGGATAAACCTTGCCTCTAATGTCCTCGACATTTTCATGGCGACCGTATTTGCTTCCTGTTTGTTCAGTCACTTTATTATCCCCCGTACCCAACCATTTCTGGCACGCATAAAGATCTGTGAAATTGAAGTGTACATTCGTAGCGGTTACAGTTCCTCTATGGCCGGTAGGTGACGCAAAACTGGTTTAACCCACTTATGGCGAACGGCGGGAAATTATGTAGACCAAAACACCAAGTGCCCAAAAGGGCAGACCGCAGAGTTTAAAGGTCATAGATTAGGGGAGGGTTTGTTGTAGAGCATGATTAAAAAAAAAGCAAGGCAATATTCTTATGTATCAGTGACACAAGTACTCAAGAAAATATTCCCATTTAATGACACATACATGAACGGAATGCTGAGGTCATGGGCGTAGGCTAGCTTTTGAGGGGGTTGGCGCCCCGGGCGGATTTTTTTCAAAATCTACGGCTGCATTTGTTTGTGGAGATGGAGGGGAAAAAACATTAACCTCCTTAGTTTTCACGAATCCTAGCAATTTTTTAAGTTGAAAAGTTATGCATATGGTTAATATTAAAAGAAAAAGCTAAAGCTACATATTGTTAGTTGTGTTGGTAGTAATGTTTATTTTGTGTCTCTGTTGACTTTATTGTCAATCCTTTAAATATATTTAGTTCCTCAACTTACTTGACATGGCACGAACCCTGACCCCTCATGCAGTAACTCTAGCTACATCGTCGACTGTGGGCATATTAGGAGATTTAGGAGAACGGGAAACAATGTACTATTTCTCATGACACAAGCACACACGCTCTGATAGACCCACCGTTAAACGCTTTTCCATCCATAAACACCCCACATAACTGTTTCCATCAACGAGACGACCTTGGCATTAGTGAAGATTTAAGCCACGAAGTTTCCCCCCCTCCTTTCACTACTAAGAAATATTAGTATCAATTTCTTTCTTTTGAAAAATGTGCCGATTCCATCAATCGAAAATCTGACGCCGTGCATGTAACAGAAAAATATCGTTTCTATTATTTGCTGGCTTCTCTTACACGCGATATATCCTAGCCATGTTACAGTGGCTGTGGGTTACCCAAGAATTTTTTTCTTCTTTTCAAGTCGCATGTGTAACTTCTGTAAACACTTTCTTTGTTTTAAACAAATAGCGCCTCAGGTAATTAGTATCTTATCTGTTTGGCTGGTTGAGTCCAGTGTTCTGCGCTTGAAAGGCGCCCGTCAGCTACGAGCTTGATGTCACAAGTTGGTTTGGGGTGCCATGCCGATGAGGCAACTTAATCAAGAGTCTTGCATGGATTTTATGTAAAGGCTGGAATCATTAACAGAATATCCTGGAAATTTATCCAATGTCATACGGTGGCGTAAAGACCCCCCCCCCAACACACACACGCACACAACTTCGGGGTTTATCATTTGGACTGTATTTGAAAAACGATTGGGTACACTTCTACATTAATGTGTCAGCATAGCGGGTCTTAGTCGTAACCTAGACGGAAAATTCTTTACAACTTTATCAAGCGAAATATGTAACTTATAAATTGTTAATGCTAACATTGTTAGCTGCCACGTTTTACGAATATCTTTTCTGTGATCGCTAATGATACATATAGCGGTGAGATGTTTTCGGGACCTGGAGATGGCGAATCTTTTATAGGAAAACGATGCTGTTTAAAAAAATAGAAATGCATTCTTATTTGTGAGTTCTTAATTTGTGATCTGTTAATTAGAGCGTAGTAAATTTACATTTTACTTTGCTTTTGACCCCCCCCCCAACCCAACCACTCCATTTTCTTTTTTTCAAGCAAACATTTGCAGAATTTAGCTCAGTCGTTTATGGGGAATAAATATGGACCAAAAAAATGAGTCTTAATCTACTATAACCACCCACCCCCATTGCCCCATCTGATTCCCCCCTTTTCGAGCGGATATCATGTAAAGCTCATTTCATTATCTGCCAGGTTGCTTTTTTGTGTTGCCGAGGTGGTGTCACGATTACTAGTATTTTTTTTACGACGGTCAAATAAATCTTCGGTTTTTATTTTTGCTTAATTTCACAACAGGAAAAGAACATGCTAGAGTCTGCTAGACGTAATTAATATTCACTTACCTCCAAGTACAACTCATTTGTTATATACAACAAAACAATCTAACCGGTCGTTGGCTCGTACTCTACTTTCATATAATATATGTCTCGAGACGGACACAAATAACTTTGCATCGTGACATTGTGTTATAGGTTTCGCAAACACTCGGTTCGGTCACTTACTTACGATTCAAAACATCCTGCAAGACAGACGGTAAACGTCTCAGGATACTATTAAATTACTTAGGATAAATATGTATCATTTGAAGCGTGACAAACTGCGGAGGCTGGACCTCATGGCAACATAATGACAACCCCGGGCTGGCTGTGGTAAGTTACACACCTACACTGGGGGTAGAATGTCTAGGTGGAACGCTTTGTCATCGCCGGTTACTGGATTCTTCAGACGTCATCCATGGTCACTGGACACCTCGATGTCGTGACCAGTAGCTGGGGAATACATTTCCAGACCTCCGCCGTCGGCATCGACATTTACCGGTATATCTTTTTAGTTTTAGTTGCAATTAGTTTCATTGATGGATGTAAGCGCGCCGTCTGCGGGACAGACGGACCTGCGATTGCCCGACGTTAGTAAACAAGCAGATATATAGCGCTCGTACATTGTTGAAAGTTTCGATTTGGTAAATAATTTCCACCATGGTTCCAGCCAAAACTCTCTCTCTCAAGCTAGAACGTCCCATCTTCAGGCAAAAAATCTTATCTCTTGCTACAATGTTATTTTCTAAAATCAAATATTTATCTCTGACGACAAAGGCGTCATCTTTCCCAGCCACAATTTCATATCTTCCGCGAGAAGGTCACATCTCGCAACCCACAAAAGTCACATCTCCTACCAATCTCTTCAGTCAAAGAGAAATCTACTCGATGTTTCCACTCGGGTTAAGTATCAAGACCGTGTGCACCGAACGCCCCCCCTTCCCACACACACACACTCCGCAACTGATGTTGGCCGATGTAGCAAAATATTGCTCATTAATTTTGATCTATTTAAATGTATGGATGTTTCAATCCACAGTTCATTATTTAGTTGCCCCCGGCCAGTAAAACAAATCTTAAGTCGTCTCCGCAGACTCTTAATTATTGGCCGCAGGCGCGTCATCTGGCCGCATGTTTAGATTCATATTCATCCCGTGTAGATTTGACAACAAAAGTTCACTATATTGTCCTTGTTAAATGTCGAAGCTGTTGTCAATAAATGCTGCTGCTGTTGTTTATTATTTTTAAATTTATTAATTATATATATATATTTTTTTACACATTCTCGTTCTATCTTTTTTAAAATTTATATTATTTCTTTCTTCCACCAAGCTTGGTGAAAACAAGCCCACTATAATCCCCATTGAACACATTGTAGCCACCTCTTAGAATTAGAAGCTTAACCTTAAAAAAGGCTCATTAAAAATATGCCGTTGTTAACTGTATACAGCTCTTATTTTAATGATGTAGAAAAACAAAGAACCTCCATTGAAATTTTAAAAAATATTAGCATTGGAAATTTGAAATAAATGCCTAGAATATAAATAGCGTATATGTGGACACTTATTCCAATTGCTATAATTATACTCTCATAAAGATGGATATGTGGGGAAGCCAATGTCTTTAAAAGCTGTAGTTTTTTTACAATATTTTATTTAACCATGATTCCTAAAGTGATTTTTAAAAAAATCACTAAATTTCTCTAAGGATCTTGTTCGGTGTTTTATATATGATCTCATTTGATAACGTTGAGCCACTGGAGAAATCTTAGCGCATGTTTAAGTCACGTGGAAAAGCTTTATCCTTCAGGTGGGGTCCCTGAAGGGTCCTTAGCCCTAGTTGGAGCCCCCCCCCCTCCCCAAACTCTTGAACCACCCTTGGATTCTTGTAAAGCTTTTTAAACCTTATTTTATCAGTCCATAAATTTTTTAAAAATAATTGACGTCATTTCTTTACTTTATTTTTTATTATAATTTCTTATTTTTAAAGTCCCAATAAATTACGTGATACTGAGTAGACCTTGTGTACGAGTTACAACATTGGCCCTCTCCCCAGTCCAATAGAATTGTGTGCTTTGAGATTCTAGATAACACTAGACAATGGATTGACGAGGATGGCTACATGCGCCCGTGATACAATCTGGATTAAGGTGGATTAACTCAATTTTTTTAAAACCGCTGATGAATATTGTCGCGTCTATTGTGCCCCTATCTGTTGTGAGGAAATGTATGGGGTCGTTGGGTGATGAACAGAAATTTATCCGTCGAACGAGATGCACCCATCTTTCAATTACACGTTTAAAGGATTAAGAAAATAATACAACAAACTCTATGAGATTTAAATCTTTAGACAGATTCGATTTTCAGAAAAGTTTTGTTTTAAAACGGAGTGTATTTCAATAACGTGGCCCGGAGTATTTCATTTGCTTATCCCTTTATCGTGCAAGACCACGATCGCGTGTATGTGAAATCCAAAAGTAAATATCTAAAATATGTTTGCGTGTTTTTGTTAAATTTATTTTCAAGTATTTTCAATGCATTGCCTCCACTCCCACAAATTGATCTGTTTGATTAGAATCACCAATACCGCTCGAAAAAACCGAAAAAACCGGAAAAAAACACAAAAACAAACTTGTGGCTGTTATTAGTGTTATCCAACAATACTTATTGTTTAAGTTCTCATACCAAAATTAGCTACACACATTTTTGCGGCAGGGCTGAATACTTCGGCGTGATACTCCAGTTGTTCTAAACAAGCACCAGTCTTTGGTGAATATAGAATCTGTTAATAGAACAAACTATTCCTATTAAACCACTGACGTATTCATCTTGTCCAGGAAACACAATTATGTTTCAAGTTAATTATGCATGCTTTAAGCCTGAATTCGCTATTGCCTAAAATATGTGAACAGTTAACCCAAGGACTCTGTCTTAAGGGAAAAAGAAAACCGCTGTGCCGTATTAAGTTTAGTTTGCGATTTTAGTTAACACGACATCAGCTGAAATCGGATCAGTCAGTTGGTAAGGCGCGGTGTCCACATTAAACAAAACGAACCATGCTTAGTCTATCATAAAACTGAAATTCCCTGAACACGGCAGTTATGTGACCAGGGGGATTAGTCGGAAACAATGGGTGTTAACTACAGGCGATCTGCCTAATCTCACCGTTGTTAAGCCAGGGATAAGATTGGTTCAGCCGCTCGTAATCCCTCGAGTATGTGTTGATGTCTCGCATCGGGAAAGGAGAAGTCAGTGCAAGGACGTTTTTTTTCCTTCTCTCCACGAGTGTCATGTAGAGTCCATTGTTTTAGGTTGGGATAGTTGGGCGAAGATGTATGCTAGTGTTGGTGATTTTAGTACTTACTGTCAAAGGTAAACAAAGCTGTTTATGAATAGGATGATAAGAGAGGAGAATCCGAAATCGGGTTAGGTGTAGATGGAAATATGTGAAACAAGTGGTGTGAAAAAACCTGGGAAAAGGACGTTATGTGTGAGAAAGGTATTGAAATAAGACCATAAAGCTGGTCACGAAAAGTCATCGAGTCACAAGTCCAACGCACACGCTGAAAAAATGTAAAAACATCGTCCAGCAATTTCATTGAACATGCTTTTCTGGAATATAGAGACATTTTTGTGGTTCTGTAAAAGTGAACAGATCGAGAAGAACAAGGGTAAACATACAAAAATAAAAATTACGCATTTTCTTTAGAGAACTTCTTCTCTTTGAAGATGTGAAGTGTGCTCTACCTTAACAAGCTTCATTTGTGTTGGCTATCTCCCAATGTATTTCCTTTCTTGAAACCATTAAAAAAAAAGTTCCACTTGAATGCATTCGAACTCTAGGCTATAGATACATTTATTTAGTATACTAATTTGAGGTCGACTACTGTTATCAATTTAAAATAATTTGACATGCTACTTGCGGTATATTTCGACTTGAATTTAAAAAGCCCTCCTTTTTTTACACGCCTGGTTTCTTTTATCCATGACGGGATGTTAAAGCAAACCCCACCCCCCCTCCCCCCCAAAAAATAAAATAAAATAAATACTAATTTGTTTAAATATCTTGCGTCAAGAATGCAATTACCTGACATCTCTATATATATAAGACGCATTTGTTGTCTGTCTGTCTGTCTGTTCCCTAATAACTCAAGATCCAGACAACCAAATAACGTGAAATTTGGTACACGTACACAAAATTATACCGGAAAGGTTATTAAACAGGTTTCGTTCCTTATATATAAGATACTGGGGCCCGGGGGCCCAAAATGTAGTTTTTCCCTATATGAGCTATATAAAATAAAAATTATTGAAAATTAAGACGTAAAATAATGACGCAAATTAATAAACATTTTGGTGTCGAGATTAACAAGAAGGCGATTATCGCCATAAAATAATTTTTTTGTTGTTGTTGCTTTGTTGTTGTTGCTTTTGTTGTTGTTTTGTTGTTGTTGCTTTGTTGTTGTTGCTGTTGTTGTTGTAGTTGTTGTTTTGTTGTTGTTTTGTTGTTGCTTTGTTGTTGTTTTGTTGTTGATGTTTTTGTTGTTGTTTTGTTTTTTTTGTTGTTGCTGTTGTTGTTTTTGTTGTTGTTGCTGTTGTTGTTGCTGTTGTTGCTTTTGTGTTGTTTTTGTTGTTGTTGCTGTTGTTGCTGTTGTTGCTTTTGTGTTGTTTTTGCTGTTGTTGTTGTTGTCCACATCCCTTGCCCTGCGACGTCAATGTCCTTCATGTTGTTGTTGCTTTGTTGTTGTTGCTGTTGTAGTTGTTGTTTTGTTGTTGTTGCTTTGTTGTTGTTGCTGTTGTTGTTGTCGTTGTTGTTTTGTTGTTGTTTTGTTGTTGATTTTGTTGTTTTTGTTGTTGTTTTGTTTTTGTTGTTTTGTTGCTGTTGCTGTTTCTGTTGTTGTTTTTGTCGTTGTTGCTGTTGTTGTTTTTGTTGTTGTTGCTGTTGTTGTTAAACCCTGGAGAAGCCGGGTACTTGCCCCTAGTATCATATAGAATGGGACTGCGATAAAGCTTCTAAATAAAATACAAAATACACAAACAAATTGTGCAATGAAAACAATTAAATATTCAGCTTTATTTTTGAACTAACACGACAGTAGACGTTTCGGCTAATGCCTTCATCAGTACAATAACATAAAATACGTACTTACATAAGTAATATTTAAATTCTTAAAACATATTATATCATAAAATATTTATGTAAAATAAAAAGAAAGGAAAAACAAAAACAAACAAGGACACAGGATATAGGAAAAGGGAGGAAGTATATAAAATTTACAGTGAAAACCACACCGGGAACAAGACCCACGGTGTTCACACCTCATTCGATAAAATGCAGGTCCCCAGATTTTTGTATTCCCAAACCAACACCGTGGGCAAACAATTTGTGGACAGGACAATATTGATTTATATATTTTGAATAATAACATTAATAAATTCATAGACTTTGACAAGGCAGAAGTTCGCAAATAGCTCATTCAATGATTCCCATCTTCTTGTATGGGATACCGTTATACTTTTATTAGCGTGAGAACCCGTGATTATAACCGGAGATCCTGGATCTGAGGTGGCATACTTTGATCTTTGGCGGATAACTTTTGGTCTTTGTGTCTTGTTTCTAGAATAGTCGACGGGAGACATTGAAAAAATAATCTTAAGTTACTTGTCCTTTAGCCACGCTTAGTTGGAGTCATTTGTTGCGTTAGTAATTGGGCGGTTGACTCGATCCAGACTCAGGCAAGGATCAATACTAGGTTGTTTTCTTGGCTATTATATCGCGACCTTTCTATATTAGCAAGGTCTCCTCTATATTGAGGTTACTTAACCTTATAACTTTTGGCGTCTGTCGATTTTTAGTCGTAGCTCATAGATTTTTTGGCTTACGTGCTTTGCAATTTCATGATAACATGCGAGTTTCGGTTTATTTTCTATCTCATACATTCATTTTAAAAAACTGTTTTGAAAGCGTTAGAAACGGCTTCTGAGTGTCACGACAAGCTTATTATCACTTGATGTCGAGAAAATGGACATGTAAGCCTGCTATCTTTAAATGAGATTTGTGTAAATATGGAATGTGTATTCCAAAAGGGTTGGTGATTAACGGAATTATTCAAGCCTAAGTTTTTGATATGGGCCCCTCAGCCCAGGCTTACAGAGTTTCTGTCCCTGTTCGAGATCCGAAAGAGTGCCACGTGGATATGATGGCCGTTGTTGTTCTGTGACTGATGTAGAATACATTTTTAACAGCCATATTCAACATCACAAAAATAATAATACTGTAATAAAAATCCAAAACTGATGTGCTGCAACTCAACTTTTTTATTGCATTTACAACCTGCATTCACTTTCTTAAACGCTATCTAAATGACCAATAGTCTAAAATAACTTTGTTTTTACACCCCCAAAAAAGTCATTGAAAATGTCCCATGATATCCAGAGCATGCATGCCATTTTCAAAGGTCCTGCGTTATATGAGACCGCCACATTTTATCTACAAATGTGAGAGTCATGAGGTCATCATAAAATTCGAACTTGTACTATTATTATAACTATTACACCTTAAATATATAGAAGAAATAACAGAGTCCAGCGAAAATTTCTCCGTTACCCGCGAAGAATTAGTTCTCTCCGAGTCCACGTCTAGAAATGTCATCACCTGTACCAAACATCTCTACTTCCTCAGCTACTCGGCACTGATTGTGCGTGTCAAGTCCGAATCCCAACAATGTTAAGCGTGTGATTTACATTGATAAAGCGGTTGTCGGAGGGCGTTGAAACAGTGATCAAGACTATGTCATTATTTCAAGTTAGGCAATTGATCTATTCTATATAGTCATTTGGGCATTAGACTAGTGGTTGCTTGCTTGCTTGCTTTTTTTTTCTTTTTCTTCGTTATAACCCCGTAGTCGTAGGGTTTCCATTAGAACATTCTCGGGCTTGATAGACCTGGCGGTAACCATCCCTCTCCAGGTCAGCGGAGGACTTTCTTAGCGTTAGTTAGTCATCAACATTTTTATAGTGGAATTGATCCCACGCCCCTCAGCTAGTGAGGCGAGCGCACTATTGACTTCGCTATCCAGCCGCCTCTCCTTTGTCACAGTCTTCTGTGTTTGCTATGTTAAAACGATACAACCGATTTTTTCTAGTCTGGGAATTATTTCCGAACAAGGAATTACGGTATGGTGTAGGCCTGCCAGCCGATTTTTAAAAAAATTTCGGCTGGCTGACATAAGTTTTTGGCTGATAGTCGGATTAGCCGGATTTCTCCGTAAATCGACATTTTGGCTGATTTTCGGCTGAAAACGAAACATGCGTCTGAATTCGATTGAATAAAACTTCAGCAAATAAAACACTTTTACAATACTTCAGAAAAGTTTTATTATTTCTAACAATAGAAGAAAAAAATCACTTTATATGCTGTCCTACTAATACAGTGCATGAATTCATTCCACTCATCCAGTTCCTATCACTCAATACCTTATAGGCTCTTAGAATCTTAATTTATAATTGTCATGAATAAAACAAACGCGATGTAGTTTATTAGCTGTTAGGCTTGATCGTTTGATGTTTATTATAAAACCAGCAACCGAAAAAATTCATTCCACCGGTACAGATAATGCTGCTGATGAATGGTGAAGACGAGCCAGTTGAGTAAGTTGTGGATACGAGTATGATGCAGCAGTGCTACGCTAGAGCGCGAGAACATCATGAAACTGAACAACAGGCGCCGTCAATACTTTGCAATTTGCTTGAGAACTGACAGCTTGATCATTCGTATCTTGTCGTCATCGGCATTTGATGCAGTGCAGATATTTTGATGTGCATTTTTACCAGTGGAATAGTTGATAAGGTTGGCATTGAACAGCTGAAAGATCAGTTAGGTCTTGGAATGGTTTCAGAAAGGTTACGAGTTCACTTAGAAGTCAATTTCATCTTCATGGAGACAATTTTATATCAACCCGACCAATACGCTTGAGAGTATTTTGAGCTTTCCCATTTCAAGTCAAGTATAGATGATCATCGTCAGTGTTGAACTCCAACGCGTTGGACATGATGCCTTCACTGACTTATGATTGTGTGTTTGACTGTCAACGATGGCGTCAGTGCTGCTCTCAGTGGCGTCCACTATTGATACACTGAACTGATCGTCTACAAAAAGCAATTCACACACTGAAGACATGCCTTCTTTCAGGGTCTTGATCATTTCTTTATCTCTTTGAATGCTGCCATCGTCTTCTATGATTGTTTTCTTGAAATGAAGTGCAGTAACGATGTTGCGGCATTTTTGGGGTATTCATTTCTATTGATGATGTCGGTCGGTAGTAAGCAGAAGGTGCAGCGCGTGTGCTGTACAGTGCTGATACGAGTCAACCTTCAGAAGCTTTGAAGTCTATATCATATTTGTCGCACCATAATGGCAGCTAGTTACGAACAGCTGACTGGGATCAAGTGAAAAACTTTTGCAGAACAGAGCTGGTATGGTCAGCAAGGTCATGTGCACCAGGAGGGGTCTAGCGTCGGCTGAGGGGTCTAGTATGGTGTATTTGAACTTCAGAACACTAGAAAATATTATAAAGTTGATTAGCAATATATTTGTTTCTTTAACAAAGAGTTGATGATACCTTTATTATTGTGATTGAATTTTTCCAGCCCTTATCAGTTAATTTATAAGCTTATTTATGGTTAGTCTGTTGACAAATGTGGCTGAAGTGCCACTGGTTAAATTCAATTATTCAAATTTAAATTTCCCTTAATGACAAAAAGAGAAAATTGAAAACCACTCATATTAAATTAACAATAACGATGCGCATTTTTCAAATAATAGAATAACATTATTGCATTATCTATATATATATATCTCTTCATGGGACCATGCCAGGCATGTAAGCAGCAAAAATATATTGCAACCGAGCATGACGAATGACCCTCGCTCGGGTCAACTAAACACAGTTAACGGTTGGCAAGCGAAGGTAGTGGAGGGGTGGGCATGTCTTGAGACAGCAATGTTTTTTACATTCACTTTTCGAAGTTCCTGCTCAGTGTGTATGTATTTCGTAGTATATTGGTTATTACATCCGCCTAACATGCGGAAGGTCTTAGGTTCAAGCCCAAGTGGCAACGTATGTTTTTTTTAATTTTTAAAAATGTCAATGCCTATTCTTTTCCCCCCTTTCTTAGCAAACATAAACACCGCTTCGCATGTCACGGAAAAAAGCTTTGTTCAATGTTATATCAATTCCTTCACCAGGTACCTGTCTGTTTCTATTGGTCGCATATTTCGTTTCATGGACGAAGTTGTTGCTCTCCAACTTGGCTTCATGGCTGTAATATTTGTTTATATATTGTGGCGATGTCCGAAATACTTATCAAAAATTCTTCGGTGGTCCCCCCAACGTTCACCCGCGTTGTTCCCATTTGTTCGTGCTACTGTTTGTGTCCGTTCTCCTCCTCCCCTTTTTTCTTGCACTATCTATGAGTACGTCTGCGGCGTATGCTATGCCGCGGGGCGTCTAGTAGGGAATAAAAATATCAAGTATGCCTGTCTCATTTAATTTTACTTCTGAATTATATGCACTCCACAAAGAATTCTACCAATATTTCTCAGTTGTAAATGTTTCAACTCAAAGTAAACAGTGCTTAAACTGTGGTGTCTGTCCATACATGGATCTCGAATTCACACGTCCTAACACTCCACTCCACTACCGCGACACCTCTGAAGGGAGGGTCGACGGAATTCAACACTCTGGGTGTCGAAAGCTTTGACAAACACTTCATTAACAGACCCCCAGTCTCAATGGTACGCCGGAACCCGCAAAAATATTGCAGCTGAGAGATTTATGTTGTACTAAAATACACCGCGGATGAACAGTCGAGGGTGCTTGGCTGCTCCGGGACAGATCACCTTATCCGTGGTAGACGCCGCTGGGTAAAATAGTAAGTGTCAACAGTTAACAAGTGCAACTTCCCGTTTGTTTGAGTAAAAGTCTTACCTGTCCAGATCGTAGCACCGAGGAGTGCTGGCTTCCTGTTGCACTATAATATAATGCTCTTATCTTTGCTTGGCAGGCAGTGTCAGGGATTGTCTTGTACACAATGGAGGTAGTAGACACGGGGAGTGATATTTTGAGAGATATGCTCACGTAAAATTGTTGTTATTTTTCATATGGAGATTCCCAAATGCTTTGTTCCTCAAGAATTGGATTTTAAAAAAAATTCGTATAACTGAGCAAGCTGTTCCCAGAGGACATACAAAAGGGGGAAGGGTGGGGAATCATTGACAGATGCTGTCCAAAGAGCAAACTATTTTACATGTCATTTCATGTTTCTTGACAGTTTTGTTTCTTTTTTTTTAAATTCAACTATTTTAAAGTTTTTAAAAAGACAATTTAAAATAAAAACGATATCTCGCGTTCTCATTTTACAATCGTAACTAAAACTAGCGTTGTCTTCATGGCTTTGTTCAAGCGATGTATTTTTAAATAAGATATAATTAGAACTGATCAGCAAATGAAGGGCTTAAACTTCGAATGATGGTATTTACCAAAGGGGGTTGACATGAATGCATTTATGTGAAGCCCTTCATAAAAAACTGAATAAGTGTTAATATCTTGAACTTGAAATATTTATTTTCGCGCTTATTGAAGACGATATATTTATTATAATTATTGACCAACATGATATTCGTGTATGAAATCAAAGACAGTTCCCTATTCTCCACGACACATTCCTAAATTAAATATTTTTTTAAAAATACATTTTTAATTCTTATGTTAAAAACACGAAGAAAAAGCTTCATTTATTGAATAAATTAAAATTAAAAAAAATAATTATTTTTAATATTTTATTTTTAGATTTTGAATCATATGATGTTTAGTATGTATGGCATCTGTCCGTCTACGAAAGACGATAGATTTATCTTTATTATCTGCAGCTCTTGGTGTGGCTGATGAGACCAATCCTTGAGTGGCAGTCTCTTCTGCATGACACACACACGAAAGCAGTGGGGCAGTGTTTCCTGGCCTTTCTCCTCGCTCTTTTCCCGACTGCTTCTGCCCTAGTTTGCTCCTCTGCTCTTAGTGATCCTTCTTTCACTATAGCCCGCCACATGGACCTATCCTCTGCCAGGTTTTCCCAGTTTTGTATATCAATGTTGGCTACTTTCATGTCTCTCTTGCATATGTCCACGTATCTGAGACATGGCCGACCAACCGACCTTTTCCCTGTCGCCAGCTCGCTGTAGAGCACATCCTTGGGTATGCGACCACTTTGCATCCTCTTGACGTGTCCAAGCCAACGGAGGCGTCTTTGGCTTAATATTGCTGCAATACTACTCATGCTTGCTTGAGCCAGGACCTCTGTGTTGGGGACTTTCTCTTGCCATTTGATGTCTAGGATGCGGCGCAGGCATCTGAGGTGGAAGCTATTGAGCCTTCTTTCATGCCTGGTATAGGTGGTCCAAGACTCGCATCCATAGAGGAGTGTGCTCAGTACGCAGGCCTGGTATACCTGCAGCTTAGTCCTTGCTGTGAGTTTGGCATTGGACCAGACTCTTTTGTACAGTCTAGCCATAACAGTTGCTGCCTTCCCTATCCTCTACTTATCTCATCTTCCAGTGAGAGGGTGCTCGAGATGTTTCGATCCCAGATAAGTAAAACTGTCAACAGCATCCAGGTTGCAGTCATCAATGGTGATAGTCGGGAGAGAGGCAGCATCCTGTGCCATAATGTTGGTTTTCTTTATACTTATGGTCAGGCCAAACTCTTTGCAGGCAGCGGAGAAGCTGGATACAAGGTTCTGCAGGCCGTCTGCTGTGTGGGATATTAAGGCGGCATCGTCTGCAAATAAGAGCTCGCGCAGCAAAATCTTCCTTATTTTGGTCTTGGCTTTAAGTCGGGCAATATTGAATAATCTCCCGTCAGCTCTGGTGTGTATGTATATCCCCTCGCTGTTGTTCTTGAAGGCATACTGGAGTAAGATGGAAAAGAATATTGCGAATAGAGTAGGTGCCAACACGCAGCCTTGCTTTACTCCACTACTTACTGGGAAAGCCTCGGAGGTGGCACCGTTATAGCACACTGTGCCCTGCATGTTTTCGTGGAATTGCTTGATGATGTTAAGCAGATGTGTAGGGCAGCCTATTTTTACTAAGATCTGAAAAAGGCCGCTTCTGCTGACAAGATCAAAAGCTTTAGTTAGGTCGACGAACGCGATGTATAGAGGCATATGTTGCTCCCTGCATTTCTCCTGCAGCTGGCGCAGAGAGAAGATCATGTCTATGGTTGATCTTCCGGCTCGAAAGCCGCACTGCGATTCTGGGAGTACACGCGATGCTAGGGTCTGTAGGCGTGTCAATGCAACTCGGGCGAAGGCCTTTCCAACTATACTGAGGAGAGAGATTCCACGATAGTTGTTGCAGTCACTCTTGTCTCCTTTATTTTTATACAGTGTAACGATGTTGGCATCTTTCAACTCCTGTGGTATCTGCCCCTGTTCCCAGCACAGAGTGAGGAGGTCATGCAAAGGCTGTAAAAGTATTTCTTTTCCACATTTGAGAACTTCTGGTGGAATTCCATCATTACCAGGAGCTTTCCCGCAGGCTAGGCAATCTATGGCTCTACTTAGCTCGACCATTGTGGGTAGGCTACCGAGCTCTTCCATGACCGGCAGGTCTGGGATATCGTCCAGGGCAGCAGTTGAGACGTGGTTTATAGTTGCGTACAATTCCAGGTAGTGCTCGATCCACCGTTTGAGTTGCTTGTCCCGATCAGTGATAATTTCCCCTGCCTTTGACATTAAGGGTGCTGTCTTGGAGGTCAGAGGGCCTGTTGCTTGTTTATATTTCTCGTACATAGCCTTTGTATCGCCTCTATCAGCAGCTGACTGTATGCTGGAACTTAGATTGAGCCAGTACGTGTTAGCGTAGTGGCGAGCTGCCTGCTGGGCATTTTTCTTGGCGCTCTTAAGGGAATGTAGAGTTTCTGGGCAAGGCCTGTCTTTATAGGCTAAAAGAGATAAAATTATTTAACCAATATGATGTTTATACAGATTGGTTAAATAATTTTATATGATTACTTTTTTAAATGGTATAGTATTTAAATGAATAAAAATAGAAACATTTGATTTTGATTTTAATTAAGAAAGTGAAAAAACAAAACCGTAAAAACAAAGTTTTTGACTATAAATCCCTTATATATGAGACATAACTAACAGTATTGATTATTTTCAAACGCTACAAACATTGACAGACTGACACCGAGTGATGTCCCTTGTCTTTAATAAATGGGGGTGGGACGTGAGGGGGTGTCGGCACGACGGTCGTCACCGACGGTCGGCGTCAACTCAAACTCACGTGGAAGTGGAAGAAAAAAACAATAACAAACAGTGAATTTGAATTACATACCTCATATAAGGATAAACTAAAAATGCATTAATTTAATTACGGTACGTTCGATCGATCTGAAATTTTGATACGATGCATTGTTAGGTGAGACGGGTCCGTGTGCCAAATTTCAGCTCGATCGGATCACTGGGAAGTGGGTCATTTTCGACTTTTGTTTTTCCGCCCGCCCAGCCCAGAGATGAGAGAGAGAGATGAGACAGAGACGGCCGCGAAGTTAATATAAGGGATTTAATAAAACAAACCCGTAAAAACAAAGTTTTTGACTATAAATCCCTTATATATGAGACATAACTAACAGTAGTGATTATTTTTAAACATTTACAGACTGACACTGAGTGATGTCCCTTGTCTTTAATAAATGGGGGTGGGATGTGAGGGGGTGTCGGCACGACGGTCGTCGTCAACACGACGGTCGGCGTCAACTCAAACTCACGTGGAACTGGAATTTAAAAAAAAATAACAAACAGTGAATTTTGAATTACATACCTCATATAAGGATAAACTAAAAATGCATTAATTTAATTACGGTACGTTCGATCGATCTGAAATTTTGATACGATGCATTGTTAGGTTCAGACGGGTCCGTGTGCCAAATTTCAGTTCGATCGGATCATGGGAAGTGGGTCATTTTTGACTTCTGTTTTTCCGCCCGCCGAGCCGCAGCAGACAGAGAGAGAGAGAGAGAGAGAGAGACGGCCGCGTGAAGTTAATATAAGGGATTTAATAAAACAAACCCGTAAAAACAAAGTTTTTGACTATAAATCCCTTATATATGAGACATAACTAACAGTATTGATTATTTTCAAACATTTACAGACTGACACCGAGTGATGTCCCTTGTCTTTAATAAATGGGGGTGGGATGTGAGGGGGTGTCGGCACGACGGTCGGCGTCAACACGACGGTCGGCGTCAACTCAAACTCACGTGGAACTGGGCAGAAAAAAAACAATAACAAACAGTGAATTTTGAATTACATACCTCATATAAGGATAAACTAAAAATGCATTAATTTAATTACGGTACGTTCGATCGATCTGAAATTTTGATACGATGCATTGTTAGGTTAGACGGGTCCGTGTGCCAAATTTCAGTTCGATCGGATCATGGGAAGTGGGTCATTTTTGACTTCTGTTTTTCCGCCCGCCCGCCCGCCCGCCGAGCCCAAGACAGAGAGAGAGAGAGAGAGAGAGAGAGAGACGCCGGTGAAGTTAATATAAGGGATTTAAAAAGAATATTTTTAACAATGCCATCACCATTAAACATCAATAATAAACTGTATTATGTGACTAATAACTAAAAGGAACAGATATTTGTTTATCGATAAATAATTATATATTTTGTTCTGATTAATGTCACTATTTTAAAGTTTAAATCAGGCTTTTTATTTGTCCAATTCATATCACAGGCGATTGTATTATTTGAGAAGCATGTTGTGATAAAAATACAGCATGTGCCCTTCAACATTGACACATTTAGTGTGTCAAGTGCTTAAAAAATATTTGATGCAACTGGATTAAACTTTCATTGAAAAATTCATCAAATAAAATATTTAATAAAAATAAATTGATAAGTTATATAAATATACTTTATCTCTTAATAATTATCTGCTTTCTTATTTGAGATAAGGTCTCGTATACATACAGCTGAAATATACATATTATTCCTTGTTAATGTAACATTAAACTACATTAGCTTATGAGTGCTTACTATTTAATACTATAGACTATGGGTACGTATAGACTTGTTGTTGGGAATATATAGGCTACTATTGGTTTATTGTGTTGGGACGTGGCTGGGGTACGTTAAAGGTGTGGGCGTGTGTGCGCCTGCATGTGAAAGCAGACGTTGATGGATAACTCGGTTCGCATTGATCTGTTTCCGGTTCCGGTATTTGGCTTTCATTCTTAGCAGCCGGTGCGGTGCATCTTGTAGATTGAGCTTCTTTAATGCCATAAACCGTGGGGGTAAAGGCGGAGAAAAAAGCGTTTGTGTGTGTGGTAATGGTGGTGGGTGGTGGAGGGTTGAAATGTTCATATTTTAAAAAAAAATAATTCTTTCCAGAGGCATAAAGTTAACAGTGCTCTTAATTGTTCTGCAAATGCTCACCCCACTATTGCCATTAAAGTGGGATTTTCATGAATGTGTGAGCTCAACCAGCAACTGCCACAAGTAATTATAAGCCTAGAGTACACCTTGATTAATTAATCTGTATAAGAGCATTCAGATGTATAATCAAGTACGTTGGTGTCAACATCCTAAGTTAAATCCCATCAATTGGGCACGAGAAGATTTTCGTCAAATCTCGGAACCGCTTTAAATATTGTATTTGATATGAAATTATTTTGAGAATCCCTTAGGATAAACTATGCATAAATTCATAAATAAATACAAGGCTGCATCTCGGTGGTTATATATTGACACTTAATAGAAGAAAAAAAATTAAAATGATGTGCAATTTTTTTATTCTTAACTTTACATGCAACACATTTAAATCTAAAAGGAAAAAGTTCACGACATTCATGTTAACGACCTGCTGGCTGAAATGATTAAGCGTTTGTATCGCTGGCATTCATGGGTGCGTCCAGGAAATCAGCGTCACAGCAATTGCCAGTCAAGCATTGCAAGTGATAGCATTGACCTCGCGATCAAAACTCTTTCTGTTGACACGTGACAGTGTGTTCTGTCCCAGAGCTAACATTTAAATGACAGTCTTCTGTCCCAGAGCTAAAATTCAACTGACAGTGTTTTCTTTCCCTGAGCTAACATTGAAATGTCAGTGACAGTGCGTTCTGTCCCAGATATAACATTTATCTGACAGTGTCTTCTGTCCCAGAGCTAACATTAAACTGACAGTGTCTTCTGTCCCATAGCTAACATTCACTTGAGAGTGTCTTCTGTCCCAGAGCTAACATTCATCTGACAGTCTTCTGTCCCAGAGCTAACATTCAGCTGACAGTCTCTTCTGTCCCAGAGCTAACATTCAACTGAAAGTCTTTTTTGTCTCATCAAGGCAGACCAGCAGCGCCAAGTCGTTTTTGTATCTGGAGGGGAAAATAAATTAATATTATTATTTCAGGTTATTTTGTTAAATGGCCTGACAGCGAATACACATGCTATGAAGAGCACTTTCAACCTTGTAAGGGTTGCGCATCTTTCACACCTGTGAGCATTTGTTTATATTTTTAAATCCTTTATATTAACTCGTGGCGTCTGCTTGATTGTTTGAAAAAAACCAACAACTTTGAATCGAATTTTAACCCACTTCCCCGTATGGTAGCGAGCTGAAATTTTGCAGGCAGACTTGTGGTGACGATAAAAATGATCTAACAAAATTTCACATCGCTCGAATGTAATGTAATTGAATTACATGTAATTAATTTTTTTAGATTATCTCTATGTATCTTTATGTAGCATGTAAATTTTTGTGCCAGACTGTCGCGGTGCTTATTATATTGAACAACCTTTTAATATTTTCCTGTCCCACGGTACGGTGCGTATTATATTGCGTATTATAATGAACATACTTTTAGTTATGTCTCGTATATAAAGGATTTGTCGTCAAAAACTTTGTTTTTTTTTATAGTTTTTTAAAAATTTAATGCTTTATTGACTCTGTCAAGTTGTTTGAGGTTTCAAACGAAAACGAATAGTATTAATAACTATACTTATCAACTAAATATGTACAAGATAATCTTCCCATTATATTGAATTTCTCAATTAAAATAAGATCTTTAAGTTTAAAATCAAAACCAACATTACAATTCAATATAAATGTGCGCGTCCAGCAACTTTACTATAATTTGATGGCTGGTATCATTTCTCGATAATTTGTGTGTGGGTGGGTTGGAAAATTTGTTTAGCTCTAGATTTTTAAACATTGGCGATTGATCTTTGTGGGACCCCAGCATTTATTTGAACCCAGCTTTCAAAATAAACAAGCGTTAAGCTGGAGGTCTGAGTTTTGGTTTTAATGACTCCAAGTTTAACATCAAAGATAGAAATGTATCTAATGACGCCGCTGGCTAGTTGTATTAAAGTTACTAGGAGTTTAGAGCTGTCTACGTTTTAAAAAAAAAGAAGAAAGAAAAAGAATCGATTACGAAAATGCATGCGATTACTTTAAGTATAGTAAACCAGGATGGGAGGAGTGGGATTTGGTGAAAATTTGAGGGGTGGGGTGGGGGTGGCAAGTGGCAATTTTTGCGAACCACCATATAAATTAAGGGTTTGGGGGCTGGGGGGCGGTCAAATTCTTGTCTCGTGTCGGACGCCATTAGGCGCGGCTAAATTAAAAAATAACAACAATAAGAAACCCTTACCAAAACAGTCTTAAGATATATTTATAGAAATTAACAAACGTGACATGAAAGATCTACGGATCTTAATTTAGAAACACTTCATACAGTGAGTACGTATTGTTTTGCCCAGTTTTGATAAGATGTCTCGGGAGTCGGAGTGCACGATCTTATGACAGGCCCTTTGGCGTGACTTATAAAACCGCGAGTCCGTGCGGGATAAAATAAGAAGATGAGTTTCAATACAAAAGCTGGCATATAGGTAAACAGGAAATAATCTACCCAATAAAACCTGAGTCACCCCTGTGGGCGCGTATGTTATATGTGTATGTGCGGTAGTTTTATGTTTGCGTTCTGTCGACAATAATGGCTTTCTTTACATGTTAAAAAAACATTTTTTTCCATATCTCTGATTTGAACGTTATTTTTTTAAAGGAGCCGATAACAAGTGGACACCCTTTAGCCTCGGGGTCGTCCTTGCCTTTACAAATACTCGAGCCCGCGACTCTCAGTGCGCACGCGCATTGCGCTCGACCACCGTGTCACCCCCTCCAAATATATAACCTGTTACCGGGGAAGAACAATTCGATCAAAATTTGAATTAAGCAAAACACTAGAGGTCAAGATCCCCCCTTAGGAAGTAAACAAAGTAAAGATTCGATCAAGTGTTTGTGGACTACTTTTCTTAGGACACACGGATGCAGTTTCGTCAAAAAAACAACAACAAAAAAAAACACAAAAAACCCTCTTTATTTATGTCTGCAATTTTCATGTTTACACTTGAGATAAAAAGTTGGCAATGTCATCTGTGATATTCTTATTTTTTTAAAACAACAATTTTAAAATTATCTGTGTTTAGTCTGAACAGCCTATAACAAAAGAAATATTGACCTTATGTTTCTAAGTTTCAAATAAATCTAACTTCTCAGACAGAGACTGAAGGGAATATAGATTATGATTCCCCTAGTTAATTCTTCTTTATCGAATCCGCCACCATTGAGTTGTCTGCTGTAAACAGTCGGAGTGGAGTTGTAAATGACAAGTTCCAGTCTTGACATTCCTCCAACTTATCAGCCTAGTTTCTGTGGCGCTTCTCAACAAACAAATGACCCATAGCCAGGCGCCGAACATTTGCCCGTTACGATACACCCGTAATGCTACTGCAGCTGAGTTTCTTTCAAGCTTCACATTTAAGTCCCCAATGTTTGCCAACAGATGACTCTTTGGGCGCACTTCCCAGTGCTGTAACCCCCCCCCCACCCTTTCCGCCCCGGACGACTCCACCGTGGCGTGGTTGCATGGCGTGCTCCAAAACTGCTCGGGGCCACAATGAATTTATTGTTTGGAGAGATGCACCATATTCTAAGGGCCGGGGTAAAGATCGCACGCCATGATTACCGCTCCTCACATTTCGGTAATCCCGAGATTACAATTACAGCAAGATTAGGCCCCGGGGGGTTGGGGTGAATATGAAACCATCGTCAAGTCATGGGCGGCGTGAGCCGTGTGCGATCGAACGGTTGTCACTGTAGATGTGCGTGGGTGCGTGCGAGCGGGAGTGGCTGATGCAAGAATTTGTGTTATAGAATAATTCACACCTTATTTGTATCGAGTACCGTGGCGGTTATTAAAAGAATGCTTATTGTTGGAATTCAGGGTTGATTAGCTTGGTCCTTGTCCCAGAAGCTAACTTCTTTGAAGAAAAAAAAATCCTGTACCGTTGCCTCCTACATCTAGTAACAATCCAGGGCAGTATACTTTAGTTTGACAATTGTCATTGCCTTGGTAAGTATGCTGGTCTAGTGCTAAAAATTATTGCATTTATTTGGGTCAAGTGTCTAAGAGTCACAAGGGAATTATTTTATATACTATTTGTATTAGAAATGTGCTCTTCATGGTTTTAAAAAAAAGCAGGACCTACGTCATACCCGCTCCTTATTCGTATTCAATATGTGTGCACTGGGAGCTAGATTCCTGTCTTTACTTGTTTGTGTTATAGGTACAATGGCGCACAAAGTTTAATTAATCACACTTAAAAAAAGTTTTATTTACAAAGATTGTTTTTGCATGTTGTGAATGCGTCCTTCCCGACCATACGTTTTCGTGCCGCTGAAGTAGACTTTTGGCCGCAACTTTCATTTGTTTCTATTTGCCTGAATGACATGAAGCTTTAACAAATTTGTTTACAAGAAAAAAGGCAATGCCACATATTATTGGGGAGCCTGGAGCCAGGGACTCTTAATCAGTTCCCTGGGGGTGGGTATTCCTAAGCCACACCACTTGGCCTGACATCTTTTGCATATACACGTACACCATATTTCATACACTACTTGCTCGGAGATTATACATGACGTATCGATAATAGGACAATAGCACCTCTTTGTTTAGTTACTCTTGGGGGGTATTCGAGCGGATAATTTCACTCGAATCCATCACTTCAACCATTTCAAGTTGTTCCTTTAAACTAATCAGAGTGACAGCCCATGTCTACTATCGTTTGTGAGAGTCCAACCAACCCAAAGAATTTTACTACACCCTGTGCGCTTTTTAATAATAATATATATATATATATTAAATTTAAAGCGTCTCGACCGTATCTCATATCCCAAACAGACCTCTCTTATCACCGAGCGTTGAAATGACGTATGCCCTATAAAAATCGTATCAAGCAATTACATGGTGATGATAGGCCCAGTAAAGTGTGTTCCTATTTATATTTGTGTTTTGTTTTCTTGTCAGTCCGAGGGAAAAAAAAGTGAGCCGGGTTGTTGGTGAAATTAAATGCGTTTCAGATCTCCCATGATTGAATGAAGCCCCAAAAGAAGTAGAGGATAGAAATACAGTGGTACCTCGTTATACGTCCTCAATCCGTTCAAGACCCTTGAACGTATATTAAACAGGACGTAAACCAAGCAAAATGTTTCGCGTCCAACCAGGATGTTTACCAAGTAGGACTTATTCGAAAGCAGACGTATACCGAGGTATAACTGTACTCTTTCCTGGTTGTAAGACCCTGATTCTGATATACGAATCGACCGCTTTTCACAACTCGATTCCTTTTATATAGGTTGACTCCTTGTATTCCGTCGGAGTACCATATTAAGACCCAACTTCTTTAATGACCCTCGGTACCTATAGCCTATTACACGAGTCGTTTACTAGTATTAATTTGTCTCCTGGTAAACCATGGAACCACTGAAATTGCCTGGCCGACGGACTCTTAAAATGTGACTCGACTCCCACAATTAAGTGTAAACCAAAAACAATACGTGTGATTGCTAATGGCGAGATTCTGTTTGAGTGAAGGTTGATGCGATCCCTGACAGTGATGATTTAGGAAGGGGATAACTTGCCGTGTTTGACTTAAATAGGTTTATTAAAGGCAGAAGTAGTCTATCACAATGTGCAAGTCATTCCATGTAACGCGAGATCCCGTTAAATCCCGCGCCGGGCTTTCACCCAATGAGATTCTCAGCTAAGCCGAACAGGTGGCAGCAATATTTGTCTCACGGTATTTAACTTTCATTTGTCTGAACCGAAAGCTTGGACTCGGTAGGGAAAAAATAATTTCTACTGAATGATTTTAGGAATGCCAAAAACGCACATTTAAACTAGGCAAATGTCACTTTAGATTATTCACTGTTTATTATATATATGTATATATTTCTCTCTATCCCACCTCGCATGCTGCATGCCAGCAGCTGCAACGTCAGAGTCACAGATGTGTACACTGCGCTTTTGGGCGATGTTAATACTAGGATTCAATGGTCATTGTCCAATCAAGTAACTTATTGGGTTTTCCCGGTTGTTACGTTCCCTTGGGGGAGGGGGCCAGATAACTGGGAGGGTCTTCCAGGATGCTATTCTCAGATTTCATTTAAGATTTTCATGTTCCCTTCACAAGGCGAATGGAGCTTTGCACATTGTTTGAGAACGGCGTTAATCAAATGCCTGTGGGTAAATGTAACGACACCAGGCCCTTTACTCTAACGCTGCTGATTCAGCAGTCAAATGTGTGTGGCATAACACGTGTGTCTGGACGTTTTTTTAATGCACTCTAGTTACTGCGTTTCAAGTTATTGCCAATAAAAATTCTCTATCATCAACAATTTCCATTATTTTTCTACCAATTAATATATTTTGAAGGAGATAACAATAAACTTTGAAACTTTTTTTCCTTACAGGTTATTGAAAATTAACCTCAACTGATACGAGACGCAGCCAAACACATAAATAAGCAGATTAAAGTCATAGCTGTATGTAGAAGAATCTGAGATTCCTGATTGTGTAGAAAACACGTCTGGGGTGGGGGGCAACGAGGAGGGCGAAATTCAACCGGAATGCGAGGCATCTCTGATTATTAAGCCATAAGCTTTTTGTTGTGTCTACCTTAATCATTCTCGAGGAAAACTCTTTACATATTCATTTTCCTTGTTTACAAAATGACTTCATTTCTCCGTAACTTGAAAGGTAAACACTGCCACCCAACCGGTCCCCCTGGTGTAGGCACGCTGCACAAGCGTACACTCCAGAGTTGAGTTGCTGGCAGAGAGCTCATTTCCAGGAGAATACCCTACTTTAAACCACTGGAATTTTTCACATTTTTTGCTCTCTTCTCCTTTCGCCCGTTTTTTCCCCCCACAAAGAATAGAATTTATTTATTCCTCATGAGTCCTAATCATTAATTTTTAAAGCATATCTTAAAGATGTGCCCCCACTATTACATCTAACTTTTCACGTTTGTATTAGGTGTTTGTCAGTGCTACGGAGTATTTGTACAAATACATCCATATATGTGTATATGTAAACGCAGGTATGTAAAAGGGGAGAACACGTTATCCAAGTGTCGAGCAAAAGACAAAGATGTCTATGAGATAGAGAGATTATGAGAGTAGATATGACGTTGCATTAAAGGTAGGAAAGATAAACCACAGGCAACAAATATTTTGTTTGCAAGTGATTGTAAACACAGCTAGTGTGATTTCTAAGGATTCTAGTCTCTACAACCGCTGTAAGTTTGTATTTTGTTTCCCTTTTCAGTGTACAAGTCCCCCGAGTATGAGACCCTTGGCTTCAATCACCTGAAGTCATACCTCATCAAGATGGGCTACCCTGCGGCCATCAAAGACTTTGAGTATGACCACACCTTTCCCATCAGGTACATTGGGACCATCGGGTTTTAAGTGAGGTCAAATCTTAGTGGCCCAAGTGTGCAAGATGAGTCTTGTTATTATGTTAGTTATTTAAGACAATAATTCTATGATAGAGTCATTAACTTAAATATTAAATATTTAAAATCATATTACACAGTGGAAAAAAAGCCAAATGAAATCCTTTTCTTCTATTGAATCCAGGTGGTCTTGTGGAATCAGTGAAGAAAATCAGCATTTCATTTGTTTCTAAATTTTAATTGGAGCATGGAATTCTATCTCCTTAAAGGCCGATTTAAGAATAACACCAGAAGCCCTTGGCCCAGGGCCGTTTAATGAATAGCATCAGAAGCCTTGACTCCAGGACCGTTTTAAGAGCATTAGACCGAACCTCGACGTCTATAGTTGTTGTAGGGGATAGATGGGATACATTGTTTGAAGATTTGAAAACGTAAGGAACCATCCTTTTTATGTCAATTGAATCGTTGGCTAAACGCAAAAAGGCTGTAGAAAAACTGCCATTCGGGGTGCAGCATCAAAAGTAGAATTACACAATTACTTTAGGAGGGAGGGTGGGGGCGATCTAATAAGTTTAAGGAATCACTGTCACGATACGCTCTCCAGTTAGAGGCTTGGAAAATGTTCTGCTTCTGCAAGTTCAGGGTCGAAATTACACCATCATTCCTGGGTTTAATTCCATCCATTGAGGGCGGCACGTTGCGTTCGTTTTCTGTACGTTTAGCCCAATTATCATTCTTTCTTTTGAAGATATCCACACACAACCACCACCAGTGAAAGAAATTCCCCGAGTGCCCGATAGCAGGACCCTATGCGTTGTTTCCCTTAAAAATCGGGGTGACGGTTCGTTTTGGTGTGTGTATGAGAAAAAGAAGAAAAAAAAATATTCGCACATGGCTTCCATCAGAGCCTGCATGCTACTCACACAAACAGACATGCACCTTCAGGTCCGGGTACGCGTGCTTACGGGCACACAGCGAGCCTGGGCTGTACAAATAGGAACGTTGTATTGTAAGTGTAAGATGACTCGCTTTTAAAACAAAAACACAAACCAAAAAGGGGGGGGAGAAACGGGCAAATTAAAAAAAAATAAATAAAATAACAACTCAAGCACACGATGTGTAAATTAAGTTTTAACACACGTGAATCACGCAGCTGGGTGGAAAATGTGCGTTTAATCCTCGGTTGATGAGGACGTGATTCGGGTTAAAGCGGGGCCCACTTCTCTTTGCCACTTGCATCTGCGTCAGGGGATGTGGCGTCTGCCCCTGGGCTCGGAGTCGGTGAGACGAACAGTTATTTTTAAAATTTTTATTGAAATTCGGAGTCGTGAAATTATTTCGGCTCACATCTAAGATGAAACAATGGGTCGGGGTCGGGGGGGGGGTTGGTCAGTTTGAATACACACTGAGATATTGCCATTTCACATAGTCCAGAGTCATCGTGGGTTTAATTTGTGGGTTGAACCACACATCGGTATATCAATTTAACATGGAGTATATAACATCAGAAGACATCGATATGGGGTGCCCATAAATAGGAGAGCGCGAGTTACGAGATACTCAGATGTAGGTGCATCTCAAGTACGTTATTCAGGCTATTGGATATAACGGATAGCGGAACTGAAACATCGGATATATTTATATTCGTTTGCATGATTTTCAGGTACGAATGGCAGGAAGGTGATCATTTAAGCAGTGAAGAATTGGGGCTTTGAAGTGTCAGAGTTAAGGAAAATGATAAATTAAGGGAAACAGGAAGTTCCCAATCAATGCCGTTATGATCATAAATTCAATTATACTCTGAAATGTTCATAAGAACTTGGCTTTGTTTGGCGTATGTCATGTCTCGTAACGTAAAAGATAATTAACTATGGTAGTAAGACTTGCGTGTTTATGTTGGAGTATGCTGATGTATGATGTACCCGAATATAGGGATGTGTGGTCAAAAGGCCCTGTGTGTATTCAATGGAGTTGGCGTGTTGATATTGGGAATTTCCTGATTTGTTTTTGTTGTCATTTGGGGGAAATGGGTATTCTGATGGGTGGTCAATAGCTTCTCCTGGTGCGTGTTCAGTGTGTGTATTCTGATTTATTGTTCATTGGTTTATTCTTGTGGATGGTCAAATGATTTTCTGATGTATGGTGAATGGGTTGGGGGGTGTATTTAGATGTATGGTGAATGGTTGGAGGTATTCTGCTATCTGATCAGGGGGTATTTAGATGTATGGTGAATGGTTGGGGGTATTCTGCTATCTGATCAGGGGGTATTTAGATGTATGGTGAATGGTTGGGAGGGTATTCTGCTATCTGATCAGGGGGTATTTAGATGTATGGTGAATGGTTGGAGGATTTGAGTATTCTGCTATCTGATCAGCGGGTATTTAGATGTATGGTGAATGCACGTTTTGAATAGATGTGTTTGAACTATGTTATTTATTGAATATGCTCTAAAAACTAGCATGTTAGCGTACATAACATTCACAATTTCGGAATAGTTATTATGGGACCATCGAGTGGACATTCACTTATTTTATTTGTATTGTATTTGAAACATGGGACTTATCATGTCCATAAATACTAAAATTGAAACGATACAGAGAAGATTAGCATGGCCCCTGCGCAAGGATGACATATTTTTGGGGCGCGATGGTCTAAGTGGTAGCGCACTGGACTATCGAACCGAGGCAGATCCCGCGTCGCGGGTTCAAGCCCAGGTACTGGCAAAGCCTCTGTGGGCATTGTGCTGGCCACACATTCCCCTGCTCCTTAGTGGTGGCTAAAAACTTGTGAACGCTACATCACTTGCCCCATAGTCCGTCATGGACTGGAAAGGGGGTCATTTTTTTTTCATTTCACTTATCATGTCCCCACAGCCTTACAACAGTGCAGACGTTGGACTATGTTTCCAATCTTAATATTTTCATAACATTTGATACCATTTCAGGGGACTCTGGTTTGACACTTATTATGGCACTCTACTGAAAGTTGACGGGTTCGGCAACATCATGGTCTGTGTCCGAGGGTTCAAGTTTCTGAGATCGTGAGTACCTCAATTGTCTTTAGTGGAAGAAATGGTACGGGGAAAGGGACGTAATCTATTACTACTCAGCAGTACATCTTACGCGAAATCTTTAAAAAAAAATTATAAAAAAATAATTATATATATATAAAAAAAACACGGACGTTCAGCACTATGCGCCTGAGACGCTAACACCCTTATAAGTGGTGGTTTGTTGAGGCTCTGGCAACTGTAAGTCCAGGGAGAGCTGTCTAAAGCCGTAGAAAAACATGTCCGCCTCAAACTGTAGTACAACACGCGGGCTTGTCAGATCACTGGTCGGAACACAGTCGGTGGAGCAAGGAGAGGAGGACTCTAGACCAGGACAGACATCAGACGACACCAGGATAAACACAGACAACGAGGGTGGACCTCCTTGTTCAACTTTATTGAAAATGAAAAAAAAACAAAAAAAAACAACAATCAAAACAATTACACTTTATGGTTTGGGAGGTGCGGGAATTTTCACAACTACACACGGGCGTTTTCACAACTACACACTGGCATTTTCACAACTACACACTGGCATTTTCACAACTACACACTGGCATTTTCACAACTACACACTGGCATTTTCACAACTACACACGGGCATTTTCACAACTACACACTGGCATTTTCACAACTACACACGGGCATTTTCAGATCTACACACATAAATGGCTTTATTAAAAACGATATCCCATAAATAATGAAAACATTGCCTATTGGTTGGTAATTTTTTTAAAAAAAGATAGCGGTTTCACACTACATCTAACAATACACTTTAGATAAAATTTGTTCAATTTTTTTTAATCTCGAAAATCCCCCCTCCCCCGCCCACACTCACGAGAACCGCCTGTAGATAATAATAATGCAGTGATAAAACACTATTTCTTTTTTTTTCGTTTTCAAATTGAATCATTTCTAATTTAAGAGAAGAAGTGCTGGAAAGGGGATGGAGAGCAGCAACCACAGAACGTCTTGTGGAGATGTACATGCCGTGTTCCTTTATTTATAGATTCAAACTTAAACAAACACACTCTTGTCTATAACGTCACTCTAAGACAAAAACCAAGACACTTCATTCGGAGGATGGGGGACTATAACTTACAGAGCAGTTCTCACTGTTTTCGGAATTGTTGGTTTTGTTCTGGTTTTTTTTTCTCCATTGAAAGCGTGAAGAATATAAGAAAGCCGATGATATGTTACATCTAGCGGGGGTTGGGGGGAGGGGGTTAAATGAGAGAATGGCAATTGTAAGGAAGATCTCGTCATCCAGCCTTTGAAGAGCGCCGTGGAAGTGTTAATTTAAGGATTGTGTTAGATTACAGACGTCAGGTCTTCAGCTTGTGCTGTTTGGGCTTTCATGGGTGATTATACATGTACACATACTGTACACAGATCTTTGGGTGTCGGGCGGGTCGGGTGTGTGTACATTTTCACTTTTGGGGGAGAGAGGGTAGAAGGATGCTGTACCTGTAGACTTTTACACTCAAATATTGGGTGTTGAGATTTACAAAACATGCGGAGTTTGTTGGCACTGAAGCTTGAAAACTGTACTGTTTTCATTTTGAGCTATTTATGTGCTCGTAGTTATGTTGTTGTCAAGGAGTATTTTGATGTTTTTTAAAATAAAAATATTTTTTTTTAACGGTTATTTTCTACTGAAGCATGGCCTCTCACTGCTGCTTTTCAGAAAGTTTGCTACAAATGGTTTTATTTATTTTCATTGCTTATAGTTGTTTTCCATTTAGTGAAGTTTTCCTGCTTCCATTTTTGTTATTGTTTGTTATTATTATTTGTTTCAATTATTCATATTTTTTGTTATGTTCGATATCATTAGTTTGAAGTAAAGTGAACACACATTTTACGACATAGAATGTTATCAAGTGCCTCCCTGTTCCTGAAAATTATAATGATATACATGTTTGACCTCGTATACAATTTTTCTAAAAAAATGGTTGCCACCGATATATGGTGCGTCACTGCAGTTAAATTTTCTACTCCAGCCAAAACTTAAAGAAAGAACCCGATAAAAACTCTTAGGTTCTGTAAACAATACAAATATGTATTTATTCCCATCACGTCTTGGTGCTATCGAAAAATCATGAACTATATGATCTGTAAACAAGTAAATTATATGTGTGTATATTACTATTGCGCTGCCGGATTCATCATCTTTATATATTTTTTACGCGGCGGCAAGGAAGCCATTTACTTTTTTTTTAAACTAATTTTTTTCTCGTTCTTTTTGTGTGTGTATTTATTATGTCATTTTGCGCCCCCTACGTTCAAAGACCTCGCTGTCTCAGTTTTTCGCCGAAGAAAACTTGTCAGAAGATTTCGGGCGTAATGCGTAACTTTTTCCACCTCTTCTGTCAGTTGCTTACGGCTTAATTTCATAATGAGTGCAGATCCGCATCTCGTGTTTAATGTGAGGCAGGGCTGTAGAGGCGAACTTTCACGGCAATGCACGGGCTCATCGCGAGGGCGTCAGGTTATCTGTCATCGTCTGCTGAGAAAACTCGTAAAAAAAAAGAGCAAATAATCGAAAGGCTCCTGCACACTCCCAAACACAGCGGTAGTGTATCTGCTATACAGTGGCGCGAGTCCGATTCCGGAGTCCTGGCTTCTCACTTGCTATCGGCATGCAACAAGCGGGATATTTATTTCCTCACAGCACTTAAAACACGAAGTAAATAAAAAAAGAAGTATTTAAAAAATGGCTAGAGGAATTTTATTTTACGTTTACAAATTCGGTCAACAAAACAAAAGTGCGCTTGTTGATTTTTCAGTCCTATCCAATGACAAGTAAAAGAAGAAGACGGTCTTTTACCTCCAAATAGCGAATTTTTCGTACAGTGAAAGATAAATCGTGTACGCCCCTGTGGGTTTTAGCGCCCCTCGCTTAGATCAGCCACCTGATAGGGCTTAAAGATACTGTTTTATGAGAGCGTACAAAGTGGCCGCTGTATCTGGGAGGTTTAATTCAAATATCAGATACACAGTGAGTTGGGAGGTTGTTGGGGAGTTTTTTTTATTATCAAAAAAACATTTGTGTTAATGGGCAACAACCATCATCACAGAAGTTGTCTACCCATGTCGTTATGAAAAATAATGCAGAAACTGTATGTGGTCATGGGAATGGGTTCAAGTGGTTTGTCCCTGAAATTCTGGGAATGTGTTGAGGCTTGTCCCCGACAAGTTGGTTCTTACAGTAAACTCTGCTGATGTACGTCACGTTTTTTTCTTGAATGATAGTTATTTAGAACCCGCTTGAATCTAATGTCATGGTTTGTATAAAATTTATTTGACCCCCCACCCCACCCCCACACCTCTCCTATTAGGTTAAAAATCTCCTTGACAAGCCTGCACCAGAGGAAAAATACATCGTTAATAAACGCGTTTTAGTTTGTTGTTCTCATATACGCGTTCCTTAGCATAAGTTAAAAAAAACAACAAAAAAAACCAAAAAAAAATAAAAATAAAAATAAATAAACTGAAAGAATTCAATTCTGCTTTTCCGCGCTTTCCATTTAAGTCTGTAAAAATTTCAATTATCCGCGGTATCAGGATAATATTATTTCTTTATTTTGTGTACTTATGCATGCATCAAAAGCGTGGTTTTAAAATTTATATATATTTATATTAGGGCTGCGGAAACTTAACGATTAATTTCTCGATTAATCGTTAAAATATTTTATCGATTAAAATTATTTTAATCGATAAAAATTCGATTGAAATTAAAGAAAATATTTATAATATTTTAATTTAGTAAATTCATAAATAACCAATTATTAATTATGAATAATAATTTATATATTTTTTACGTACAAACTTCTCCTGCGTAATATTATAATTTATTTTATTGCGTTATGTGGACCGGCAGACGTCAAATAAAAAATGGCTGACAGCATCAGCGCAGTTAAATTTAAACATATAACTATAAAGTTGAGCAAAAATTTTGTTTTTAAGCTAACTGCGGATGGCAAAGTCGAAGATGGTGAACAAGTTTACTGTGTTCACTGCCATAAACAATTCTCTACACCGCTGACGTACCACCTTCAGCGCAAGCATCTGATCAAGTATCAACACATTGTCATAAAATTTAGTTCAAAATATTTTTAATTTTCAATGTCCTTGAGAAATGTTCAGTTTAATGACGTCATAAATTTCTATTTTTGGCTTTAATCGAAATTATCGATTAATTAATCGATAATTTTTCAAAAGTTAACCATTAAATTTAAATCAATCGATAACAGCCCTAATTTATATATATTTAATTGCATTTATATATTAATATTATATTTTTGGTGTGTGAGGTGGGGGGTGGGGGTTGGGGGTGGTCCATTTCTTTTGTTAGATGGTACATCCGAACGACATTCATTCTTATAGTTGGCTTTCGTAGTTATTTCGGTACGGTATACGAAAATAAACGAATTAGTGGAAGTAGTCCTGCACCAGAAATATGAACAAACGTGTTGTAAATATGTAGACACAAACAAGTCTCGCCAGCCCCCCCCCCTATGGGCCCCCATACTCTGATCCGCGCCCCTGGCCTGAGACTGGAGTAAGCTCGACGGGGTCCGCACGTTAATCATTGTGTCAATGAAATTGAGAAATGCGCTTCCAGCAGCACCACTGACCTCATTATCCCCCCCTCGCAAGTGGTGTTAAATGGTGCCTTTTTCATCTCGTGTGTCGGACTAATGACGCAGGCAATCACGGCCAATTACCGCAGGCTTAATCTACCACAGGGTGACATCTACTGGAACAGGCCTAGCGGGCGGGTGCCGGTGGGGAGGGGGACTCGTGGTGAATCTTTCCGGACAAGACCATGAGGAAGTCGCCGTAACGAATTAGACTGCTGGTGTGCGATGTTGAGATTGCGGATGGTGCGATGGAAACGCTAGCTACTCAAAACGGAAAGTGGTATTAAAAAATTCTGTGTGTGGGCATGGGCGTAGGGAAGGGGGGCATTTGCCCCCCCCCCTACATTTGAGAAAAAAAGTTTTTAATTTATTAAATGCATTAATAAATGTTGTATTTTAGCTATTACAGCACTAATTTGTAAGTCTTAATAATTTCTAAGGCTTTTTTCAACCCTTATTTTATACTTAACTTGAATTTAATTGAAAATTGTACCTGTATGGCATTGTCAGTTAAAATTAAAAAAAAGTGGGATTTGTTTTGCCCCCCCCCCTGGAAAAATTCCTAGCGACGCCCATGTGTGTGGGCGTATGTTAAATTCCTAAATTTATTCCCACCCTCCTCAATTTTCTCTGTCCCATAATACATGCAAATTATCTTTTTATTCCATGAAGCATTTTTTAATATCCGAATTACCGGTATTTAATTTTTATTATTTGTTTAAATTAAAGAAATAATAATTTATAACTTTTTTTTAAAAAGGCCACCGACGTTGTGATCCCATTCGCTGGAGCAGTTCTCAATTCACCGGCTATGTAAATTATTTTTTTCTGATTAATTTTTGAACGGCGTGTGTTTTACAACAGTTAATTATAAAATCAAGAGTTTTCCAAACCAATTCATCACCTAATTATTTCTCTAATTAAACTAAGTCAGCTTTGTTGTTACCGTTTGGGTTTTCATTGTATTTCTTGTTGCGATATCTCTAGTCTTAATTAAAAAAAACCTGTATTTTAAAGAATCACGTTGTCTTTTCTTCTTCCTTACCTTCAGAGTTGACGTATCATGCGTTGCTTAAATTTAAATAAAGAATTGAAAAGGTCCACTTTTAAAAACTCTGAAACAGTAGTTTTCCTTCCTCAGCTGTTGCAGTTTTTAACAACTTTCACCTCATTTCATTAGATCGGTAAATTAACCTACCCCCGGACTCTTTCTGAATCCAGATCTAGTCTGGCACCTAAATGGTGAGGGCGTTGCGGGAGCTGACAGTTTTACTCTCGCTGTGCACCAGGCAGTTTAATGAACCTTTCACTGTGTCGTATTTCTGTTATGTACCTGGGTCAGCTGTGGTCTGTTCCGCCAGTTCGTGATACTCTGTTACGCCATAAAAATAAAACGTTCGTCTTCCTATTGGCGACTATGAAGTCGAAATGAAATTTCTTTTGTATTTTTATTGTAAAAATTGATCATATTTAATTAGTTATTAACGGTAAATTTGTATTTGTTAAAGTGGTGTTGATGAAATGATAAATTTTTGCAAAAAGTTTTATTTTGGACATTATACATCGTCTTCTAATGAAAAATATATATCTTACCATTTTATCAAGAGACTATACCGACGTCACACATGGGTATCTTGGCTAATTGAATTTTAATTTGAGTGGTCTGCCCTTTAAGTCTGACCTATCGCCCGCATCTCTTTCTGAATCATTTATAAACTTGCCTGAGACGGAGGTTTCGTAAATTTGAAAGACTTTTCTCTAACATACATGAACCCCGTATCACTGAATATATTTTTCTTTTGAAGTACCATATGGTCTGGGAAGAAAGTGAAATAAGTTTTGCCCAGCGTCCCATTTAAACGTGAGCTTTTCAACCAACTTTAACTTTGACAAAAAGTTTTATTTGACAAATAATGAGTCTTTGAGTTTTCTCCTTAAGACAACATCAACAGAATCACACGTTGAGAATCCACTCGATCAAGGCGTTTCAAACCAAGTCTCTCTCAAAACATCTCACATAATCTTTTTACCCCGACAGATGCGTACGAGATTTTAAGGGTGCATTCGTATGTGCGTACTTTCACTTTCATGTGATACTAAATTTATAAATTAGTGATTAAATAATAAATTAAGTAAAATTACAACAAAAAAAATAATTTTGAAAAAAAATGTAAGTTGTACACTTTTTTTTAGCCATCATACAAAACTTTCAGTTTTAAACTGAGGCGACAGATTACAGTCACTTACAAATAATACTTTAAACTCTGGACTAAAAAAACAACCGCTTTATATACTAACAACTTATTTTCTCAAGAATTCTTTTCAATTCAGTCCATGTCATCTTTAATTTCTTTGATATATTATCCCAATATATTCTGCAAATGAACGCAGCTAAGCGTCCAGGCTATTTCGTCTAGGTTCGTTCCCGGTGCAATGGCGAAGAGCCCTTCCCCAAAGTTTCTTATGATGGTGTTTGTCATGTGTTGGACCCCTCACCCTCGCCAACATTTCAGGTACACAATTTAGAAAGGGGAAAAAATCAACAAACATCCAACCTGGCCGAAAGATAGAGAGAAAAAAAGGCTCCAGTAGGCTCATTTGGTGCACCCACTTGGACGTGGCAACAAGACGCCATGACTCTAAACGCTTGCAATACTCTCTGACAGCCATGATGAAATATGCTTTTTATTGGGCGGAAATGTACATTTCATTTGCAGCGAAATAGTTTAAAATTTTATTTAAAGCAACAAGAAAATAAAAAATATATACAAAAAGCGGATCGAGGGGAGGGGGTGGAAGGAGGGCGGCTGCAGCTGTTAGAGTGGCGCCGGATGCTCTTGTTTGTACGAGTAGGGAAATGTTACCGGGTTCACTCTTTGCTATGGCCCTGTACTATACTCAGTCTGCGTTGTAAAATTATGAGAAAAATAATTCAGTAATTATTTTCTTTTGACGTGTGTGTCTTGTTACAAAGGTTACCATAGCGACGGCAAATTTGCATCTTGCCCTAAGGCGGGATCGAGTTGGTGTTCTGTCGTAGCAGTCACGTCTGCATATCTCACCACTCATCGTTCGCTGACCCCAACACTTCCGTCCCCCAAAAAACGACTTATATCACGCCGACTCTAGAGTGCCCTTTCTGCTGACAATAACAATCTCAATCCAGCAGACTCTAGCACTCATTTCCCGAATGACTCCAGTCCTTCTAGCCCTTCTGAACCCCTACTGTCCCCGCTGACACCAGCACACTGGATCCCGATGACTCCTGTCCTTCTAGCCCTTCTGAACCCCTACTGTCCCCGCTAACACCAGCTCACTGGATCCCGATGACTCATGTCCTTCTAGCCCTTCTGTACCCCTACTGTCCCCGCTAACACCAGCTCACTGGATTCCGATGACTGCTGTCCTTCTAGCGCTTCTGAACCCCTACTGTCTCCGCTGACACCAGCACACTGGATCCCGATGACGCCAAGTACAATCTCCTCCCGACTGACTCCAGCCCTCCTCTCCCCGCTGACCCTGACTATCCTCGCTGGCTCCAGGTCCGGCTTATACACAGTACACGGCAACAGACCCACAACTGTCACTCATTTAACTGTGTAAGTGCTCCTTGTGGCATTTCAAGTCCCATCTGCTTGCGCTTAAATAACTTTCACTCCCTCCACTTACCCTCCCCGATCTTGTAATTTGTCTCACGGCTCTACTCGATTCAAATAAATAGTTTAAAAAGGTGATCCCTTTAAATGGCTTGCTTTGAACGCGCGGCTCTCTGTCGCTGTCTGTTAGCACGGAGTCTGAATTTCTTTGTGGTTTTTATGATGCCAGATGCAGTTATATGAAAATAAAATCAACACTTCTGTTTAGCATGATTCATTAGAAAAATCGAACGTTTTATTGACAAATATTCTCCAGCTATTTAATCCATATTTGTTGTTGAGAAAAGGAGATTTTCAGTTTATTTGTTCCTTTAATTTGTATCGGTTTAAAACCACTAAGATTTGTATAACCCAAATGCCCAAAGAGTTTTAAAAAAGATGGATTATAGATACTAGGTTTCAGTTATACTTTGGGAGGGGGGTGGAAGTGGGGGCGCAAGAAATAGTATTTTTTAGGATGAATCCATAAACCCAAACTTTAAGTCCTCGTATTGTTTAATGAATTATAAGTCATTGCTTATATTCCACCTGCAATTATGATATAAACTGAATTACTTTCCCGTAACCCTCGACTAGGCCGTAAAACTGGGGCTCATTGATGGGCGCACCACACGCGCTCAGTGGAACCCCAACGAGCTATTCCACTGCAATATTCGGGGCTCACGGCACTCCTCTGTCGTTCAAGCTTTGCCACGCGGCCACCACCCAAAAGATACTTGTAATCTGAAATAGAGATCTACCGTCGTCCCCGGAGCTCCGAGTTCCCGAGGACCGACGTGCTCCTGGCACTGGTGTCGTTGGGTGTTCCCCGCCCCCACCCCCCTGCGTCAAACAGCAGTGCCCCTTACATAAACACCACAACAGCACTTGACTCTCTTTTCCACCCACCACCCCCGCCTCTTTTTAGTGAGGATATGTGCGGGCCAGCTGACTCCATGCATCTCACAACAGATACACCGGGCCTTGTATGCGACCGCACTCTGGCACCCCGAAGGATTCCGAGCATGCACCATGCACTCATCCCGAAACAAGGGACTGTAAACTTTAGTCAGTTATTGTGGCCTGCAGCTGGGTAGGGAGTGGGGTTCAATAGCAAACCTGCACTTCAATCTGAGATTCAGCGATTCGGCATTATAATACGATTGCTTTTACAACATTTTTTATCACCACCCTGACTTTTGAAAAGAAAACACGAGAAATTTATTTTAAAATGGAGTGCACCTCCGAATCACCAGTATTAGATCACTTAAAAGAGGGGCACGCAAAACTCATCATCTTGAGTCATTTTACCCACCACTATGCCTTGAGCATTCGGCTCATTTGTGGATAATTCATTCTCATTGTCAACATGTGTTAACTAGTAAACCAGTAGTTCACCTTGCTTAGTTCGAACTTTTCACCCCCCCCCCAACCTTTATCTCCCGCACAAATTTAAAGTATATTCAGAAAACCATTGTGCATTTGTGCTGTAATGTATTTTATTGATAATTTGATTGTTGATTTATTGGCTTGCCAGGAATAACATCTAAAACTTGTCAAATCAAGGTTGTTAATCACAGGAAATCCGTTAAGGTCAGATGTAAAATGACTGTCCGCAAAGACCATATAAGTTAAGGATAACCGGAAGCGAAAAAAAAACCACCCAAGTTAAACAACAGGAATTCTCAGCATTTGTGATGATTCATATTATTAGGTTTAAACGGATATGTTCAGAAGCATCAGTAAAGCGACGATGTGATCGAAAGCATATAAACTAACTCTACGCCAGGATTTGTTGGTCCACGAATAATTTAAATATCTCTTTAGAAAGAAGAAAAAAACAAAACAAACGAATTCCATAGTTGTAATGAAAGAAAAGTTCCCTAAAGTTGTGTTTGTAAAAATTTGATTGAGGCAAAATGTTTATGAAAAAAATACTACTATATTAATTTTTTGGCAATGCTTTCCCAACATTTTGGATGAAGCAAACCTTAACATATTTGAACAATTCTAATGAAAATTGCTACAAGTCTTCACTATCTTTTCCAAAAGATTGACTACCAATTCTAATTTAGATGCTACCAAATCCAAAAAGCGGCTATCCATTCTAAATGAGCGGCGAAGTGATCCAAATGAGAGGTTATCAGTTCTAAATGCGCGGCTAAAACATCCAAATAAGAGGTTATCTGATCTAAATGAGCGGCTATCAAATCAAATGAGCATCTATAAAATCAAAATATAAGGCTATCAATCTCCTATACATATAAAATTGAAAGTATGTATGTATGCATGTCCTTTATAGCTGACTAAACCCTTCATCCGATCGCCATGAAACTTTTGGAGACTTTTGAGTACGCTCCCGGGATGGTAGCTGGCTTTTTTTTTCAAAATGTAAGACTCATGGGGCGCCGGGGGCCCATAACATGATTTTTTTCTTATATGAGCTATATAATTTTTTTTTAAGCGTTAGCTATTGGGTAAATTGATGGATCTTAACTAAACTTTGTATGTAACAACTTGGTAGCCAATATTAAAATACTATAGGGCACTAATTTCCTAATGTCCATTTCTTCGGGGCTGAGGGCCCAAAATGTATTTTTTAATAAACATTTAAGATTGTATTCCTAATTCAATTATTAAAGATCTTGAGAAATATATATAAATATATCCACTATGAAATTGATTGAAATCAACAGGTTTTTTTAAAACTTTAAATCTTGCACTAAATGGGCCCTGGGGCCCTTTATGTCGTTTTTTGCTTATATGAGATATATAAAATTAGTTTATGCGTTAGCTACTGAGTAAATGAATGGATCTTAACCAAAATGTGTATACAAAAACTTGGTAGCCCATATTTATATTAAAATACTAAAGGAGACTGAACTTCTAATGTCCATTTCTGCGGGGCCGGTGCCCCAAATGTCTTATTTTCGTATATGTTTAAGATATTATTTCCCATTCTCTTTTTAACATTATGAGAAATATATACATGATCAAATTGAGTTAAAATGAACAGCATTTTGAAATTTACATCTTACACCAAATGCACGGGGCGCCCCCTAAATGTTTTTTTTTCTTTCTTATATTAGCTATATAAAAATAATTTAAGCGTAAGATACTGAGAATATTAATGGATCTTGACCGATTTTTGTGTATAAAAACTTAAAAGTCTGTATTAAATTGCTATAACGCACTGAACACCTAATGTCCATTCTCTCGGGGCTGTGGACCCAAATGTCTTTTTTTAAAAATAAAAGTTTTAATATTTTATTCCCTATTCAATTTTTAAAGATCTCGAGATAAAAAAATAAATGTATGCATTATGAAATTGATTGAAATGAAAATGTTTTTTGGAACTTAACATCTTGCTACGAAAGGGCCCGAGGGCCCTAAATGTCATTTTTTGCTAATGTGAGCTATATAAAAATTATTTTATGCGTTAGGTACGGAGTAAATGGATGGATCTTAAACAAACTTTTTATACAAAAACTTTAAAGCCCAAAATAAAATAATAGAGGACACTGAAATTCTAATGTCCATTTCTTCGGGACCGGTGGCCCCAAATGTCTTTTTTGTATACTTTAAACTTTAAGATATTATTTCCCACTCAACCACTTATTTCACGACTTTGAGAAATATATCCATGATGAAACTGAATTTAAATGAACAGGTTTTCGAAATGTACTTCTTGAACCGAATGGCCCCTTTAAGTTTAAGTCGTTTTTAATTATAAAAAAAAATTACCACTCATTGGTTTTTTAAAAATGTATTCCGTTTCACTGAGATCGTTGCAACGCACGAATGATCTGCTAGTTCTAAATAAACGGCTTTCAAATATCTAATTGAGCGGCCATCGATTCTAAACGAGCGTGCCGCATCGAGTTCGCCTTGTGACTCTGCATGTAATCATGCCATAAAACATGTTTTTATACCGTTTTTCACAAGGAGGCGGCAAAAATTCACTACTAGTCATCTTTTTTAATACCAATTTTAAGTTTAGAATATTATCATCATCCTTGGCGCAGAAGTCCATGTAGGGCCTGCTCATTGACGTTCTTCCATGCAGCCAGAAAGATCAGATGCCTTTCGCCTCCATGTCCACCGGGACGGACCAAAATCAGTCTTAGTTTAGAATATCGTAAAGACTTATTTATCTATCTATTATTATTAATAATTTTACAACTCAACATTTGAAAAAGGTTACCATGGGACATTGATTAATTATAGAAAAAATGACAGCCAATCGGAAGTGAATGTAAGGGGAAAAAAGGTACTAATTGGAATACGCATGATGGATTCATTGATGTCATAGCTGTGACGCGTGGGAATGAAATAAAAATAGCAGAGGCAATGTATTTTGCTTCTTTAAAAAATGCAGATGTAGGAGAGCATAGTTTTTTTGGTTGTGTTTTTGTAGTCCCAAATTTACTGTCACTTGAAATTTGGCACCTGGGTGTCAAGTAAACTATCCGGGTGAAATAATTAATTACTTAGCTTTATTTAAGTTGTAATTATAGTTAATTTGTGTCGACTTGACGTTCATTTAAATTAAATTTTATATTTCAGCTCTCCCAAAAATGTTTTTATGTTCACTCCGGATTAAAAAACCGGAAAATGCCGGTGCTATTGGGAGAGTTGGTAAATTATTTCACACGATGCCCTGTAGTCTCAGCCATCTCCTCTACGCACCCACCCCATGAAGGAAATAATGAATGCATGTTTAGGTCGTTGATAATTTGTTTTTATCATGTATCCAGCAAATGTGTCCAGCCATCAAAACCTTTCATGGCGTTCACAAAATCCCCCGATTTCCCCCCCCCCTAATCTTAAACTACTTTAAGCACTGCGTTTAGGATACATGACAGGCCACGTATGTTGTTTTTCTTTCATTCACTTGCGTCACAGGGAGCTTGTTGTCAACAGGAAGTAAGAAATTACAATCTTTGGACTTGAAGAAAGAAAAAAAAAGAACTTCTATTCGTCTCAACTTATGGCAGTTTGGCTAAAAATATTCCAGTTAATGAGGGTGAACACGGAGCAATTAAACGTGCCCTGGTTTTCTATTGCTACTTTAACTTCTCAATTAGCCGTTATTCCGTTTGTGGGAGAGTCGCTGCTGGCATGGGTGCAGGGAGACGTTTACTGGAGTCTTCTTCCTTTCTTTCTTTCTGTTTTTTTTTAAATTTCCTATTTCTCTTTCTGTCCCCCTCACTCAACTTTTACTCCTAAAAATAAAATTATGATAGTTTTATTTCAAATATAATTTAAACCTTCCCCACGCTTTAAAAGCGTCTTGAGGGCTTTCACGTGAGTCCAAGTAAAAAACAAGTATGTGTGTGTGTGTGTGTGTGGAGGAGGTGGGGTTGGTGGTGAGGGTCACAGTTATCTTCTCCAGGCCGGATGTGGTAAGTCTCAAGACCATTATATTTCATCTGGGCCCAGCTGCATGCGCAGTGTTCCACTTTAGCTACACGTGTAGCTGCTCAAGAATAATGACCCGTTCCTTGGAACTTTGGTGTTCAGCGAGATCAAAAGTCTTAGCTTTCATCATCATAACATAAACTGAAATCTTTGTTCAATAAAAATAAAGAATTTCAAGAAAATCTAAAAGCAAAAAGAGCATAGAACAAATAATGTCAAGCCGAACAGAAGTGGAAGAGGCTATGTTGTGAATTTAAATGTTGAATTCTGAGGAAGCGCCCCGACCGAAATCGTGCTCCTTATTTTGGAAGTCGAACTGAAAGTAAATTTAAACACACAGTTTTCCTCTCACGGAAAAGCCACAGGGCCAACGACCTGTGTTTTCAGATGAAAGCAAACACCATTTAGAGTTGTAACTCGGCACACGACGCCCCTGCCACCGGGTCACGGGCAAGGCAGAGCTCCTAAATGCCAGAGCGTGGCAGTTGACTGTATCCAGTGGCAGCACGAAATAGCACTGCCATTAATCTGAGTTTTACGTGTAATTTATGACTCCCTTCCGTATAGAAAAAAAGAAGAAGAAAACAATCAGTAGTAGAAACATCCCGTTTATATGTTCCCAAAATTTACACGCAGTGATAATATTAAATTTAAAGATCAATTCAATCTCATGAGGACTAGAATTTAATTATTAATTTCTGATCTCATATAAGAAAATGGTAATGATTGCGTCTCAGTTTTCGCCACAGAAGATACTACAAGGTGTAATCTATTTGGAGTTTTCGAGATGAAACTACATAACAAATCTGTGGAACTTTTTACTGTATCGGGTGTTGTAGCAGCTTGCGCTGGTGCGTCGCAGCTTATTCGCCTGGTCAGTGAGAGGCACCATCACATAATGAAAAGAACGGACTATCGTTAAATAAATCTTGATATTTATTGAATTTTCGCGTTTTCTCTGATATGATTTGACGAAAGGATTGACTTGAGAATCATTAAATAGTAATGCAGGAAAACATTAGTCTCTTAATTTTTTAAAGGATTTCTACGAGATTTTATCTCGCCGGTACAGAGTAGCGAGAGTAAGCACTCAGTATGTGTTGTGAATCTTGTATTCGCTCACGCACCCGACATAAATGTATGTTAAATGCGTATCTCCTTGTTTATACTAAAATCTTCATTTTGTTAGCTAATTGGACGCACTTTTAAAAGCATAATTGTTACTCACTTTCAAACTTATAATTACCACCGTATTATTTGTTATTAATGTCTATAGTTTAATTTCACCACGACACAGTCCCCGTTAGTACCCCGTGTAATGCGGGAATCAATCACAATAGCTTGTGGTCTTGTTTTGAAAAGATAGTGCCACAAGCTTTCACCTGCTCAGCGGGGGGAACCGTAGCTGTTGTCAGATAGTCTCGGGGGGTATCTACCTTTCGTTATACCCCAGACAGCCGAAGGGTAACAATACACGAGCGAAGACCCGTCTCTCTAGCCGAGAGCCAAGCAGTTTCATGGACGGGCCGGGCCTGCAGTTGATGAGGTGGTTGATGGAGCCGAGTGTTCGGTCAGGACGGCTTATTGTGCAGAGGACGACTCGGACGCCGGTTTGCTAGGTCCTATCAGATGTAATTGTGCCGGGAGACCCCTTGTCTAGGAGCCCTTCGACGAATCTCGTCTGTCCAACACGCAACGCTCACCTCCAGCTCTAAACACAAATACTGGCAAATGTATAAGAGTCTAAATGACTAAAACCACAGATACACGTTTCATTGACTGGAAATGATTATATGTATTCTCAACAACAAGCGATTTTAAGGGACTTTTATAAATATATATTTTAAATAAATTTTTGTGTAAATCCATTCTGCTTTGTTTTAAACGATTAGTTTGACATTTTATCAGTTTTTGTTTGCTTGTTGTTTTTTATATAAGGAATTTCGTTTTTACTACCCACTGCTGGAATATTTTACTAGTCATCATTGTGACAGTTGATAGTGAACTTGAAATAACAATCTAAACAAGGGTGAAATTCCCATCGTTTACTAAAACTTAGCACATTCCAATTTAGTGTACATTCTAGGTTCATAATTGAAAATATCTTTACAGCTAAGTGCTTGCTAAATATCTAGATAATTATTATTATTTGTAAGAATGTGCTATTTGAGGGTTCTTAGTCCGACTGCTGCCTTTAAAGACTTGCAGGACCTTCACACATTCCTTTTGACCCTTTGTTCTATATTTGAAATTAAGTCCATGAACATTTTAACATTTTTGACACCGGCAAGTACGATCTGACTCGGAAACTTTAAAATTTCAACTTTCCTCTCCTTCCTTTATCAACCTTAAAATATTCGATGTCCATACACAAATCGGATGCTTTGCGATGCTGTTAAGTGCATGTACAAAAAAAAAGTTCTTTCCCCGCCCTCTCTTTTTCTCCAAAAATATAAATCAGTCTTAGTAACTCCATACCTTATACCTTTTCCCGAGCCCACTCTGTCTTTTCCTATCTCTTGAGGCCCCTTATTTGCATGGCGCCCGCACCTTACTGACGTGCAAGGAAAGCGACTCGCGTTCAAGCATGAGATCGTTGTCCTATTTCTGGCAAGGCCTTACAGTCTCGGCCACTTGATTTACCGTCCTTAGTTTTACCAGGCAACCAGCATGATTTATACTTACACCTTCCACACTGATTGTTGTGGGCTGGAAGAAAAACATCCTGGAATAAATGACGGGGGTGGGGAGCAAACGACTGACAGATATTCAGACAAAAGATAATAATTTTTCAAATGGATGAGAACGATAAAGCATACCCGTGTATCAGTCTTATCTTAAGTAGAATTCTGTTTCCTTCTAACAGCAAAGGGAGGGATTTTATTATTTAAATACATGTATAGAAATTTCGAAGAGCGCACAGTGTTGTGTGCTTCGCTGAGGCTTTGGTCAGACATTAAAATAATTAAAAAAATTAAAGAAATTACATATTAAAAAAACACACACAACCAAATAGCTGTCAACTCATGATGCATGCTTCTGGTGAAGCGAAATTCTGCGGCGTTATTTTTTCTTTATCCTTGATCTTTTGAAAATAATAAGAGAAAAGGTTATAAATGTTGATGCCATATGCTTGTTCAAAACACACAATGCATTTCATTGAAAGTAGCCCGACGGACTGATTCTTATCATACTGGTTTTTACCCCCAGGTTGCCGGGAATTTTCTCACTGTACTGTAATACACAAACAACCTCCCTGTTCCAAAGTTGTTTTCATGGAGTATTTCACGGCGGGCATCGTAAAGGTACTAGATTGTATGTTTGTGTAACTGACGCCCTCGATAGTCTTCAAAGATATGGAAAACTCGTTAGCAGGCTCGGGACTCGGTTGGTATTTCAGACGCTGTTTCTTAAATGGCTGTAGGTGACAGCTACTGTTTATCTACTGTTCACTCCAGGCTGGTTTACCTACTATTATGACCGTGATTTACGGGTGAATAGCAAAGTAGTCGCTCAGAGCTTTGTCGAGACAACTGAGAATAGTTTTGAGTCAAAATTGGGTGTGTTTAAAATTGCTTTACACAGCATTCCGTCATGAAGATCGGACACTAAAGATCTCTCTTCAAAAGGGAAAGTTTTGGTTTTGTTATGTAGGCGATGGGGAGGGACGAGATTGGGGCTGGTAGTAAATTTAAGTAACTTGCAGCTAATACTCGCTCATTTCCAGTCTGTATATGCTCAGCGAAGTAGATGCTGCATTAAGTTATAGATGTGAAAGCTGTAACACTTTCCGAGTTTCACATCTTTTCCATTGTTGACCTTGAAAACCTTTGTGTTATGTATATCTTCTATTTGATACAGATCGTATCGTTACCATGACAAATGTAGGTCGTAATTATCTACGTGTGCTTGAATTTACAAAGGGTCAATGACTCAAGTCGATAAAAAATAAAAGACGTTCCTGAAAATAAAATTAAGCCGCATACTTTTGTTATTAAGTTTTATTTAATAAACATCAGCGCATGCGTTGATACACTGTGTCTATGGACTGTTTCACACTTTTCTTGAGTTAATTACCTTCAATTTATTCGAGACTTTAAAAAAAATCTCTTTGTCATCAGAAGGTTAGCCATTTATATAGAATTGATAGCATTTAGCCGCGCGTTTCATATTATTATCTTAGCTAGGTAATGGGTTAACTCGACAAAGGAAACCTTAATTTTTATATTTATTTTTATTTGAAATCATCCTTAATCGGGTGTAGAATGATAATCAAGAAGAAAATAACATCAACACCTTTCCCCAAATTCTGCGTTTAATGTAATTTCAAAAATATTTTTATAATTTGTTTTTGTCGGACAACATGCGTTTAGATTGCTCATTAACAATATTCTTCTTAAGCTTGACATTATCTCCACACGTGAGCTTAATCTAATAAAAGATGTTTCTGGTTCAAGAAACGAAGGCTAGCGTTGAAGCAGGGGCATGTCCCTAAGGATAGAGTAACCGATGTTTAACGCTCATTTCCTCCAACATCAACAAATATATTCTGCGTGGAGAACGATCCGTCTCTACAACATATATACACGCATTCAGAGCCCAGATTTGCGGCTAAACTACACGGGTCCCGTAACCCTAACCGTACGAAGCGCTCGCCATAAGAGCGTAAATGTTTCGAAATTCGCCGCCCACAGAAAACAAACATTTTCGCTGTGATAGGTCTGATGAAAAGGAAAAAAAAAGACAAACCAATATGCACGTTTCTCAACTGCCGCATGTTGGAGAAATGGATTTTAAGATGCTGAGCAGGTTGGGCCAGTGAATGATTGATAACTGAGTGAAAGGCAAAGCTCAAAGATGGGGAACAATTGATTGATGGTTAGGCTAACTGCATAAGTAACTGAATAGCTTGGGCATCGCGAATGTGTTAAATGCAAAGAGGGGAACACCACTACATGTATGTACATGTTTTCTTGCCGACCTGAATCCCAAGTTATAAATACAAACTAGGCGATGCCCGCCGTAGGGTACGCCGGTGTGAAAATTGGTTCTGAAACTAAATCAGAATGGAATTGATAAGTAAATTAGAGATGTGGTACTTCTTCAAAGATACTGTGATGAATGGGTCTTATGATGGAGATGACACATAATGAGAGAGTCCCAATTAATTTTATCTTCCCAGGAAATATATTTTGAGGATAAACGGAAATCCGGTTATTATAATCCCCACCGGCTCCCTCCATCCTATCACACAATTGACTTTGTCACCTGACAACGCTCATTTCCCCGTGCATATTTACCGTATCTATCAGCTATCAGTAATCAAACTTTCAAAAAAATATATTTTTAAAAAAATAAGTACATTATATTTCCCCAACGATATTCAACACGAAACGCCTTCCACTCAAGGATCATATTAAATCAAAGTACTTGAACTTATACGTTTTAAATTATTTTCTTCTTTTTAGTCCACTTATAAAAACGTGTTTTTTAAAAAAAATATTATTTTTAATATATTTATTTTATTATTTTTAGTCTAAGTGTATGCTATGGCGAGTTTTGTCGTTTCCTTTTGATTATTGATTATTGAAGTATAGATTATGTTCAATATAATACGCATTATTGATTATTGAAGTATTGATTATGTTCAATATAGTACGCAGCGCGACAAACATTTATAGACTGAAGGCGACTAAACTGACCTTGCTGTAAACACGGGGATGTGGTCATCGATGGCTGGGATGAACTCCGGTGGCAAGTGGATGTCAACAATAGCAGACGGATACAGATGCTATATAGATATAAACTAAAATACCTTAATTTAATACGGTACATTCGATCGATCTCAAATTTTGATACAATGCATAGTCATACAATATCTATCTGTGGTAAAATTTTGAGATCTTTAAGACCATCAGAAGTGGTTTCATTTTACGTTGGAAAATTAGAAATTTTGCGGAAGGACAGTGACGAAAGCATTTTCGGACAGACAGGAACCAAAGCAAGTTAATAAAAACGTGGTAAAAAATTTAGCCTCACTTTAACTTGGAGAGACGAGTCAAGTGCTTGCTAACATGGCGTTGAGAAGGAGATGTTATTGTTTTGGAGGAAAGTCGGCTTCAAATAAAACTTCAGGAACATGACATTCTGTTTTTTCTACTTTCTGCCTCTTTTCCCTAGTTGACCATGTTTGACTTTTTATTTAAAATCTGTCTTCTCTTTAGGATGTTTCGAAAATGTGACATTGTCTCATGGTAAATTTTTTTCTTTCATTGGCTCCTCTCATTAACTTTTTTAGAACTTATGTTAGGTGAATTTACTTAAAATTTACCAGTTATTGCGCGAGTCGTTCACTGTATTGTAGCAACTAAAGTACTTACACACATGAGAGGTGGAGTATGACGTAGTGTTGTGATTCATACAAGTAACCCATGCGCTTTTTGTGTGTTGATGTGAGAGTTTTACACATACAATTTCTAGCACGCACTCCGGTCGTGCTCCAAACAAAAGGTCGTATACCAAGCAAAATGTTTGTCGTCAAAACAGGACGTATACCAAGTTGGACTTATACCAAAGTAGACGTTTACCGAGGTTCCACTGTACATAACTGCATGCACATTTACTACATTATTACTGTATTAATGAGTGACTTTAGAAGGAGTTTGGGAAGCATTTAAAACCCTATATAATCTCATACATAGGTGTTTAAAACTGCATCCAATATTCTTAGTTTTTCGCCATTCGCGGGGAAAAGGGTGGGGGGGGGATAAAGAAATCATCGCGAGGGTATTATACTGTAATATTTATTGTGATTCCTTCACCCTCTTTCATTTGGCCTCTACTGTACCAAATAGACACATTTCACAAGTTATGATCACAGGTGCAATCAGAAACCACCGATCGTGTACGATAATGGTGATGAGTAGTAGCATCGTTAAATGACGTGTTTTGTTTAAACGAACGTTTTGTTGCGGCCATTCATTTAGCCCCACTATCTTGATACACGGGGGAAAGAAACATTATGTTTTCGTATCTAGATTGCTTTGTTCATACGGCCGATGGTGTCCGAATGAATGTGTTGCGTTAATAAGTTGGAAGAATGTTGGATTGCATCTTGCTTCTCTCAGTCCCTATTACACGTGTGTTGACTTTTTATGGCTGAACGTAAAGGCGGGCAATCGAAGTCATTTATTACACCCCGCGTACACAATCGCCAAGTTCAGTCTAATGAAACTGATGTCTGAATTACATTATAGAGCAACGTCTCGTTCACCACCCAATCTCAACTCCACCATGTTCTTCAGTTCAGCATTATTCTTTACCCTTACAGGTTAGTTCGCAGGCTCGTGGATAGTTTATTCTCAGCTCTAAGTACAGGGGGCGGAGGTGGCACCCCTCATCAAAAATGGCTGAGTTCTCCTTTAAAGAAACCACTAAATAGTACTGCCCCACAGGGTATCTTAGTGAGGCCGGTCTTTGAAATACAGACGAATGTGATTAGTGGGAAAATGCGGGTCATTAGATGCACGCCATGGGATTCAGACATATACCAAGTAGAAACTACATGGACGTTAAAGGCAATGGAAGAACATTATAATAGTGGTCACCACGGGGTTATAACTATTGCAGCGTTCCTTGAATAAGTTCCGCTAGTGACAAACTCAAAAAATTGCCCCACCCCTACATTAGTTATAAGTTTATTTTGTTTGGCATAACTTCTCTCTAGCACTAATTAGTACGACTTCCGGTTTGTGAGCGGTCACTATTTCTACTAGAGCTAAGTTTTCATATATTTTCATATATTTGCCTAATTTCATAATACTAAGTTCTTTTCAAACCCTTAACTAATCTTTAATTAACCAAATAATAACAATTTTAGCTGTTTAATAATATTATTTTTTGAACTAAAATTACTAAAATCCTATGTAGGCGGCCATTTTTAAATCCTTTATATTAACTCGTGGTGTCTGCGGCGGACCTTGCTTGCTTGCTTGCTTGTCGCCAAAACTTTTGATCGATTTTTAACCCACTTGCTCGCAAGATAGCGAGCTGAAATTTTGCAGGCAGTTTCGTACCGATGATAAAAACAATGTATCAAAATTTCAGATCGATCGCATGTACCGTAATTAAATTATTGATTTTTTAGATTATTTTTTTATTCCTATGTATCATGCTATTTTTTGAGATAGAGCGTCGCGGTGCGTATTATATTGAACAACCTTTCTGTCGCGCAATAAGGTGCGTATTTTACTGACAGCTCTTTTTATAAACATATTCCTGATCGGTGCGTATTATATTAAACATGTTTTACGACACAACTTCAATTTTGTATTTCTGGATGGTCTGGCGCTGCGTATTATAATGAACATTCTTTTAGTTACTTCTCGTACATAAAGGATTTATAGTCAAAAACTTGGTTTTTTACGGGTTTTTCTTATTATTGTTATTGTTATTAATTTTGAACTCTCCTAATCGTAACTGTTTACATAACATAAAAGCACCAATTTTATATACCTTCCAAATAAATTTGATTACTAGGTGTAGAATTCATATTTAAATTTAATTGAACTTAATCAAATTAGAACAATTAAACACACTTTAACAAAATTATACATAACTTATAGTATAATAATAATAATAATAATAGTATTAATAGTAATTAGTAATAGTAATAGTCTTAAGCCTTAAAATTAAACCTAGTCTAAAACTAACCCGAAAATGAGAATTTTCATCTTAGTCTTAGTAATAACCACACTACTTTTAAGGACATTAACGTCAACCAACAAACATCCTAAAAATCAGAGTAATATATCAATAATTATAAACCACCACAACACAAAGCACACTGACTACACCTCTATCTTAAGCACAATAAAGGAAATCTCCTTCAAACAATGGAAACATAAAATATGTAGATATAGGCAAAAACACTTAATCTTAATTTTGCTCCTCTCAGGCGACATAGAACTTAACCCAGGCCCAGTATCATCTAAATGTCAAATTTGTATTAAGGCATGCACTAGCAAACAAGGAACCATTCAGTGTGACACCTGCAATGAATGGTACCACATAGCATGCCTGCATACTAAAACACCAAAGCACATAGCAATATGCCTAAGAAATAAATATGCATCTTGGCACTGCATACATTGTGGGTTGCCCCAAATCAGTTCAGATTTATTTAACTATAAGGACCTGATCACCACAAACTCTTACAGTGTTTTGGCTAATCCTTTTATTTTTATAAATAAACCACTAGATAAAATGAAACCTACCACACAAACCCATAAAATTACCCATAAAAAATCTAATAATAATAATAATCAAAACATTCTCAAAACACTAATAGTTAATTTCCAAAGCATAAAAAATAAAATTCCAGATTTAGAACTACACCGTACTTATAGAAACAGAAGTACCAGACATAATTGCTGGTTCTGAAACTTGGTTGAACCCCAACATATATAACTCTGAGATTTTAAACACCAATTATAATATTTTTAGGAAAGACAGACCAGACAATTATGGAGGAGTGCTACTTGCAATTAAATCAAATATCATAGCTGAAGAAATTACTACACAGCCAAATTTTAATATAGAGTCTATTTATTGTAAAATAATTACACCAAACTCATCCCCACTTATTGTAGGCAGTATATATAGACCTCCGAATACAAACCTAGAATACATGAACAATCTTTGTAGTCAATTAACTTTCATAAAAGAGAAAAATAAAAATGCAGTTCTATGGATTATGGGGGACTTTAATCTTCCAGATATAAATTGGAAAAATTATACAATTGATAACATCAAACTAACAAAGAAATTAATGAACACTTTTTAGACACTATAAACAACATAAACCTAGAACAGATAGTAAAAACAGCAACAAGGAAAAATAAAACACTAGATTTATTCCTAACAAATAGACCAGGACTAGTGTTAGACTATTAAATAATTCCAGGACTGTCCGACCATGATATTGTTAGGGTCACCAATACAATAAAAACTAAAATTAATAAGATACCTAGAAGAATAATCTATCTTTGGAATAAATGTAATTCAATAAAACTACACCAATCAGCGGCTAACTTCCAACAAACTTTCTTAAGTAAATTTAACACAAATAGCCCAGTAGAAGAAATTTGGAAAGATATAAAAACAAATCTAAAAACTATAATGGATGAGAATGTTCCAACAAAACTAACATCAAATAAAATTAACAAATGCTGGTTCAATTCTAGATTGAAAAAGCTATGCAAACAAAAAGAGAACTTATTTAAGAAAAATAAAGCTACCTATTCATATAGGATACACAAAAAATACTTAAAGATTAAACACTTGACACAAAAACTTAGTCGAAACCTCCAAAATGAATATATAAACAATGTAATTACCAAAGATAACAATAAAAACTTATGGTCCTTTATCAAATCTAAAAAAATGGAACCTTCAGCAATAGCCACACTAAAAGGCTCAAATAATAAAACCTATAATGATAATGAAACTAAAGCTAATATCCTTAACACATATTTTGCATCATCTTTTTCTGCCTCAGGCGACAAGGAAGTTTTAATAAATTTAAATAAAATGGAGGAAATAGGTAACATAACTGTAGATGAGATAGGTATACATTCACTCCTAAAAAACTTAAAAATAAACAAAGCTACTGGCCCAGATGATTTGCCTGCAAGGTTATTAAAAGAACTAAGCAATGAACTGACCCCAATCCTTGTAGTTAGGTCTCTTTCAAGCCTCTCTAAACCAGGGTAAAGTGCCCCAGGATTGGAAATTAGCTAACGTAACTCCACTCTTTAAGAAAGGGGATAAATCAGACCCTGGTAATTACAGGCCTGTATCACTTACTAGTATCACCTGTAAATTACTAGAACACATAATATATAGTAGAATAGTTAACCACCTTGACAAAATATAATGCCCTATGCCCACATCAACACGGCTTTAGAAAAAACAGATCATGTGAAACACAATTAATAGGTTTAATAGATGAACTATCAAAAGGCTTAGACAAAAATGATCAAATAGATACAATATTACTGGACTTCTCAAAAGCATTTGTCAAAGTTCACCACCTTAGTTTACTTAAAAAACTTAACTACTTTGGAATCTCAGGTTCCTTTCATCACTGGATCCAAGACTTCCTTTTGGGCAGGGAGCAAACTGTAATAATTAATGGATCTAAATCTGCACCAATAAAGGTTAACTCAGGAGTTCCACAAGGAACTGTGCTAGGTCCCTTACTCTTTTTAATTTATATAAATGATTTACCCAACAACATCTCAACAGGTACAAAAGTTAGGTTATTTGCTGATGATTGTATAATCTATAGAACAATTAAATCAGAACAAGACAGCAAAATTTTACAAAAAGACTTAGATGAATTGATAAAATGGGAAACTAACTGGAGTATGTCTTTCCACCCAGAAAAGTGTCAACTGTTAAGAGTAACAAAGAAAAAGAAACAAATAAATTCAAAATATTACATTCATGGAAAAGAACTGACCCAAACTAAAGATGCAAAATACTTAGGAGTCTTAATAAATGAGAAACTATCATGGAATCCCCATGTCAATGAAGTTATTAAAAAATCAAACAAAACCTTAGGCTTTATAAAAAGAAACTTTAACAAATGTAATATAGATATAAATTCAAAAAAGAGCTGCCAGATTCATTACTGGAGAATATTCGAAACTGACAAGAATGACACCATTAGTTAAATCATTAAACCTTGAAACACCAGAGGATAGAAGAACCAAAAGCAAAGTAGTAATCATACATAAAGCAATTAATTCTAATTTAGAAATACAACACAAAGATAACTTAATACAACCCTCAGATAGACATAAGGATAAAAACACATTTCTTATTCCGTATGCAAGAACAAACACATACAAGTTTTCCTTCTTCCCGTCCGGAATTCGAGCGTGGAATGGGTTGCCTGAAGAATCCAGGAAAACCAACACTTTATCAACATTTAAATCTCTAATAAAAATGCAGGACTAAACACAAACCATAGATAAGCGTAGGACGCAATAATCTTCTGTATAGAAGGAGCGTCTGTAAACAGATAAGATAAGATAATTTCGATTTTGATCTGAGTTCAAGCAGACTTAGACATCCTGACACATTTTTTATTGCATTTTTTTAGAAAAAAATGTTTGCTTTTATCTATATAGAATCTAGGACAAATTTTTTAAAAATGGTTTAAAGGATTTTTTTTTCAAATGAAAAACAGATTTTCAATTTTGGATAAATTATTTTAGGAAGGATAATACCCAATTCTATAAAGCTGTTATTCATTCACAAGAAAAGCTCATAGTGCTTAAAAGGTTAACCATATTGTTCAACCACTACTGTTTTTTTTTAATGGAAAAGTTAAGAATATATAATATTTGATGTGACTTTCAGTCCATTTCTTGTACACAGCACCATTTAACAACGAGATGTTCACGCCTTAAACTGAAGGCAGAGGTATCGAGGTCACAGCTCGGGGCAATTCTAGCGCTTCCCATCAAACTCTCAGTGTGGACGTGCCTCCTACAATGGTCTCCAGGTTTTAAGTGCTAAGAATCACAATGGCTTCTTCGGAATATCCCCTTACCTTACTCAGAGGTACCCCGATTACATTTGCATACATTTCAATAAATGGCGTCGCTCGTGTCACGTTAAAGCACAGCCCCTATCAAAGCGAGTCAGTTTTGTTGTCACCGCAGGTCCGCAAGATACGCCACTCACGTTTGATTCAAACGAGATAGCAATGCGTACCAATTAGTGCGGTCCGTGGCACTACAACGTTGAAAGTGCCGTGTGGGCAAGTTTCAAATTTCACCAGAAGTATTCCGAGTATATCAATGGCTCTCAAAGTTTATTTGGAAAGATCCTCCTGCTGGAACCTCTGATATTATGCGAGTGTTTTTTGGTAATCTGAATTCTTGAAAAGATCAGCAATATCGAGTGGTAAAGTAAATTTATGTAACACTGAGCTATAGATCCTACATTTTAAACTCTACTGTCAAAAAAAAATCATTTTTCGTCTCGCCTATTCCGTGTTTCTTTCGTCACCTGTAAATGGTAGTTAAATGTATTTACAAAACAACTCTATTTGCAAAATTCATTAAGACTTAACGTAAAAAAAGCTACACTTATTATATTCGGCACTAGTATCTGAGTTTTTTATTTTCTTTTACCTATCTTCACCAAATTTTATTGATTGATAATTGACGCATAGTGGACTGATACCTTTGGCTTTTCATGGTCAATGAATTTAGAAGTCACTGGCTAAATTAAATGATTGATTTCACTTTAGGGCCATAGACGGCTCGAGCATAGGGAGGATATTGGTGTTCTGTTCCGGTTCTGTCGGTTTTATTGCAGCTCAATGAAGATCTCGGAATGATCCTATAGACTATAGAGTTTTGCTTTTTGTGTTGATTGTTCTTAGTAAAGTTTCTCCCCGTCTGCCTGGTTTCTTCTTGCCCCCTGGTTGCCATGTTACGGTCTGTTGGGGTAATCTAGAGATGTGCATGTGAAGTACATGGCCAATGTAAGACCATCATCTTCTTTTTTTTATTTTATAAAATCATAGATGTTACATAAACCTGCCCAGAAAGTTCCCTTGCCGTAAACTCGGACATGTCTCAAATGCTTTTCACATGCCTTTTCTCTGATTGATGACTACTTATCTTCTCGTCTTTACTAGGATTGCGATATTAAAATAAAAAAAAAGTAGTTCAGTAATTTCCATGTTTGCATCTGTCAGGGTTTATTTATGGCAGCTAGTCACCCTTTGATAATCACCGAACGTCGTGTTTACGAAAGGTCAGCTGAAAAGGCCATGATGCGGTGTCTCGCTTCACCCTTCACAGTTTTTTTGCCCTTAATATTCTCTCTATGACGGTAAATGTAGCCCCCCCCCCGCACCCTCTTCCCCCCCCCATTACACCATATGGCAGGACGTGGTTTCTTCTCTGCTTGTCATCAGCTGGTCTCTGGGGACACTTCTCACCAATGTCGACTAACGCAATGCCGAATGTGTCAAGGGTAGACAAACAGATGAGTCAATTTCAACCCATAGCATCTCTACACCGACACCAACGAAATAAAATGTAAGGCTTAAGGACCACACGATAGAAATTCTATTTTGATTTTTTTTTAAATGTAAGCATTAGCGATAGTGTGAGGGAATATGTATTCTGTTTTTTGAGAAACTGCAGGATGTTTAAAAAATTACAAAGTCTTTTGTCGGGCATTACTCTCATCGCCAACTAACAAAATTTGCCTTAAAAAAAATATTATGGTCAACAACTCTAAACATTTTTCTTCTTTTTAAAAAATGATTTTAATTTTTAATTTTTATAACATAATTCCAAAAATTCCAAGTGTTCCTGATCCTTGGAAAAAGGCTGTAAAAGAATTTTTGCCTGGTGCAAATCATCACTATGTATGAACCAAGCCACATCTTCACGTAACCTGTCGGAATGCACCCGACAAAACCTTATTTTTGTTGGAGAAAGAATTAAAAAAAAACACACACAAAACAACGGGGAAAAAACTACTCAAATTTTCACTATCGTTTCCTCGTTGGTAATTTTTTTATGACCTCTCTTTCATTCATATAGCCAATAGGCTTTGGGAAGACTAGGAAAAAAACACTTGTGCTAGTGGGGAAGAAGGGGTAAAAAAATAGAATACGGTAATAAAATAAAATTTAAAAAGCCAATTGCCGAAATAAACGCAGCATTAACCCCCAAGAAAACCCGGAGCCAAGAGTCAGCTCGGTGAAAGGAAAGACAACTGTTACGTTAGCACATTTGTAATTATAGCTGAAAGCAAATATTTGAATGGTAAATTAGATTAAGGGTTGAAAACTGTGAGAACTGTGCCGGGATGGGAAGTGCTGCCTTTGAGGTGAGGGCGCGTCGGAGCCATCCTAAGCCTGTGGGCTGAGGGGAACGGTAGGATGGGGCGCGGTGGGGTGGGGGTAGGGGAGGGAAGGGAAGGGAAGGGTTCATAATGACGAGCTGGTGTTTTCGAAACGTCATGGTTGTTTGGGGATTCGGCCTGTTAAATTTAAGCGCTAAATTGAAAGCGCACTCGCTTTGAACTTTGGGTGGGGCATGGGTGGGTGGGGGGGGGAGTGGAGGGGCGTGCGTGAGTTATTTAAAAAAAAATCAGGTTGTGTTTAAATCTAAAGGTCATATTGGGGTTTTCATATTGTAGATGTAGCAAACCTACCCGTGACCCTAATTATTGCTGGCCTCTTGTCCCCCCACCCCACCCCTATCCTACATTATTTCCTAACGTATTAACGAGACGGTACGAGAGCAACCTGCCATCCTACTGGTGCTCTCCTGATCCTCAGCACCCGTGGCACAGCCACCCCCATCAACCACGTAAGTGCCGGCAGATTAAGTTATGCGCTGCCAGTAGATCTACCCGACGGGTACAACCTCATAGGGATGGGCTTCCTATGCGGTTGGGTCAGAAACATAGAGCCCGAGACCCAGAAGCATGCGTTTAAATTATTCCGAATGGGTCGGCAGGGGCGACGTTTGGGGGGATTAAAGAGAATTCTGGAGGGGTTTGGGGTGGGGGGGGGGTAAAAAGAACTCAAGTGACTGAGAGTTAGCACCGGCCTAGAGTTGAAAGCCTTCGAAATGGTTGGAAGTTAAACATGCGGGTTGCCCCCATGAAGGCTTAAGGTTAGCGAATCGTCTTAACCCTGGACATAAATGCGAGGATAAAAGGAGATGGATTAATTGTAAGAGCTCAGCTCTCGACCGTGGTGTCACCTGACACGTGGGAGTCTCCACTAGGGTTGGCCAGATCTCCAGGTTCTCCACGGGGATGGGTTATATTGGGGGTTGGTGTGGGCAGAAGTTATGGTGCCCGATGGCCTCAACGTGTTTCATTTGTTATTGTGTTGGTAAACACCCTCCCCCCACTCCCCGCTTCCCGTAACTCAACTTTGATATTGTTACTTGTTGGGGGGGGGTGGTCTTGCTATGTGGTTAGCTTCTCAACATGTAACCTTGAAACCTTTGGACTAGCAACTAACTTACAGTCCTAGTGAGGTTTGATTACTTTCACTTTCCTTTATGTCCAAGGTTTGCGACGCAATAATCATATTGAGGTTTAAAACAACCCGCTGCTGGACGATAATGACTCTAAGCTTCACATTAGCCAATCTATATATACTTAGTTTAAAATTTATACAATCCAAAAGAGTTTACTTTTTAAAGATACTATTTGTTACGCTCTCGAGAAAGATTCCTTATCTGAGGCTAAGAAATCATTCGTGTTATACTGGACCACTCCCCCCTCCCTGGTTTGGGAAATCTCCCTTTGCCTTCATTCCCCATCTTTCCATAAACTTCCAATCTAACACTTTGAACAAAAATTGAAACGAGAGGAAAGTTTAGCTTTAAAAAAATAATAAAGTTTCGTTTCGATACTAAATTTTGAATCAAATAAGTTTTTGAACGCGTGAAAGAGTCATAGATTAGTGTGATCAGTTCTCTTTCCTTAGTATCTATTTAATTCTAAGGAGAGTTTTTCTGCCCCTGTTTCAGAGATGTTTCCGTGTTTGAACTTTTCAAAATATAAATTTATCTTTGTGTGGCGTCAGTCGACCTGTCATAAAATCTACTCTCCTTCTTAAGAGAGAAAAAAAAGCAAGTTACTGACCTTGACCCCTTTATGTCGGACCTGGCGCGTTACTGTGGCTTTTTTTTTAACGTGAACCCCAGGTTTATATACACTTTTCGCCCCACACGACCCCCTTCAGACCCTCCTCCCCCAGCCATCCCAAGGCCACAAACGCACTTTGACGGCCGACCTTTTGACCAAAGTTAATTTGTGCCATGTGTAAAACGGAAATTTGCTCCCCTCTGTACCGGCTCAGTCAAATAGTTTATACTCTTCTTGTTAATGTGGTGGCGAGCGCCTTGGTTGAGAGGAGTAGCCGTGCCCGGTTTTAATCTTGGGTGCGACCCAACGTGCAGAAAAGAGCCCCCCCCTTCCCTCCCTCAACTCACCCCATGCTCCCTACAATTTAAAAAAAAATGTTTGTAGTATTTAAAGATTGGCATTAATTGAATAAATATTTAGAAAAATCTTTAACAACTGATAAATATATATTTTTAAATCCCTTATATTAACTTCGCGGCCGTCTCTCTCTGTCTGTCTGTCATCATCTCTCTCTGTCTTGGGCGGGCGGAAAAACAAAAGTCAAAAATGACCCACTTCCCGTGATCCGATCAAGCTGAAATTTGGCACACGGACCCGTCTCACCTAACAATGCATCGTATCAAAATTTCAGATCGATCGAACGTACCGTAATTAAATTAATGCATTTTTAGTTTATCCTTATATGAGGTATGTAATTCAAATTCACTGTTTGTTATTGTTTTTTTTCCACGTGAAAGTTTGAGTTGACGCGCTGAGGCGATCCATCGACGTACCCGCGTGCTTTTGTTTACATTTTACGTGTCATGCTGAGCTCGCCCCCCCCCCTAGGGTTATGAAGCAAAGTTGTGTTAAGACAGATTCAGTCTCTAAATGTTTGTCGCGTTTGAAAATAATCAATAATGTTAGTTATGTCTCATATATAAGGGATTTATAGTCAAAAACTTTGTTTTTACGGGTTTGTTTTTATTAAATCCCTTATATTAACTTCACCGCCGTCTGTCGTCATCTCTGTCTTGGGCGGGCGGAAAAACAAAAGTCAAAAATGACCCACTTCCCGTGATTCGATCGAGCTGAAATTTGGCACACGGACCCGTTTCACCTAACAATGCATCGTATCAAAATTTCAGATCGATCGAACGTACCGTAATTAAATTAATACATTTTTAGTTTATCCTTATTTAACGTCTGTAATTCAAATTCACTGTTTGTTATTGTTTTTTTCCCACGTGAGAGTTTGAGTTGATGCGTTGAGGCGACCCATCGAAGTACCGGCGTGCTTTTGTTTACATTTTACGTGTCATGCTGAGCTCGCCCCCCCCCCTAGGGTTATGAAGCAAAGTTGTGTTAAGACAGATTCAGTCTCTAAATGTTTGTCGCGTTTGAAAATAATCAATACTGTTAGTTATGTCTCATATATAAGGGATTTATAGTCAAAAACTTTGTTTTTACGCGTTTGATTTATTTCCTGTTAGTATTGTTGTTGTTAATATTGTTTCTTCCCTACACCAACACCAACACCAACTAGTCGCATACCGTTTTTAGAAATATTACTGATTGGTATTTAGTTGATGTTGCCTAAATGGTGTGATTGTTGTTACGGAGAACAAGGCAATGGGTATTGTGAACACAGTAACACGTGTAAGGCAGTTCATTAAAATATCTTTTTTAAGGTGTGCCATGTGCGGGATTCTTTTATATTTGATTTAGTGAAGAATACATAGAAAAAGCGTTTATGACCCAACATATCGTCGTTTTAAAATGCTGCTTGATGTCGTCAACAGTTTTCGGTTATTGGTTCGGTGCTCAGTAGAAGCCATCAGTAGTGTATGTCCACCTTGACTTAATTTTAAGTTTACTTTTGACCGGCAGGCTGTAAGGCGTACCTAACACGTCGTAGAATTTCCCCTTCTTTCATCAGTCACACAACGCGAGAAAGAACCAGAGACTTGTTATGACTCGGAGGCAACGTCAGACTCCGAGACACTGAACACTTGACGGATTTAGTGTATGTGTCATAAAATAAAGTCGTGCTTTGGTGCGATATGTTATTAAATCCCTTATATTAACTTCACCGCCGTCTCTGTCTTGGGCGGGCGGAAAAACAGAAGTCAAAAATGACCCACTTCCAATGATCCGATCGAACTGAAATTTGGCACACGGACCCTTCTTACCTAACAATGCATCGTATCAAAATTTCAGATCGATCGAACGTACCGTAATTAAATTAATGCATTTTTAGTTTATCCTTATATGAGGTATGTAATTTAAATTCACGATTTGTTATTGTTTTTTTGCCACGTGACAGTTTGAGCATTGAGGCGACTCAACGAAACGACGGTGCGCTTTTGTTTACATTTTACGTGTCACTCTGAGCTCGGTCAAGCGAATCGGTGACCAGACTTTTCCCCTCACCCCCTCCCACCCACCCCTCCCCCTCTAGGGTTAAGAAGCAAACTTGTGTTAAGACAGATTTAGTCTGTAAATGTTTGAAAATAATCAATACTGTTAGTTATGTCTCATATATAAGGGATTTATAGTCAAAAACTTTGTTTTTACGGGTTTGTTTTATTAAAAATTCTCGTATCACCCCTTACAACCTTTCCGCAATGGCAACTATGCACAGCATATGCTGAGCTGTTGTATCCATACGCTGGTATAGTCTTGTCAGTCCACTCAAACAGTTCACTTGCTCGGCGGTCAGCTTGAATGAAGCTTGTCGCGGCGTTATCACGCCATTGTGCCCTCCTCCCGCTTCAGGCGGTAAACAATATCATCCTTGACCAGGATCCATCGGCATATAATGGACGGCCGACCCCAGGACTGGACGAAAGCTTATGCCAACAGGTGCTACTGTCCGCTGGTCAATTGAGTTGTTTCCCGCCCCACTGCTTGTAGAACTCTAACATCAGCATTATTCGTCTTCCGTCCAAGTTCAAGGATTTTAAAATCTTAAAGAGAATACATTAATTAAAATGTCAAATTTTAAAAAAAGTCAGTCGCTTTAGAAGAGTTTAAAAACCCTAAATATTATAAAATAATTTCAAACATTCTATAAATGCCTTGCGCTTCGAACGAGACATTAATGCGTGCTCATCCCATGGCTCGCTACCCCAATCTCAATTGTGCTTACGCTTGTACTGTGGCTTACTACCCAAATAAATACGTTTTACGATGTGATTAGAAAATATTTTCCATTCTAAAAATAACAAATATACGTCTAAATCAACGTATTTAGCCATCTAAAACGCATTCAGCTTTGTCCATCTCAAAACAATATAAGATTGGTCATATAAAACACATTCGGCTTTGGCCATCTAAAACACGTGTGGCTTAGGTCATATTAAAGCACTTTCCGTTTTGGCCAAATAAAGCAGACTGTTTACATTTGGAGCTGTGACCTAACGTTGACAACCCTGAGATACTTGACTTCATTTATGACAGGAAGGAAAGTAGATAGCGTCCCGTAATAAGCATATCTAAAATTTTACCGCTAATCCTATAGCAAGGTGTTTTTTTAAAAAAGTTAATTTTAGGGGAGGGATTAGTAGGGTCACATTGACTTAACCAGCAGACGTGAATTTTCTGGGATTTCCCCACTTCGACCGGCAATATTGGTTGAATTACGAATTTTGTTACTATTACTACTTCTATGAAATTAATTTGCGTTAATCTTATAAGAAATGTACGACAATAAATTGTTCACGAATAATGAGCACTAGAAACTTCTTAGTTTATTTACAGAAACATGTTAACTGTGATCTTTTGCTTTGTTTTTGCTTTTTTGTTAGTAAACGTCAAACGAAAAAGCTATGTGCCATGGAAAGTGACATTTATTGTGTAACCTCATTTCCATGGATCTGTCAATTGATTTGGGGGGGGGGTACCATACATTTTGAGGCAACTAATCTTCTAGGATAACGCTAGTAAAAAAGAACAAAAACTCTTTCGATTTTTCTGTGTACTTCTACATTGTAATGCAGTAGATCTACCACATTCCTCGTGACAGGATATCAGTATACAATAAAAGCGTCGCTTCAATTGAATTCCCGGGTTAAATAGAAGAAAATGAAACGCCTCTGTGAGGTCGTTCGTTTCCTGTTTGGGTGGACGCAGTGACACTGAACTGTACCACTTCTTTAATGTCAGAAAGTGGGGGGCTCGATTTTTTGGAACAGTGGTCCTCAAATAGATATTAAACTCAATCGAGAGTTCAAAAGCCAGTATCTGGGACATAGAACCAGTTTCAGAGTCTTTGAATCAGTGTTGTAGCCTTGGCAACGGTTTAGGAGACCTAGACCTGGTGTTGTTTTCATTTACCCAGCGTTTATATTCTTAAACCTAGTTTTTTTAAAGTTTAGATCCAGTGATGACCAGTGATGAAGACTTAGACTTGGCAAAGAACCCTACCCAGGTACCGAGTTTTAGTCCCAAAGTCAGAGTTTTGGCCGCAGTGTTAGAATCATGGTGGGCTCTCACCTCAAATGTTCGGTTTTGTTATAATTGTTTTTATTCAAACTCTACCCTTCAAATTCCCTAGTTAACCTTTTGATAACTTCATGGGAACCTCTGATCTGGATTTGAGTGGTTGGGGGGGGGGAATGCAAGTCTTGGAGGTGGGCAGGGTAGGTTGGGTTTCATGTTTTATCACACTGGGTTTACGCCCCCCCCCCTCTCAGCCCCACTTAGTCATCTCAGTACCTCCACGCCATTTTTAAAACCCTCACTCTTCACTGTTATTACCTCGGTGTCAAGGGTATCTGTCACCTCTATCTCCCCCTCTCCTGCCCTAACCCCTCCCTCTCCTAACCAAATCCACCACCGCCCTACCCTTCTTTCCTTTAATCCTACCTTACGTTAACCAATCGGCTAGGTTGCCATGAATATCTAGAAACGAGACCTCTTTACATAACCTGGCAATGAGAGATTGAACTGGCTTTTTCATTGGGTGTTTGACACGTCCATAGGTCTGCATTCCCTGCTCCCCATCCCGCACCTTCTGTCAACCCCACTTCCCCCTTTTACCGTCTTTCCGAAATAGTAACTTAGGATATCACACTAAGGGCTTGATAAATGGGCATCCGGTGTGACCTCCTTCTCCCCCCTCTCTCTCACACACGCGCGTACAAACACACACGCTAACGCGCACACACTCAATTTTACCAAGTCTTCACCTGACGCCTATTTCAATAACACTTTTTCCGCTTTATTTTCTTACTTTCGCTTGCCTAATACAAGGGCCTTACTGTAGCAGACTTAATATGTGGTCGGGCTTGTATTGTAAAGGAAAAGAGGGAATGATGGTGGGGGCGGCGAAGTTGCGTTGCATAGTTGTTAACAATGACAAACCCATCAAACTTGTGAGGTATTTTACGGATTGTGTTGTTTTTAAAAATGTTGGGTACTCCAAGTCTAATACATACTTTGGAAAATAGTGAAGGTGATAGTGATGAGATTACTTTTTCAGACTAATTTATAGAGCATGTCAAAAACCCTAACTCCAACTCTACTAGAATCACACATTTGGTTCAGTGTTAATTTAATAAAAGAGAATAAATAATGAAAGAAAAGAGAATTAGAGAATTAGTAAAGTTAGATGGAGGAAAAAAAAGAAAGAAATAGAATAGAATAGAAGACGAGAAAAGCAATGTGGCAGCGATAAAGATGTGGGGAAAATTTGATTGATCCTCTGCTGTTTAAAAAAAAAGTCAAGATTACTGACATAACATATTAAAATTAGAGAATAATTCACTGAACACCAATACATTTCAGACCAAACGTTATGACACAATAACTAGGGAACATCGCATTAAAGCAACGCGACTATAGGCCCAAGTATAGTAAGGGCGTTTGAGGTGAGCCTCATACGGGCGGTTTCCCACCTGTCTCTGATGGTGGTGAAGTGCAACAGGTGATAACAACACGACTCGCTACTCACTGGGGGCCCGGGCCCGACCTGTCCGCTGGGTTCTTGAGGAGATCAGTGTCAGGCCGTGGCCGTGATGTACATTGTCACCGCTGAATGGGGTGCGTGGTAAAGGGTGGGCTTGGTGTGTTGTGGAGAGGACGACTTCTTAGGGCTTGGAGCATCAGGAATTTAGGTTATTCTCCCGATTTTGATTTTAGAATTAAGACATTTCGATGGGCGAAGTAATTGTTTTATGTTTTAAAACAAAATATCTGCGGGAAGATGTGACGCGAAGGTGAACAACGACTTTATTTAAATTTGAAGGCGCGCCACTGAGTAGAATTAAAAAAAAATCTGTATGGTACGGTACACTGGAATAAAACAGGACTAAATCTGATATTTATTTTGTAATATTAAAAAAAGCCAAGTTTATATAATTAGATGTTGTCTATTTTAGTAAAAGTACTTAAAGAATAGGCGAAAATTTGCATTATGGGCATTTGATAATTTGAAGAAGTAATTAAACAACCCGTAATAAAACGCGTAAAAAACAAAGATTTTGACTATAAATCCTTTACATACGAGCCATAACTAAAACTATGTTCATTATAATATGCATCGCACAACAATAAAAAAATCCAAAATTGTAGTTATGTTTTATATATAAAGGATTTATAGTAGGGTTGTTAACGATTAATTTAAATTTAATCGTTAACTTTTGAAAAATTAATGATTAATTAATCGTTAATTTCGATTAAAGACAAAAATTAAGATTTATCATGTCATAATTAGCACTTATTAAACCTTCTTTTTGAAAATTTAAATAACACTGGAATGTCTACTTTATATGTCATCTTTTAACCAAATACGCAAAAAGACAAAGTGGGTTGATATTATTTGGTTCAAGTGATGAGCGGATCTAATTGACAATTAGAGGGGGGAGGGAGATGGAGAGAGAGTGATGACGACGAGGCGGTGAAGTTACTATATGTAATTTAAAAAGTCCATAGATGTAAACTAGGGCTACGGAAATTAACGATTTATTTCTCGATTAATCGTTAAAAAATGTTATCGATTAACATTATTTTAATCTATAAAAATTCGATTAAAATTAAAGAAAATATTTATAATATTTTAAAAAAATTTAATTAATAAATAATTAATTATTAATAATTAATACTAATTTTTATATATTTTTTAGTACAAACTTCTCCCGCGTAATAATATAATTTATTTTATTACCTTATGTGGACCGGCAAACGTCAACTAAATAATACATATGCTTATATATAGATAAACTAAAAAGTTCAATAATTTAATAACGGTACATTCGATCGATCTGAAATTTTGATACAATGCATTGTCATCTAAGATCTATCTGTGGTAAAATGTTGAGATCACTAGGACCATCAGAAGTGGTTTAATTTTACGTTTGCAGATTTGAACAATTGTGGACAAACAGGAACGAAAGCAAGTTAATAAAAACGTGGTAAAAAATGGTCGACAGAATCAAAAGGAGTTAAATTTAAACATATAACTATAAAGTTGAGCAAAAATTTTGTTTTTAAGCTAACTGCGGATGGCAAAGTCGAAGATGGTGAAAAAGTTTACTGTGTTCACTGCCATAAACAATTCTCTTTTAAAGGATCAAATACATCGCTGACGTACCACCTTCAGCACAAACATTCGATCAAGTATTAACACATTGTTATAAAATTTAGTTCAAAATTTTCTTAATTTTCAATGTCCGTGAGAAATGTTCAGTTTAATGACGTCATAAATTTCTATTTTTCGCTTTAATCGAAACTATCGATTAATTAATCGATAATTTTCCAAAAGTTAACGATTAAATTTAAATTAATCGATAACAGCCCTAATATAAACACATAAAGTTGATGCGTTTCTGCCCGGTAGCCCACAGAAACGTACTTGATGAAGTAGTAGCGGAATGGAGCAGAAAACTTGGGATCAAGGTCAGAGGTTATCGGCTTAATCTCGTCATTTCTATCCCCATTTTGCCAGTAACAAACATTCGGTTTGGGAGCCGTCAGGGCCGTTAAATGGAATGTAAGGCTGTCATTTAATATAAACAAGGTCGTTAGAACGAAAGAGCATCGAATGTACACATATTAAGGTGTCATTTGCTACGGGAAGTTTGGAAATTCTGAAATTAATTTTCTCAAACTTTGATCAGTCAAACAAAACACCCAGAAGGTATGCACCTACTGCAATAAATTATAGAAATCGTATTTAAAGCACACTGGTTTCGGAGGGGGGTATGCTGGAGGTTATATTTATAAATCCTTTATATTAACTCGTGGCGTGTGCTTGATTGCTTCATTGTTTGATTGCTTGTCGCAAAAACTTTGGATCGATGTTTAACCCACTTTCCCGTATGCTAGCGAGCTGAAATTTTGCGGGCAGACTCATTGCGACGATTAAAAGGATCTATCGAAATTTCACATCGATCGAATGTACCGTAATTAAAGCAATGCATTTTTAGATTATCTCTATATATCTCTATGTAGCATGTACATTTTTATGATATACTGTCGCGGTACGTATTATATTGAACAACCTTTTTAACATTTTCCTGTCGCGCGGTGCGGTGCGTATTATATTGACGATACTTAAAAAAAATATATTCCCGATCTGTAAATGTTTATGGTAGTCTGTCGCGCGGTGCACATTATATTAAACATGTTTTTATAACCCTTTTCCCGTGATCAAAATAAGCTGAAAGTTAGCAGGCAGACTGTAAGTAGTTTGTTTTATAAATCCTTAATAATAACTCCGTGTGTCTGCGCCGACCGACCTACCTTGCTTGCTCTGCTTGCTTGCTTGCTTTGTTCGCCAAAACTGCTGATCGATTTTTAACCCACAATGCTCGCCAGATACGAGCGAAATTTTGCAGCAGTTTCGTACTCGAATAAAAACAATGTATCAAATTTCAGATACGATCGCATGTACCGAGTAATTAAATTATTGATTTTTTAGATTATTTTTTTAATCCTAAGTATCATGCTATATTGAATAGAGCGTCGCGGTGCGTATTTATATTGAACAACACCCTTTCTGTCGCGCAATAAGGTGCGTTATTTTATCACACACACTCTTTTATAAACATATTCCTGATCGGTGCGTATTATATTAAACAGTTATTACGACACAACTTCAATTATTGTATTTCAGGGATGTCTGCGCTGCGTTATTAGTAATAAACATTCTTTTAGTTACTTCTCGTACATAAAGATTTATGATCAAAAACTTGGGTTTTTTACGGTTATTTTTCTTAATAAATCCTTATATTAACGTCGTGAGTGTCTGCGGCGGACCTTGCCTTGCTTGCTTGCTTGCTTGCGTTCCGCCAAAATTTTGATACGCTTTTAACCCAATTGCTCGCAAGATAGCGAGCATGAAATTTTGCAGTCATTTTCGTACCGATGATAAAAACAATGGATCAAAAATTTCAGATCGATCGCATGTACCGTAATTAAATTATTGATTTTTAGATTATTTTTTTATTCTATGTATAATGCTATTTTTTGAGATAGAGCGTCGCGGTTCGTATTATATTGAACAACCTTCTGTCGCGCAATAAGGTGCGTATTTACTGACAGCTCTTTTATAAACATATTCCCCTGATCGTGCGTATTATATTAGAACATGTTTTTACGACTACAACTTCATTTGTATTTCTGGATGGTCTGGCCTGCGTATTATCAATAACAAATCTTTTAGTTACTACTCGTACATAAGAGGATTTATAGTCAAAAACATGGTTTTTTAACGGTTATTCTTATTTTAAAGTGTAATTCCCCATGGGGAAATTGGCTTAAGTTTGAAAATATGTCGGTATTAATGTCTGTTCGAGCTTGCACATGCAACTACTCCTGAACCATACCAGATAAAGGGTTCGGGTCTTTGCAAATTTGTTTAGGATGTCCCAAGGATGTGCACGGGCCAAAAAAATTCGCGAAAAGTTTTTACTGGATTTCTAAGGGAAAAAAAAACAACAACGAAAAAATAGTATTTTTGTCAATTTCTCGGCAACCATAACAGCTATCGGGTTAAAACAGACGCCAAACGATAGATAATAATATTTAGAAAGATTTTGGAGAAGGAATTTTTCAAAAATCTCTTTTCGTTCGACTCCCGTAATTTTAGCAGCAATTTGTAGATAGCAGTTGTTTTGTTTACTTTCAGAATGATTGATTTTAAATGACTTTTAATATAACCTAGAATGATTTCCCTTGAATAAAAAAAGTCAGAAACTCTTTGTTTCACCTCAACGTGTTTTCACCGCAAAAGAAGCGTTTGAATCACTTGCTATTAAAATAATTGTGTGGTCTTTATTGACTTGCTGAACACTATTTAGTGATTTGTCTCGAAAATTGTTATGGACCAATTGGAAATTGCGCTTAAATACTCATTCGAGTTTTTATTACTTTTTTTTACTATAAATACTTTAAATCCTTTATATATGAGACATAACTAAAATTTTGGATTGTCGTCCGATGCGTATTATAATGAACATATTTTTAGTTATTTATCGTAAATGTATATAAAGGATTTATAGTCAAAAACTTTGTTTTTTACGTTTTTTAAAATTTGTACATTGTTGTTTTTTTAAATTTAAACGTAACGTAACAATTATATTAAGGGTGTAACAGTTATGTTTATTTGGCAAAGCCGAACCTGTGACAGTGTTGAAATGAATGCCTTATTTCTGTTCGAGTCCATTAATTTGATAACGCTATACTTAAATGACCACAAGGTAACCGTTTTCTGAGAAACCAGCGCCCAAAGTGTCCGTATTTGTTGTGAATTTAATTTTTAAAAATTATCAGTTTGTGCACTGTTCAACAATTTCAATAATTTCATAGCGCCTTTGGATGTATGTAGCTTCAGGGGAGACGTTTCTGTTTTTTAAAATTAAATTCAACTGTGTCTCCTGTCTCAGGCTGGTGAATATGTGCCTATGGCCCACATTTTCGAAGTATATCTTTCTTTTTTAGTATGAGGGCTGTTAGAAATGAGCCAATGGCGCAGGTGCACTGTGCCATAACGCCTTAACCTTTAGATTTTATAAGACGCTATATTTATTTATGTTCAACTTTGCAAACATAATTTAAAAAAGAAAGAAATGGTTTTAAAATCGAGTCAGGCGTTCTCAGCCAGAGACCTTCATTGCGCACCTCTGATCGCAGTGAGTGCGGCTGACACGTATGATGTACTGGTACGAGACGTTCACATGACGCTTGAAAAAAAAATCAGGACGGATTTCCCGTCAAAGTATATTGCAGCTGCGTAATGACGTGCCCTATTCATATCGGAGACCCTCCCCTCCAACTTACAATCAACACACGCACACTCTCCACTCCCACCCCCAACTACTCATAGATATAGATTAGCGGTTCATTTTATGTGGCTCTGGTACCCAGAGAACGTCCCTGATTTGTTTTGACAGGGTTGCTATTCCAACTTTGGACAAAATATGAGTAAGATTGCAATCAGGCTATTAGATTAAAAAAATAATTTAAACTGAATATGTATATGCGTGATAGGACGTCACAAAACAACGAACATTTCGGCAAAAAGCCTTCCTCAACGAACAAATAGACAAAAAACAAACTAAACTAATAAACCTAATAAAATGAAAATTTATCTGCGGTGTAAGCCAAAACCAGAAAGAGTAAAACGTTCGTTTTTTGTTACGTCCTGTCTGGCCTATACATACCCTGTTTAAATAACATTTTTTATTATTTAAAAAAAAATTCCATCTTTTATAAAATGTAAATAGTAAAATTTGTTTAAACTTTGACCTACAACATACTGAATTTTAGGGATTTTATTTGATTCCCGTTTTTGTACCTAAAAGTCCATCCGAGTAGTCCGAACAGGCAATCGTTCTGTCTGATCGATGCTATCCAGAATAAATTGTTGTATGGATTGAAATCCGTGGAACGTTACGGAACGTATGCTGTTATTCTGTAGGCATAGAACCACTGAGTCTTATATTTTGTTAATAAGAAAGGCCAAGGCGTTGCACATCAAATAGCGGATGCAATGTGTTAAATACATGTTTAACTTGGATTTTTCTAAGAGTTGGTCCCCGGATGTAAGGTCTGTACGGACATATGCATCTGTTGCCGTGCAATTATTAAAAAGTGCCCATATTTTTACCGCGTTTCTCTCTTATCGTTTTTGACTTGAAAAGTTCATCATTTCAAATGTCTTTAAAAACGTGTCTTGTTTCAGCTGCACGGTGTTTCGTCAGTGTCAACCTCCTCCACTCAGCTCTATGTTTGCAATACATTTACGTTCTCAAGCAGCCAGCCCACCTTGACATTAACCAACCACCCGTACCCCATCGTCAATGGAAAGAAAATAGGTGCATATCTTCACTCGAATAAATGGTGGGGGTGGGTAATAAAAAAAAAGCCTAGGGTGTGGGGGGGAAGCATAAAATAAGAGTTTGGTGAAAGTCTTTACCTCTTTGTCGGCTTACGTTCCTTATAAGGAATGCGAATCGTGTTTTTAAAAAATCATTCTTACGAGAGGTTGTGGTGGTTTGTGTAGAGCAATAAATGACGCACAGCCTAGATTCTCGCACCAGAGGTTCTTTTTAAAGTACTGGTTTCAGTGGATGATCATCCACCTTTCTCCATCAGAGGTTCTTCAAGTGTCTGGAAGGAAGTAAATTTAAAAAAAATACAAGTAGTTGTGTGTAATAGTAATATTTTGTATACGAATCCTGGGGAAACCGTAAAACGTGCATATGCAGATAAATTACAAACCATCATGAGAACATATTTGTAATTTGTAGGCAAAAGGGAAAGGGAGGAGGGAAAAGCTATCCTACAGGTCAGAATGATTTTTAGTTAAGTGTGACCCGACATTAGTATTGTTATATGTTTAAAGGTGATGGGTATTAACATGGTCACTCCCAAAACCTGGGGATATGAGTTCAAACCCCAAGAAACGCCAAGACAAGCCAGAGCACCGAAAAGAGATGGGATACGTTAATCTTGGATGGCAACTCGTCAAAGCATTAAGCAACCCGTAAAAACAAAGTTTTTGACTATAAATCCCTTATATATGAGACGTAACTAAAAGTATTGATTATGTTCAATATAATACGCACCGCGCGACAGACCCCTGTGACATCGAGGGCTGGAGTAAACCTCCAGTGACCCGTGGAGGTCAACTACAGCAGACGGCTGCACATTCTACATAGAGATAGATAGAGATAAACTACAAATTCACAAATTTAATTACGGTACATTAGATTGATCTGAAATTTTGATACAATGCATTGTTTGGTGACACAAGTCTATGTGCAAATTTCAGCTCGATAGGATCAATGGAAGTGGGTCATTTTTTACTTTTGTTTTTTTCCGCAGGCGGGACTACGACAGACAGTAAGACAGTGACAGAGACAAGACGGTGAATTTGATATAAGGGATTTAAAAAGGTAAACTCTGAAATAAAACCCGGAGTATGGTCCCGTAGGTCAGTGCTTCTCAAACTTTTTAGTATTGCGGACCGGCAGGAATTTTCCCCATTGCACCAGGGACCGGTGAACTATTTGCCTTGTACTCACGTGGTAGCGAAATGTCCTTTCTTGGTAACTTCTACGGACCGGCATTGGATGGCCCACGGACCGGCACCGGTCCGCGGACCACCACTTTGAGAAGCACTGCCGTAGGTGACATGATCTTGACGCAATGGAAATCCTTCCTCTGTGACATCATGGAAGACATAAGCACAGTTGTTTGACATCCACTGCATTTATGTTTATTTCTAGTCACCAGGATCACGTCTTGCCATTGGATCAAATAGACAGCGAGTGAGTAATGCTGACGAATTGAGCAACCTTCCCTCACTTCAACTTAAAGGGAATGCAGCTCTAGTCAAGACTAATTCTGTAACCATTACTCTAACTCTATTGTAATTTTTTTGTCTTGAAACAATTCACGAGTTCAAACATTCCTCATCCACGGATCCGGCTCTAACTAAACACGGTGAAGTATGCAAAAAATATTAATGCACACACAACCTAGGAGTAAATACATTCTTTTGCCCCATTCTGCCCCCCTACCGAGCATTACCTATTTGTAATGACGCAATAATCTTCTCTATAGAATGAGCGTCTGTACTAATAAGATACTAGACGAGGACTCTTTGAGGAATCTCAATTCGCGAAAAGCTTTCCACCACCGGGATTTTTCTTTCTAGCGATGAACCACTTGGGCGCCACCGAAACACTAGAGGGGTGGGTGGTTTTAATTCGACACTATAGTAAGGGGTGAATTTCCTAATGCGGTTCACTATGACCTACCCCACTATCCCTCAGCCTAAAGACGTCCTATATTTTTCTGGCCGATGCAGATTTGAGGTCGGGTGTATGTGTGTGAATCTTTACAGACTTCTAACTAAACGTCCCTTCATAGAGTTCTTTTTGTGAGTCTTCTACTACAGCTTTTTTGGTGATTATGTGGGGATTTGCGTTGAATGTGTAAAAGTTGGAGAGAAAGAAAAAAAAGGGGCGGGGGGGGGCGGATATGCAATTAAAAACATAACGGTAACACGAACTCCATTTGAAGAAACTCGGTAGTCTTATCAACTCCCAACCGCAACCCCACCCCACATTGTAATCTAGGCTAGGACTGTAAGGCTCCTGAAAAAAAAGTACTTTCGGTCCTGGGAGCTTCCATATAGCTCTTATCCGAGTTTGCGCTGCAGGAGTAAGGCTTTCTAGTCAAGTTGATCATTTGTTTGTAAGGCCTCTTTAAACATGCGACCTTAATTATTTGCTCACGAAACTGCAAAATAGACACTAATTTAATAACGCTCAATCAATAAGCTGTGACTAAGCAGAAGTGTAGATGGATGCTCGATGGAGTCAGAGGCCCCGAATGGAATGCACACATAACCTAAATATAATTTATTTCCAATAATTTTTTGAACATATTTTCTGTAGACTTTCTTGTCGATTTTATGTATATTTTATTTGTTAAGATTATGTTCTACTTTATAGTATAGTGTTTAAACTCTTTTTTGAAACTCAATTTTTCAAAAACATCATTTTGCAATTTAATGCCAATCAAATGATTTCAACTAAAATTGAATATAATATTAATATACATACTGACAGTGTACATTTTGAAATTCTTCGTCAAGAATATATGTCATGGTCATGCTTTAAATGTGGTGGGACATTTCACAAACATTTGACGACGCTCTAGAGATGTTTAAAAGATAACCAAATTTTACTCAGAGAAATTCCGGATACATCGGCAAGTGTTCAGTGTAAGAGAAATGTGCCGCTTGGTGCAGACTAGACAATCCTTTGATAACCCCTTTCCTACGGCTACGGTCCTACTTCTTACGCATCTTCCCCCGTCATAGGTTGAGAAATATTTTTTTTAATGATTTAGGTCTGTTAATTACAGTACATTCTTAACGCATTCCTGCAGGTGAATGGTGGACAGTATTCTTATCGAGTTAATTTGCCCTTCTAAACCTCCTGACTTACACCCCCTTTTCTTTCTTTTTTAAATACCACCGCGTTATGAATAGCGAAAAAGCTTGCGTTATTTAAGGGGACAGTTTTTTCAAGTGTCAAAATAATTCACCGAGCAGAGCTGCTGCAGTAAAGCATCTTTTTAAAAGTCTTGAGTGCAGTGGCAGGCTATTGCCAAAATTTGACAGGTTAGAACGTACGACCAGAGCGCCCTGGACGAGACACACACTAATAACTCGGATGGCATGTTCATGGCTGAAAATAAAGGCTGTAAGCGATGAAACAGCGTTCAGGCTGTTCGGCCGCTAGGTAAATAATTGTAAATTATGGATCCTCTCAACGGAGCCAGACAAAAGGTATGAAAGATGGCAAGATAATTTTTAAAAAAACTTAGTTAGAGTTAAAACACAGCTGACATTCGTAGCTTTGCAGGTCTGTGGTGTGGTTGGGATGGCAGGGGTTAAGATGGAAGATCAGGGAGATTTGTTTAAATTTTAGGAGATGGTTGGCTTAGGTGAGATAAATCCATGCGAACTTCTTCAGCAAAGTTTTTATTATTTAAATTATTTTTTAAAAATTATAAATGCTACATATTTTCAAGAAGTATTGAGTTTTTAAATCCAGAAACTGAATACAAATTAAATAAAGTGCTCAAAACATTTACGCGAATTTACACTTACACTGTCTCATGGACAAGCTGTCGTAAAAATAAAAGCCTTAGAATTTTTTCCCCGGGCTGGCTGGTTGACAATTGTATATGAACTCGCCATGAATACACCCATACCCACGCAAGTTGTTCTATTCTATTTTACTTCAGATATTCAAATAATGGCATACATAAAGTGGTTATGTTGAGAAAATTTAGTGGCATAAACTTCTTAAAGTTGAACCCATCAAGTCTGTGCCTGGCATGACCTTCGGGAAGTTGTATTCGGTTGAAAATGAAAGGAGGACACTGACATTGTCTGTGATAAGGGTTACATTTGAAAGGAGAGTGAGTGCCATATAAACCTAACGGCGAGCGTCCTTGTTATCGATAATGCTACATATCTCAGAAGTCCCACGTGTCTGCCAGATGACAGCCGGGTGTCACGCGTGCCACGGTGAACTGTGACACCATCCACGATGTCCAGGCAGAAGTGGCACTGATCCGTCCCTGGAGAAGATTTGAAGGTTTTCAAGAAGCCCGATTTGGACTTAATTTTTAAAAAAAATATTACTAAACTCTTGATTTCGGACCATTTCGATTTCAGAATACGTGCTATTACAGATATGAGTTTAAAACGTTTTCTTCTCTTTCGGTTTTTTTTAAAAAGGGGAAGTAATCCTGGTTACGAGAAGTTTAAAAAGAATTTTTATGCTGATTTTGCATTTATGAATCGGTATGAAAACTCAGTTTTTTACACATTCAAAAACTTCAACATAGACTTCAAGATAGCCTTTGATCGAGTATGGCATGAGGGACTTTGGCAAGTTATGAGAAGTTTCAACGTTGAAGAAGGGCTGGTAAAGGTGATCGAAGAACTCTACTATCAGGCAAGCAGTGCAGTTTTATTTAAAGGCTGCGTAGGGTACTTCTTCAAAACGACGAGCGGAGTCCGCCAGGGCTGCATCCTCTCACCTGCCCTGTTCAATATCTTCCTTGAAAAAAATAATGCAAGAAACTCTCAGTGATCACAACACATGCATCTCTATTGGTGGAAGAGCCTTATGCAACCCAATATTTGCTGAACTACAGGAGCTCACTGACAAACTTGCAGACAGATCAGGTGCATATGGGATGGAAATTAGCTCAGAGAAAAGCAAGTTATTGGTTAACACCTCATCTGCCAGTATGGGCCAACATCGCAATGAACCAACAAAAGCTGGAGGAGGTACATAACTTTAAATATCTAGGAGCAATTATATCCAGAGGATGGTACCTGTGAAGCTGAAATTCGAGCTAGAATTGGGTCGGCAATGGCTGCAATGACGAAGTTATCCAAAATATGGAACAGCAAAAACATTAGCCTGCCAACAAAGCTCAGGCCTTACAGAGCTCTCGTGAAAACCATTGTCCTTTATGGATGTGAGACCTGGACACTAATGACTGCCATTGAAAGCAAGCTGCAGGCATTTGAAAACAAGTGCATGAGGAAAATTCTCCAGATCTCATATTTAGAACACAAGACCAATGAATATGTCTGTGACAGAATAAACTCTGTTGCGGGTCGTCAAGACACCATTATAACAACATTTAAGAGACATAATATGGCATGGTTTGGTCATGTACTGCGACATGATACCCTGACAAAAATTATCCTCAAGGCACTGTCGAAGGGGCCAGCGGAAAAAGTGGCTCGACAACATAAAGGAATGGACAGGGATGAGATTGAACAAATTACTGGCCGCCACTCAAGAAAGGCAAATGTGGAGATCGTTATCTGTTGATGTGTCCATGCGCTCCCCCCAACGACCGCAACGGTCACGGGACTGATGATGATGATGATGATGAAAACGCAGTTTTTTACACATTCAAAAAGATGACACCGCTTGCGTGTTTTGAACGGCTAAAACGTCTGTAATTTAATATACAGTATATTTTTTTAACTTTAAGAATCTGGCTTAATTTCTTGTTAGTTCAAAGACTGCCTTTATGCCTTGATGCAAATTTTAGATAAACAGTACCCCTATGCATCTTGCATAGGAACTATAATGGAAATTTGAAAACTTACAAGAATAGATTAGTTATTATATATCGTTAAAGTTAAAGCTTATAAACATATTTATATTTATAAAAAAATCCGCTCTCGCCCTTGGCTCCAACGCATTTCATGGATTTTGATATAATTAAAGCTGTGTCAAGCGAACATGTGCTTCTAAGAGTATACAGAAAAGGTACTAATTCCTTTATATTATTATGCAACCAATTTTCCATTGAATTATGTCCTTAACATCAATCTCATGCTTCTTGTATATCGTTGCTCCTCCCTGGACCTCAAACCGCCATTTGCGAACACCCTCTTAATGTTCTCCGTGCTATACATAAGTAGTGCTATTAATATTAGCACAGTATAATGCCCCGACACAGTGAGGTGCTAACTGATCAACTGTTTTTGCAAACCAAAACCTGGGACCATTCCATTTTCCAGGAAACTTAATTACGTTTATCATATTTAACACGTCACCTACTGATACTTATAATAGTTATAAACGAGGACAAGAAGGAAGGGCAACTTTTTTCCTGGAATAAAATTTCAATTTCTTTTAAAAAAATATTTTAAAAAAAAAGAAATCAATAATTTGCATTAGACTTCCAGATACAAGCTACATAAAATGCAGATAACATTATATTACGCAGAGGTCTTGGCAATCTAGTTTAAATGCAGATAGATAAAATATTAAGATGTATCATGACTATGACCAATGTCGCTTGAAATTTAAGCCTTCGCGGGCCAAGAAGAGAATTCGTACTTGGATGGATTGATGAAGGGGTGTTACTAATATAGTTGACGCTGAGGGTGTAAATGTGCCCACTCTCAGTTTTCCCCAGTTTCGCCTTCGGCTTGTACTGGTTAAAAAGCAGGGCTTCATAGGTCATCCCGCGAGCCAATCCCTGGTAGTGCTTTTGAAGGGCTTCTTGCCATCACCCACATATTTAAACAGTTATTCTATCATGTATTAGGTCATTAGGTGCTCGGAAAGGACGAAAAAATAATAATTTAGTAGTAAAATATATGGTGTTCCCTACAGTTGAATTTGGGGCTGTCTGTGACTCGCACTGACTTTCTGACACGAACTTTCTCTGTTTGACTTGCACTGACTTTCTGAATGACACTGACTTCTGACTAGCACTAGGCAATGAATTTCTGACTAGCTTTGACTTTTGACTCGCACTGGGCAATGACTTTCTGACTAGCACTGGGCAATGACTGTCTGACAAGCTCTGACTTTTGACTCGCACTGGGCAATGACTTTCTGACTAGCACTGGGCAATGACTGTCAGACAAGCTCTGACTTTTGACTCGCACTGGGCAATGACTTTCTGACTAGCACTGGGCAATGACTGTCTGACAAGCTCTGACTTTTGACTCGCACTGGGCAATGACTGTCTGACAAGCTCTAACTTTTGACTCGCACTGGGCAATGATTTTCTGACTAGCACTGGGCAATGACTGTCTGACAAGCTCTGACTTTTGACTCGCATTGGGCAATGACTTTCTGACTAGCACTGGGCAATGACTGTCTGACTAGTCCTGAATTTTGACTCGCACTGAGCAATGGCTTTCTGACTAGCACTTGGCAATGACTTTCTGACTAGCACTTGGCACTGACTTTCTGACTTGCTCTGACTTTTGACTAGCACTAGGCAATGACTTTCTGACTAGCTCTGAATATTTTAACTAGCACTAGGCAATGACTTTCAGACTAGCTCTGAATTTTGAATAGCACTGGGGACTGACTTCTGACTAGCTCTGACTATTGACTAGCACTAGGCAATGACTTTCTGACTAGCTCTGAATTTTAACTAGCACTAGGCAATGACTTTCAGACTAGCTCTGACTTTTGAATAGCACTGGGGAATGACTTCTGACTAGCTCTGACTATTGACTATCATTAGGCAATGACTTTCTGAATAGCACTTGCCAATGACTTTCTGACTTGCTCTGACTTTTGACTAGCACTAGGCAATGACTTTCTGACTAGCTCTGAATTTTAACTAGCACTAGGCAATGACTTTCAGACTAGCTCTGACTTTTGAATAGCACTGGGGAATGACTTCCGACTAGCTCTGACTATTGACTAGCACTCGGCAATGGCTTTCTGAATAGCTCCGACTTTTGACTCGCACTGGGTACTGAATTTCTGTCACGGACTTTCTCTTTTTGACCAGCACTGACTTTCTGGTTGTCTTATAGCGTTGTTTAGTTCGGCCTGAAGTCCAGAAACTATGGGTTCTGTTCTGCAGCGCCTGGTCACAGCTTTGAAGGAGAGAGATAAAATCTGCACTTGGTGCAAATACGCTTTTCTGTCTGCGGCCTTTGTCAACTATGTGACAAGCAGATCAAGAACTTGTGTTTGGACAGGAGAATTAAGGTTAGATTACTGTTGATTCACCTGGTGGGATCTAGATAATGGAGGTTCATGTGGACTGCATATTTTCCGTTAGTTCAGTGCTACAGTTGCGAATGACTTAAGCCGGTATTAGTCATTACATCACATTTCCTCCTCGAATCGAGAATTTATGGCTCAATGTCAATTTGTACTTGAACATTTTAATGGAGTCTTGTCTATTAAACTTTTAGGTTCATCGCGGAGGCAACTCACCCACTAAACACAAGAGAGCCGTCGGCACCCTTAGTATGTTTGCACCCTTAGTATGTTTGCACCCTTAGTATGTTTGCACCATCCTCCTTACTGACTAAAATGAAAACAGGAGCAAGTTTTACACGAGTCTTAAAAATTTTAAAGACTTACTTTAACTTGCCATGTTCATCTATTTACCGATATGTATATAAATTCGATATGGAAAGTATGCAGGAACCAAAGGCACATCCCTAAGGTGGTCACAACCGTCATGAAATAAATTTATATATTGCCATCCCCCCCACCCCACAAATAGTTTCCTGAGTGAAATATTGCAGCCAGCCATAATGAAAACATTCGACGTGAGTGGTTATTTATCAAACACGCACCCACCCCAAACGTTACCCTCGTTAGACGTTACTTGACTTTGCCTTTGAAGCGTCATTGAAAACCATCAATATACATAATTCCCGTTGTCTGTATGGTTGTAATGTAATGTAATGCTGTTTGGTGGCGCTGCGATATGGATGTAATGCTGTTAGGTGGCGCTGCGATCGATTTTGTTTGATAGTGCTGCCCCAAAAATAATGCCTTTCGAACGTTCCGCATAAAATTGTTCAATATGATAATAAATGAATCAAATAAAAATAAATAAAATAAATGAAAGTTCGGTATTATTTTATTTTTTTTAATCTGATGTGTATTTATTTTGAAAACTTCCGTCATTTTTTGACGGGTATTACACTAGTATTAGTATAATGTTGAAGTGCAATAACAACAAAAGATTGATTTATATAATGCACCGTCCCTGAGCAGCATTGTCGTCCGTCACTGCCGAGTAGTAATTTATTTTTTATAAACGTTCATATTACTAATCAACTTTTTATGTGCTCCTAGTTTATCTTCGTCGCTACCTCAAATGCACTGGCGCTTTTTTGCAACTGCAACGACACACTGGACTTTTTTTGAGCCAGATTAGCTCTCATCCTCTATCTGCGCACGAATAACTTCATGTAACAACAACATGGGATAAATAGGGGTGATGGTCAATTTCGAGTAACGAATGTATGCATTCCCAGAATAATCACACTTTGAGCTATTTCAGGTCGACTTATCGTCCATTTATAGTTTATTTTTTTACAATCTCTAAATGCATCTTGACATAAAAAGTATTTGGAGTGACTCTAAAGAAGTCGCTTCTTATCTCGTTTGAAAAGCCAAATTTATCATCATGAAAAATCTCCGGGGGGTGCAGGTTTTATAATTGAAATAATTTAAATTTTAGTCTTTAGAGAACTGCATCGTCATTCATTGGATTTTCTCGTAGTAATCAGTGCCGCCTTTTAAGTTGGGGTCCTTTTATTTTTGCTGCTTATTCGATCTTATTGATTTTCATGTGACCAATTCCAATTTTCCTTTATGTATATAAATTAGTTTAACGTTGAACATTATTAGGTACGAGCAATACAGCCCGTCCAAGGACGTTCCGCCACCGTTCGGTGGCATGTTGTTGTAACTCCCCCCCCCCAACAAGCGTCTCGACAGGAATACATATGCATCACGTCAAAAATACTATTCTCTATAGTTAAAATAAAACAAACCCGTAAACACAAAGTTTTTGACTATAAATCCCTTATATATGAGACATAACTAAAAGTATTGATTATGTTCAAAAGTGACAAACATTTACAGACTGAAACCGAAATTATCTCCCCTGGCTTTGAAACTGGGGGAAGGGGGGGGTGTGTGGACATGGACGGGTGGCGTCAACGCTCTAACTCAACTCCAAGTGGTTTAAAACACGAGATGTGTTCACCGGTGGCTGGCCTGAAGTCAAGTGACCCGTAGAATGTAAACAATAGCGACCGCTACATATAGTTTTATATAGATAAACTAAAATTGCATTAATTTAATTACGGTACGTTCGATCGATCTGAAATTTTGATACGATGCATTGTTAGGTGACACGGGTCAGTGTGCCAAATTTCAGCTCGATGGCTTCACGGGAAGTAGGTCATTTTTGACTTTTGTTATTCCGCGGGCCCAAGACAGAGACGGCGGTGAAACAAATATAAGGGATTTAATAAAACAACCCCGTAAAAACAAAGTTTTTGACTATAAATCCCTTATAAATGAGACATAACTAAAAGTATTGATTATGTTCAAACTGAAACCGAAATTATCTCCCCTGGCTTTAAAACTGGGGGAAAGGGGGAGGGGGTGTGGACATGGACGGGTGGCGTCAACGCGTTAACTCAACTCCAGGTGGTTTACCTGGTTAAAACACGAGATGTGTTCACCTCTGGCTGGCGTGAAGTCAATGGACCCTTAAAATGTAAACAATGGCGACTTCTACATATAGTTTTATATAGATAAACTAAAAATGCATTAATTTAATTACGGTACATTTGATCGATCTGAAATTTTGATACGATGCATTATTAGGTGACACGGGTCCTTGTGCCAAATTTCAGCTCGATGACTTAACGGGAAGTGGGTCATTTTTGACCTTTGTTTTTCTGCGGGCGCAAGACAGACAGAGAGACAGAGACGGTGGGGAAGTTAATATAAGGGATTTAAAAACAGACCTTTTGACTATAAATCCCAACGGGCATAACTCAAAATAAAGTATTGGAAGAAATACTGCACAAAAATTAACTGGTCTGGAAAGTCCGCGTAAACGTGTTCAATATGATTGGCTGTAGGAGTCATATGTGTTTGAGGGACCAATCGCTATAGATGACCGGACAGAACGGAAAGAACATTGACTTTTATTATATAGGATATTTATATTATATATAAATAAGACTGTGTTTCAGATTTTACCGCACGCTATTTTAAGAGTCTTTAGTACAGTTTTGCATGTATCACTGTATAGTTTTTGGAGCCTGGATCACTGACTACAGATCATAAATCCAGCTAAATATTCTTTACTAGTCCATCGCGGCGACATCCCAGCACACTCTTTGACATGTGCTTGAAAGCTAAATCATTTTTTCACAAAGTTTGCTCATCTCATTATTTTTTAAAATAGAAAAGCAATTACATGTACATTCATTCATTATTTTTTCATTTTGTCTTAGACAAGCGTTTCAAATATTTAATCTCTGACAGGAAATAGAGGTTTCGCCTATTTTCTTTGCTTGCAGTGTTGTTGCGGTTTGTCAAATGGTATAAATTGCTTGCCAAAATGAATTAGTTCGTATGTAATATACTTGCCAAACCTAAAACAAATTCATGACTCACAGTGTACCTCCCGTTAGGTGGCCGTCACTTCAGTTGGGTTTTAAACATACGCCATGATTGACCCTCATATCCATTCATAATTCTCTATTGAAATTTAATTTGATGTAGCATTATCGTATCAAACCAAGCCACAATGATATTAATGAATATTTGTTGTAAAAACAAAAATGCGTTGGGAGTCGCTGCTACTACAGTCCATTTAGTCACAGGTAGATGACCATTGCACTTATTATTTACTTTCTTCATATACTATATAATTTTTATAAAGTTTATTCAATTTTAGCAGGTGGTTAACAGTCGTTTTCGGCTTAAAGTAAAAATTTTTTTAAAAAAGTAATACATTTTAAAAATATTGTAAACAATTTTTTGGTTAAAATAGCGTTCAATGAGCAGAACACGTTTTTTTCCCGCTAGTTTTATCCGTGTATAATTTTATTTGGGCAGAGTTAATACCCGCTTTCTCCATACGCCCAGTGCTCATCCCCACGTTCTCTGTTCTTTTCACATCACGAAATGAGCGAGCCAAGGCCTGGAGGGGGCGATTGAAGCGGATTCGATTCCCGATTTAAAAATACCCAGCGAAAACTTGAGGTTTGGGGGGATAAAATAAGGGAATTAATTCACAAAGCGCAGTTGCAGACGATTCGATCCCCCGCTCTCAGATAATTAAGGATTTTAAGAGTAATTGAAAGCATTTGGTGAGAACCGTGGAACTTATATTGATTTTTTTCTTTGACAAAAATTTTTACAAATAAAAGAAACAGCCTCGGCAGTCGCACTCAGCATGTCGAAAACAAAACCCACCCAAAACGTGGTGATAAATGCGACTCTAACATCAATAAATTACATATTATGACCAGTTTTTACAATACTGATGATTCCTATATCTTGAACTACTTTTGTCTACTTTTAGTAAATTACGGTAAATAGTGACATAACAGTATATTTACTCGAAGACGGGTTTAGCGCCAATATGAACCATTATTCCAGACATGTTTTTTAGTAGCCAAGACAAGTTTTCTATTACCGGCCATATTTATATCTTCATTTCATCTGGAGACCCCGTTGAACTATTGTTGTCATCTTGTGAGACGCTAGTCAAATTGTTCACCCCATTTTTTCCCGCACCCATGTTCAACGACCCGACTCTGCCAGGAGGAATCTTACATGAACTAAATTAAGCCAACCTAATGATTAGCTAGAGAGCTGAAACTAGAATCACATCCTCATCGTTGATAACACAATATCTTAATGAAAAGATTATATTTAAATAATAGAAAAAAAGAATGAAAAAAAACGTTCTGGCATTGAACAACTTAACTTTCTATTGAATAGTGAGCATTCTATCCATTAAAGTTCATTAGACCAACACCGAAATTTTTGAAATGTTAAAATTTGGCCAAATGCATAAAGTGCTTGCCTACCATTCCGAAGGAAGTCGATTAAAGTCTACGTCCACATCACTTAAATAATGTATAGTGTATACTGTATACAGACGGTTTAGCCTATGATTTTTTACGTTAAATTTAGTGCACTATTAAATAAAGACGGAGGTGTTAATCACAGTGGAAACTGTTAGTAGAAGCTCATGTTTAGTGCTGTGGTGCTTGAAACTGATACAAGTACCGTTTTGTTTAAGGATGACCTAACTTGTCATTGAAACGTAAATGGCGGCGCACGCTGGTGTAGGGATGCAGGCCTTGTCGTAGTGGAAGAAACAGAAGCACCTGTTAGTGAAAGGATGTCAGTACCTGTCATAAAGAAACAAACATATATGGAAACAACTGTTAGCCAGGGATGGCAGTGCTTGTCAAAGTGTTAACAGGTGAAGGGCGCAGTCAGCCCCGCCCCCTCAACCAACTCCACCTTCCTCCAATCCCCACGGCTCCTAACACGCGCTGGATTGCATGCCGATTCTGGTAGCGAAGACGTAATGGTTTAAACATTCATTTGCACTGGGTAATTGGTCGTGTCTTTGAAATCAGTAACAAAACCTCTGTGATGTGTTTTATTCACTTACAAATTAATCTAGCATATTCCAGATATATGCAACCATTGCCCACAGAAGAACCCATGCCTTCTGAACGATAGCTCACACTAGGACCTATGTCCTCTATTGTATTTGCGATTGCCTAAACTAGGACCCATATGTTTAAATTTTTCCACCAGCTAGGATATTGGTGATGCATGTTTACATTTCATATGTAGGTGTAATTAAATTTGTAGCAAAATAAAAGTACGTTTTAATTCGGCTGTGGACTAATATTAGGATTATTCCAAGAGTCTACGCCAAAGAGATTATATCAAGCCAATCGGCAATATTTTTCGCCCCAAGCTGTCGTTGGCATATGTGAATTTGAACAGTAGACGCCACGTATTCTTTCCATCTGTAGATACCATATGTGTACTCTGAGTGAATGCGCCATATGTTGATTCCAACAGTAGCCGCCATATGTTTATCCTGATTGGCATAATGTTTTCGAAAGCCTCCATGTACAACTCCTTAATTAAGACGCAGAAATCCCACGCCACTTAAAGGTGCGTGTGTTTTATCCCCCCCACGCCCCCACTTCTCGGGCCTTTCTGACATCATTACCGCACTAAAAATCGACTTGATTTTGCCAATTTTACTTCTCCCCGCTTCCTCTGCCCCCGTGTATCCCCAGCGTACTGGGGACCCGAAGGAAGTTTAGCATGGCCAAGTTTGGTGCAGGCGCAGGCCCATCCTTCACCTCAGCTCATTAGAACGATGGCGTCAAGTCCTCTCCTCCAGGAGTAAACGAGTTTAAAAGGGAGGGAGAGGAGAGGTAGACTGGCGGTAGAGACGAGAGAAACGGCCCACTTGGGGTTGTAAAAGAAATCCACGTGTCCTCAGAAGAGTTCATTTCTCTGTATTTGAGTTTCGACCTGAGCAATGAACGGTTTGCAGCTGGTAGCCAGGTGAAAACTTAAAATGAAGGCAAGCATTGGTTTAATTGCTTCTTTTACAGCCAGCTTTAATATAAAGAGCTCGGGAGGGAAAAAAAAGAGAAGGTGTAGTTTAACACTGGAACAGCTCCTAATGTTATGGCACATTCCCACGCTATCAGCTAAAGTTAGACATTTTGCCGGAGACAAAAGATTGCCCAGACGGATGTCAATCATCGGGAATGGCACCAACGGAATTTTTCATATATCCCCAGCCCCTCCCCGAGCCCTCAAACGCACTTTAAACTTTCACGCACCGATTTTAAGTCAAGTCATAACTAATGCCCATTGTTACCCCTGGACTATGTGAGTTGTTTATTTAGGACTTAGGACATCCAATGATCCCCTGTCGATACAAGAAGGGTCGCATCAACCACACTCATGACCGCAAATTTTAGCTTCGTTAAATAAATGTAACGAAAACTTCCTGTTAACACAGTTGGTAAAACAACACAAACTAGTGAATAAAAAAAATATATCAATGAGTTATCTAATTTATAATTATAATCTTTACGCACACTTGTCGAATGGTATTGAGTTAATACACGACCTTCTATATATCTGGGACGATATCGGCTTGGGATAACGTCTGATCATCTCATAGGAGTAGGCAGTAGGGATATAGAAGAAAAAGGGGAAAATTTTACATTTTGGCTAACATTCTTTCCATTTATTTTTTAAAATATTTTTTTAGAGGAAAGTTTGCATCTGACGCAAGCTTGTTATTTTTTATATATATTTTTTTTTGGTGAGAGAAATTTATTTGACAAGAACAAAAAATTATTAAAATGTGCGTCTCCCCAGCTGTGGTTATTATGATTGCCTACTGTTTCCTGCTGGTGCAGGGCATAAATCTGAGGTAACTATCCTAACGACTGACTGATCTATCTCTCATGCCCGCCTATCTGTGACCCCCGGGAGATCGGCCAATTAAGATAACGGCACATAGCTGCTCCCGCTCAGGACGGTGGCTGGGTGTTTGGCTTAATTGGCAGGACGACTGATAGGTCACTTTCCCCCGCGCCGGGGCGCCCCGTTCCTGGTCAGTAGCCGTAAGTGCAGAGATTGAGCCATATCTGCCCATCGCTACCCAAGGCCCTAATTTAAGGCTCTATGATTCTGCTTCAGTAGAAAAAAAAACTGGGAACATGGTATTCTGAATAAGGACAATTCAATATTGAAATTATTTGCAATATCTCCCTTTGAAAATGTTACTCTTTTTATCTTACAAATGGTAACAAATGCAACGGGGTCCACCCATAACTTATCACCCACTGTTAGTTTAGTATGTTATATTTGCAGTATATAAACCTGGCCCTGGGGGGGGGGCAGAACTGCACGATACAACAAATTAATGCTCTTAAACCAAAAGTCAGAAACATCAAGGCCTTACAGACATGCATGCAAGTCATCACATCTATTAAACGTACAATGAAATACTGATGAACTCATTCAGTGCCTAAGAAGCTATGTTTCCGACACTTGAATCTAAGGCAATAATAATGTACTGTCATTCTACTATGTAAAGATTATGTAATCCTCTTATTAAGTCCTTACTTAAAATATAGAGACTTTCTCTTTCTTTGAGGTTTACAAACTTCTTGTTTTCAATCATAACACTCCTTGTCGTCCTCTCTGCCTCATAAATTAATTCATTGAAGCCTAGGCAATGCTACAATTGTTTTCCGTTTTGGTTACTAATGAAGCTTTGTTTATTATAAGATTGTTTTATATTCACGACCTTTACTCTGGGATATTTTTAATTCACCCCCCCCCCTTTTTTTTTCTCAACGGAATTTGCCTCGGCACCCATGTCATCGTCTAGCGGCACATCAGTGTGTCGCGGCACACCGGTAGTAGAGCCCCGGACTCCAGACGACCCCAGCACAACCCACTATCGCGAGACCCCAGCACAACTCACTATCGCGAGACCCCAGGACAACCCACTATCGCGAGACCCCAGGACAACCCACTATCGCGAGACCCCAGGACAACCCACTATCGCGAGACCCCAGGACAACCCACTATCGCGAGACCCCAGGACAACCCACTATCGCGAGACCCCAGGACAACCCACTGTCGCGAGACCCCAGCACAACCCACTATCGCGAGACCCCAGGACAACCCACTATCGTGAGACCCCAGCACAACCCACTATCGCGAGACCCCAGTACAACCCACTATCGTGAGACCCCTGCCCTAATGAGCTTGAACTCTCTCGCCTTATGAGACCGTTAAACAGAAATCCGCCTGCATCAAAGGTTCTGTCTGCTACAGAGATGGACATAGATCATTTGGCGTACCCAGCTGTAACTGAACCAGTTCCAACTTTCTGGTGCAGGGCGCTTAGTTTCTTATAGAGGAGTAGTCCTCAATCTGTATGCGAGGAGCGTCCCATTGCAGTTCTTTAAAAAATATATATATATAAAAGACAATTTTAAAAATAAATGTTTTTGACCTTTGTATAGTTTTACTTTGAACACTCTTTCGTAATAACTACATCTTCTAAAATGTTATTTTCAATTTGAGTCCGTTTAGAGATAAAAAACAAACTTTTAGGGGACTATGGTGTTAGAGCAGGATTAGAAATCGGTTTGTGTGAAAATTGCTGAATAAAGTATTATGTAATTTACACGATTGCTCTGCACAGACATAGGGCTCCAGCTGTTTCAAACATCACTTCCGCCATAATCAAGGTTTGTCTACCCACGGATTCTGCTCCCAGTGGTATAACAACGAGGCAGCCATTGTTTATGTCGTAGTTGTAAACCGCTACGATCTCTGCGCTCGTCGCCCTGTGCCTTTAAACAAGTTTTCTGAAATAGAATTTATTTACATCCAGGAATATATTTGATTCCCTCAGCAATCCGCCCATGTGTTTACAGATTTAAAAAAATAAAATAAAAAATTAAACAATTGAGATGGAATGATACCTCCTGTAGCTAGCTTTGCATTGAAAAAAATCAACAAAAGTCGTTTAGAAATAAAGATGAAATGGGAAAGTTTAAAACTTTAAATACAGCTTGTAAGAGGCGATTTAACTATTTGAAATATTAGTTCTCTTAAAAAATTAAAAAAAAACACAACACTCTATTCATATTATTTCTAAATATCAGAATTGCAACAAAGTTTTTAAAAAATTGATGATTTAATTGAAGAACCATCAAAAGGCAATATTAAGTAATGTCATCATTTCATCATCCACATCCACTTTCGTTTATTATTTTTTTCAACAGAGTCAATCATTTGGTAATAAACTGCATATAACCCAATGATTGACTTACAGTCAAACTTATAGAATGCCAGCTCAATATACGCCATTTGCTTGATAGATCTGCAACACTTCACGGATCTAATTCTTCTCAACGCAAAGTTCATTTTGAAATTTTTTGAAGCTCTCATTGATCTAATGTATCTCTTCTGCCAGTTGTTGACACCTATATTGTCTCATCAATCGCCTCGCCCACTATTTGCTTAGATCTTGGCGAATACAAGTAACTGGTAGAATCTGTAACTCTCAGCGGTGGTGTTGAAAATGTATTTATTTATTTTATTTTATTTTAGTATTATTTAGGAAGCCACAGCTGGGGAGGACTCCTCTTCCGCACACAGACACACACCCCTAAATGACGTTGCTGCTAACGTCTGATAGCTGATGACGTTTTATTTTGTCAGGGACCGAGCGCCGCGTCAAGTTTCCCCCAAGTGTAACTTGTCTCTCGGTAAATTTCCACTCTTAATGAACTCAATCTTGGCGCATGCACATGGTGGTGAGTGGCTCAAATTGCTGGAGAAATGTTGATTCACCTGGATCTAAGCCGTTAAAGTAGACATAATGACCCCCAGAATGTCACACGGCGCTCACCCAGCTCCCATCTCACCGTTAGCTCCCGACCCACAGAATTCTGATTTAACTTTAGGAAACAAACATGTGTAGATAAGAGTGGCTGCACATTGGCTATCTCAGGATTATGAAAATTTAAGCTCAGACGACCGTGCCATACAATGAATTTTATATAGCTAACTCGATCTTGTAATGACAGGCTGTGGTGGTCTGCGGCGATGATTGCAAATAAACGCCCCCTTTTTAGATGCACCGATGCGTAATACTCGAAATATAAATACATTGTAGTTCGGACTGTCTTAGGTATACAGAACTGTCTAGTCTCCAGTTAAATTTTATCTGCTCTGAGTCCTAAACATAAACATAGCCATGATTAGAGAAATGAAGCATGATTATTGTTTTAAGTTAAAATTTTAAACTTAGCCAGTTGTTACGCTGCAATAATTCTTGTGTTTCTGGTAGAATTCTTTACTACTTACTTTTTAAATATAGCGTTATTAGTAAGCGCTTCTCATATGGTTTTACGTGTAGCATAATTGCACATTGAATGCAGAAAAGGTGCAGTTTGACGCTAGCATTTTCAAAGTTCAGTGGTTTAAACAATTATATTCACATATGACTTTAAAAACACACTATTGACCAGTTATCTACTATTAGGCATTTACAGTAGAAAATTATGAAAATAGTCGCAAGAGATCACCCTCTGAACAAACTCATTACTAAATATTTAATCAGGAAGGTATAACTTATAACAAACTCTAATCTCATTAACTTTCTCCTGGGATGGGGGAGTCTTTACTTATATTTTCCCGGAAAAAATGAAAAACCCCTGGCATATGAGAAACTCTACAGGAATAACATTGACCAAAAAGTAAAAAAAGTTTTACTTTAAGGTTCAATTATATTTCACAGTGGTTCTTGGCCCATCTTTTGTTCACGCCACGTGCACGCGTTATGGTAGCATTTAAGATAGCTCCAAGCCGGTAAATTGAATTATAGGCAATGGAGTAATGGAGTCGAATAAGATCTAAAATTAAGTCAAGTGACTCCAAAAAAAACAACAAAAAAAAACAAAACAAAAAAACAACAACTGAATTTAAGTAGTCTTTGGGCATTGTTCTCTGGCAGCACTTCCGGTATGAATCAAGTGTTTAACGTTAATGCCCGCCACCCGGCCACTTTTCACTGCTCACGTCGGTGTGTTTTCTCTGCAGGCACATGTATCATTTCCAATGACTGAACACACTTGTGCCCTGTGCCGTGTTTGTGTTTGATTACTGAGCCGTCTTGCTTCGTAAAGTCATAATGCTCTTACAATAAGAGCTTCGGTGAGATGTCTTCAAAATTAGGACATCGAATCCTGCTATTCGATTCCATCTCTAGGAATGCGAAGCTTAATACGCGACCCTGACAATATTGGCCCTGGTGGGTTGCCTATGGTCATTAAAATTGTATATTTTTGAATGCACACTTATTTACACTTTTAAAAAAAATTATTAAAAAAAAATAAAAAAAATAATGTTTTGACTCCAAACACAGAGTCATTCAAAACACCATGTAATCGTACTCGTGGCAGAGACCGCGTGTTGTTGTTTGTTGGGCCGTGAGGAGATAATGGCTTGTGCCTATAGCGGTTAATGACAGGAGCCCTTTTTTATGTTGGCATTATGATTAAGCTTGTATGTCAACGGGAGGTAATTAGCTCAAGTGTTGTTCCTTCCCGGGCCAGTCAGCCTTTAGTGGGGCCAGAAAACATAAGTCATATCCGGGGTAGTAGCTGATTCAGACGTAATACGACCGTTAGTTAAAAGGATATGTTAGGGAGTGGCTGAAAGTGAAGGCAATTATAAAGTGATTCATATAGATATCAGGTTTCACTACCCTGAAGAATGAGTTAAATATGTTTGTTCAAACTTAAAGATGGCACCAAACTTTCAACAAACAAAAAATGTAAATGAATAAGTCCGTTAATTTCTTTTTTATTAACCGTTTTTATGTCGATTGCATTGCATTAGCTTATTGATTGTGAATGCCGAACTAATTACCCAACTTCCGCTTGGAGACAAGGAGAAGATTACATTTGAGAGTCATTGAACAGTTTTTTTTTATACACTGCTATTCGCTAAGACAACATTTTGATTTCGTACAGAGAAGATGTCAGTGAATAATTGTGAAAATATTTACTTTATCAAATAGGTTCTTCTTCAATCGAAAAAAGCGATTGTATCTTTAAAAAAAACACAAAGCCGGGAATCTCTTCGCCAGTCGTAAAAAGATACGTGAATCCAAGCAAATAGATCTGTTTATCGCATGCCAGAAATAATGTATTACTGACCGTCCTCTGGCCACCGGTCAGTCAGTCAGTGTGTGTCAAGGTCATAGGCTACCGCTGTAAGCTTCCAGATGGTTGGGATCTCTAGGAAAGTGAAAAACGTCAAGCGCCTAACAAAACAAGAAAACTCTTATCCCGAATATAATTGTAGCGTTTACCGTTAAAGTCCTTCTGGGCCGCACTTTCGACCATTTCACCCCAGTTCATCTAAAGGCTGGTTGAAGTAAATGAATTAGATGAAACTAACATTGGAAATTTTGAGTACAATAATAATAAAGCCATAAATAAAGTTGTATATATAAGTTATATATATATATATATATATATATATAAGAGAATCGTGGTTTCCTGGCCAGTGTGCTATGGCGGTGGGAAATGCGTATGTAAAGGGGCTCCGGTCTCCCTCCCGGTCCATTCTGAAAGTTCCCTGTGTGGATCAACACAGAGAAATTTATGAGGTCGATAAAGACATTCTTATTAAAACAGAACTAAGAACACCAGAACGCATTGAGCAGGCCATATAAGATGGAAATCGGCGCTACTAAAGACATCAAATCAAAGAAAAAAAATTTTAAAACTAACACCAGTTATCGGCGTTTGTTTTTCGTTTCATTTTGTTTGACCATTTGTAGTTCATATATTTTTTTCTTTTATACCGGCCAGTTACGCCAGCCTCGAGGCTGGGTCCGATCGGTCCAATGTCATTTTTGGGAAATACGGCTTCAAGAAGCGTGCTACCTGATGCATCAGTTTATAAAATTTAATTTACATAGATTCAAATCTACCCATTAAATTAAGTATACTTTATACATTCCCATTTCTTACGTGACAAGCTTCGCCCGAAATCTAAATGTTGTATAGCATTGAGTTACTTTTGTTATAGGCTAAGTGTTTTTCGATTACAGGACGTCATTGTTGGTTATGGATATTTGACGTTTAGACGGATTTAACTATACTGTGCATTGAGCTTTGGGAAGCATCTCGTACAATGATGGAAAATCATTTTATTAATAGGATATAACTGTTCCATCCAGGAGTTAGTCCACAGTGTTTAATAACTATAAATGATTATGGCCAAACAAATCAACGTGCAACATTCTCTAGATCCAATTCAAATTCTTCTTTTCCCGAGCTTTAATATTGCCTTGAATAGCAACAATGAAGAAGAGAAAAGCAAAAGTCGATATTAAATTTCAGGTCACCGTGACCTGTAAGAGCCATTAATTGACAGTTGTTTATTCTCCTTGACCCCATGTCTGACCAGCAGACGCCAGCCCGTCCCCGTCTCCACCACCACCCGCCTGTACTGACCAGGAAAAGAAACTCCCTTTCGTTCATCTTTTGCCTTCTGGACGTCTTGTAACATGACCCCCTCCCCACAACCCCCTCCCCCTTTCACTAGATGGAACCCAATCCTCTTCCCGAACCTCGATTCCCCCACCCCCAGCACACTACAGCTGCAAGCTGAAGCCAATCAAATGGAGACAAGTTCATTTTGTCTGCTTGCATTTCAAATATTTTTGTCCTTGGCAGTTTTTACAATGATCTTTCAATTTTGGTTTTTTTTTAAATATAAAAAAATATATTATTATTTTTAGAGGAAGCTTTTAACGGAGATGACGAATTATACACCTACGTTCTATTAAATGTCTGTGTGTAAAACATTGATTTACAATGCTTGATATGCAAATGAAAAAAATACATGCACAATAAAATGTGTGACTTGTACGGTAAGAACACAGTTTAGCGCGTTTCATCCTTAAGAAATGCAATGACCGTGGAGAGTAATTTAATTTTATCACTTCTGAATATGATAAGTAAAAAATAGTAATCGCTCACCACAAACACACGCAATAAAATTTACTCTGCATAATAAAGATATAACATGTGCTGTACATACCAAGCGTTCAGACAGACCGGTAAAACGAACGGCTGATATTATCATTTGGCTAGAATAAAGCCTTTAGTTCAAGGTTACATTGCCAGACGGTCAGCAAGAAGGACAGATGACCTTCCAAGATACAAAACATGAACTGCAATAAAAAAAAATTTGCCCAGCTACGCTTCGCTGCTATTTATTTATTTTCAGTTGTCAGTCTTTCGCCTCGTTTGGAAGATAGTGAGATTTCGCTAAATTTTATAAATATATATATTTTTTAAATATGATTTTTCCCTAGTTCACTTACTTTAACAAAATTTTTCTGGCTGGAAGTAGATACGATTTACACAACTCAAATATTTTTTGTAATTTTACATACATTTTATTAAATATTTCTGATATTTATTGTTGTTAACCAGCAAAATAATTATTTATAGAAATATTTTGTTGCGCTATAACTATAGAAGAGTAGTGATGATTTAGTCCCAGGGCCTGAAAGTTTTCTTATGGTGATACAATAAGAACATTGCATAGATGGTGATAGTGAAATATTCCAGTTTAAAATAGTGAAATGTTCCAGTTTAAAATCCCAAAATATTCATGACTTTCTTATAATGTATTTCTTGAAAAGAAAAAAAAACCAAAGGTTTCTGAAGCTTTTTTTAGTCATAAATAATGTCAAATTCAAATAATTAATCAATGGAGTTGGGCTTAGAATTGTTAAAATATATTACAAAATGAACAAAGATATAATATATTATATATATATATATATATATATATATATATATTATACATTACCTGGATTTTTGTTTGTAGTATAGACTTTAAAATATAGCAACAGGAGCATTTGAGTGGATTACGCGAAGATATAGAAAGTTTAAAAAACATTATATTTTAAATTTTAATGTTACGCTTAGCAACGCATCGTTGCATTTATGCTCTTGGCGCCTGCTGACCGGTGGACATTTCCGTCAGCATCTTGTTTTCTGTGGAATTGTTTCCATGTGGGCAACACTTGATATTTCCATTATCAAGTTAAACGGCGTTTAACGCCTCGCTGACTGGACTTCTTGCCGGCTCTCATCACACAGTCAAGTTCAAGGATTGAACGAGTTCCAACAGTGACCGCTGGGCGGTTGCCCATCCGATGATTTTTCAATGGTTAAGTAGAGTAGCAGCGAGCAGGAATGTTTTCCATCTGAACGAGTTTTGATGAGCCTAGTTTTGGTCGAAAATCAGAAAATGGCGTCCCCTCGAGTAAAGTCATCAATGTATTCAACTTAGGACATATATTTAACTCCGGATATGTCTTAGTCTCGGGAATGTCTCAAACTCCTGCAATGTCTTAAACTCCGGGAAATGTCTTAAACTCCGGGAAATGTCTTAAACTCCGGGAAATGTCTTAAACTCTGGGAAATGTCTTAAACTCTGGGAAATGTCTTAAACTCTGGGAAATGTCTTAAACTCTGGGAAATGTCTTAAACTCTGGGAAATGTCTTAAACTCTGGGAAATGTCTTAAACTCTGGGAAATGTCTTAAACTCTGGGAAATGTCTTAAACTCTGGGAAATGTCTTAAACTCCGGCAATGTCTTAAACTCCGGGAAATGTCTTAAACTCCGGGAAATGTCTTAAACTCCGGCAATGTCTTAAACTCTGGGAAATGCCTTAAACTCTGGGAAATGTCTTAAACTCCGGGAAATGTCTTAAACTCTGGGAAATGTCTTAAACTCCGGGGAATGTCTTAAACTCCGGCAATGTCTTAAACTCTGGGAAATGTCTTAAACTCTGGGAAATGTCTTAAACTCTGGGAAATGTCTTAAACTCCGGCAATGTCTTAAACTCTGGGAAATGTCTTAAACTCCGGGAAATGTCTTAAACTCCGGGAAATGTCTTAAACTCTGGGAAATGTCTTAAACTCGGGGAAATGTCTTAAACTCTGGGAAATGTCTTAAACTCCGGGAAATGTCTTAAACTCGGGAAAGTCTTAAACTCTGGGAAATGTCTTAAACTCTGGGAAATGTCTTAAACTCTGGGAAATGTCTTAAACTCTGGGAAATGTCTTAAACTCTGGGAAATGTCTTAAACTCCGGGAAATGTCTTAAACTCCGGGAAATGTCTTAAACTCTGGGAAATGTCTTAAACTCCGGGAAATGTCTTTAAACTCCGGAAAATGTCTTAAACTCCGGGAAATGTCTTAAACTCTGGGAAATGTCTTAAACTCTGGGAAATGTCTTAAACTCCGGGAAATGTCTTAAACTCCGGCAATGTCTTAAATTCAGGAATGTCCTTCACTCCGAATATGTCTGAAATCCCCGATTATCGTTTTGAAATAAATCTGTTAAAGTTGAAATGAACCCAAAAACAAACATATTTTTTCTGTTGTGGCAAACTGAGATCACCAAATATCTATCGATTCATTGGTTCCATCCGCATTTGTTCACTTTTTAAATCCCGTATATTAACTTCACCGTCTTGTCGTCATCTCTCTCTGTCGTGGGTGATCCCGCGGAAAAAGCAAAAGTCGAAAATGACCCACTTCCTGTGAAGATATCAAGCTCAAATTTTGCACATTGACTTTTGTCACCTACCAAAGCATTGTATTAAATTGTATCAAAATTTCAGATCGATCTAATGTACCGTAATTAAATTATTGAATTTTAAGTTATCTCTATGTATCTCCACGTAGCAGTAAATTTTTGTGCTAGACTGTCGCGCGGTGCGGATTATATTGTACAACCTTTTTACTATTTTCCTGTCGCGCGGTGCGGTGCGTATTATATTGAACACACTTTTTATAATATATTCCCGATCGATCTGTAAACGTTTATGCTAGTCTGTCGCGCAGTGCGTATTATATTGAACATAATCAATACTTTTAGATATGTCTCATGTAAAAGGGATTTATAGTCAAAAAATTTGCTTTTACGGGTTGTTTAATTTCTGATTTAGAACAAGTAAAAGCGCTTCAACTTCGTCTTAAATGTTTAAGAAGTCGTGTAACTGGAATATTTAAAGAAATTAAGGGACTGTTTTGGGGGGGGAGGGGGGGGAAGCGCTGGTGGTGGTGGTAAATCTGCTATCAAGTTTTCTATTTTTTAAAAAAAATCCTTTATATTAACTTGTAGTGTCTGAGCCCTTGCTTACTTGTCGAAAATTTTTTTGGATATTAATTTTTTAACTCACTTCCTCGTAAGCTGGCGAGCTGAAATTTTGCAGGCAGTTTCGTGACGATGATAAAAATGATGTATGAAAATTTCAGATCGATCGCTTGTACTGTAATTAAATTATTGAAACTTTAGATCATTTTATTTATCTCTATGTATCATGTTATTTTTTTTAGATAGAGTGTCGCGGTGCGTATTATATTGAACGACGTTTTTAATTTTAATACTCTCCTGTTGCGCGATTCGGTGCGTATTATATGGACGATAATTTGTTAAAATATATTCCCGATCGGTGCGCATTATATTAAACATGTTTTACGAGACATACTAAAATTTAGCATTTTTGGATTGTCTGCGCTGCGTATTATAATGAACATTGTTTTAGTTATGTCTCGTACATAAAGTAAAGGATTTATAGTCAAAATCTTGTTGTTTTTTATTGCGGGTTTTTTAAATTTAAATTTTAAATTATTATTATTTTGTTTGTTTGAATTGGCTTGAAGCTTTAAACCAATTAATCGTTAAATTTCATTTGTGCCAGTGGCATATACGTGGGGAAATTTAATTTTACATATTACAAGCGCGTGCCACACCTTGATCTCTGTATTGGTAATGTGATCTTAATGGGTGTCAAGTGAACTTAATGTGTTGAATTCATGAACATTAAACCGCAAAAAATGGGTTACAGGTAAAAAAAACGTTACGTTGGGCCCACCCTGATTAGGACTCGGGTGTTGTATTCATCTCGTCCTCCCATCCTATAACACAGAGCAGGCCCGTCGTATCTCGCACGGGACCCCCACGAAAACAGCTTGTATCTCCGAACAGCGTCGGCCGTGTCACTGGTTGTGATAATCCTGACTACTAAACGTACGGCTTCCATCAGGTTCAAGCGACATTTGCTCACGTCTCCCCCCGTAGGTCATTCACTCGACGAGTGACGCCCGACTGGTAGTTGCGAGTAAGAGGGGCTCTGTGGGCCACGAAGGATTGTTTTTGTGTGTGTGTGTGTGGGGGGGTTGTTGTTTTTTTTACTCGCCCGCTTGCTCTCATATTTTGCTGCCCATCATTCACTCCCAAAGTGACATATATTGGGGCGGTAAGTTCAAGATTACGACAGTTAATCCTTTGTGCTATACCCACTGTACTAAAAACAAGTAATAAAAGCTCGAATGAGTATTTAAGGGGCCGTCCATAAATGACGTCACGCACCTAGAGGGGGGGGGGAGGGGTCACACTTTTGTGACGATGCGTGACGAGGGGGAGGGAGGGGGTTGAAGAAATGTGACGTCACATCAAAAGTGTAACTTTAAATAAAACTTCCACTGAAATATTTGGTCGCTTACAATTTATTTAATAATATCTTTTTTTAAAACGCCTCTGGCCATTCTAGATATAATCATAAATGAGCCCATTTAAAATTAGTCAAGTATTCATTAACTTTATTGAATGCATCAAATTCTTGACATCGCAATTCGAGAGGAGCACAAAACAACTTTTCTTCTTAGCTCAGTTTTTAAGGCATTAATTTTAAATATCACAGAAAGGATACTTGATACAGTCAAGTCATTTGGATTAAGATTAGGCCTATTGTCACTCGTGTCATTATAAATGAAAGTAGGGAGGATTTAGGTGTCTTCGTATAGTACGTAGGTAAGAAATCTACATAGTTGTCAGAACCGGTTTAATAATGGGCATATTTTCCAAGCGTACACGTACACATGACGTATTTTAATATATCTAGTGGATTGTAGTGGATGTTATATGTCCCAAATGAGTCTGCATTACCCCAAAAATTCCCCTTTTGACCCCAAATGAGGTTATTTACCCCTGTTCGCTGATCTCTTTCTTAAGGGATGCCGTCAGTCAATTGAGGGATTAAAAAAAAATACAATTTAAAAATATTATTTTTAAATATTTTTTTTCTAAGCAAAGACGTTAACCCTCACAAGGTTTGTGACGTATTTTTAGAGGGGGGAGTCTAACTTTTTTTGACTACGTGTGACGAGGGGGGGGAGGTGGTCAAAAATCGGCCAAAATCGCGCGACGTCATTTATTAATTTCCAACAAAGTATTTCCGATTTTTTTATTCAAGGGAAATCATTCTAGATTACATTAAAAGTCGATTCAAATAAGTAATTCTGAAACTAAACACAATTTGACGTCATATCCCCTCAGGCTACATGACACCAAGAAAATGCAAGAATGTGTCACAAAGCCTTCACAAAGCGGGAAAACCCCATTAATATTAAACTATCATTCTAGAATCTAGATTACATTAAAAGTCATTTCAAATCAATAATTTTGAAACAAAACAATTGCCATCTACAAATTGCTGCTAAAATTACGGGAGTCGAACGAAAAATTATTTTTTTAAAAATTCCTTCTCCAACATTGTTTACAAATATTATTAGCTACGGTTTGGCGTTTGTTTCAACCTGATAGATGTTATGGTTACAATAAATTGACAAAATACTGATACTTGTTCGGGTTTTTTGGATTTTCCAAGAAATCCTGTAAATCTTTTCGGTAATTTTTTTGGCCCGTGCACAACCTTGAGACATCTTAACATATTTGCAAAAGACCCGAACCCTCTATCTGGTATTGTTCAGGAGGAGTTGCTGTTCAAAGCTCGAAAAGACTGGCCAGACATTTCAAATCTATAAACGCAATTCTCAAGGGAAATTGCGTAAAAAAATTAAATGTTATAAAGTTACTAATTAACAAATGCTATTTTTTTAAAGTGTTGATAGAGTGGCGTTAAAATTCATAAAGATACTAAGCAATTTATGAGTGAATAATGTGATAGAAATGTTAACTACTTTTTTTTGCCTCCCACTGTTTTCTCAATGAGATCTTCTGCATTGACCAAATTTGACATTTTGCCCTTTTCTACCCATCACACTATTTTAAAAAAGTTATGTGGGTGGGGGTGGATTTGGTTAACGCTCCCGAATTCCTTACCTGTGGCTACTCTCTAAGTCGTGTAGCTAATTTTTTAGAACAAACAGTTTTGCCCGTGTCGCCGTTTTGTCAGCGCGTTTTCGTCTTCTCTGGCGTTCAGTGTTGTTGCTAGCGTCTCGCCCCTGTAGCTCTCACTAAGTGCAGGTCGCACAGAGGCTTCCCAGGTCACCAAAAGAGTTGTTCTCCCCCCTCCTCCTCGGCCCTTACGGCTTACGGTTTTTGTTACTCGCCCATGTGCTTGACCTTTCGCTGACATTTGCCAATCAGAGTCGAGCATGCGCAGCGCATTGATGTCTGTTTACCTCAATTTTATCTGATACTTCATATTGATAAACTTTAGGCCATGGAGTTGATACATTTTAGACGCCCCCCCTTCCATCCTTTTCCTCATTTTTATGCGTTTGTACCAGGCACCCTGCAAAAAAGTCATGATTCTTACTAAGTATAATTTTCTGACCTCCTGTTTTTAACGTTCAAGCTATTTCCTCTGTAATATATTCATGTTATTTTATTCGACTGCAGAAAATGATGTTGTTAAAGTGATATCTACGGGCAGAACAGCATCAAATTGACTAGATTTTTCGAATTCAACAAAGAACAAGGTGTTACGCAGAAATACACAGAGCAGACTTTATGCTTATGGGTGAAATCTTCTATTTTCTTTGAAAAAATTACACCTTAAAATGAAGCTAATGAACATAATCATTAATTTGAATATATTGTTTTTCATACATTGTAATGTGATCGCCTCACATTTTTTCCCTCCACTTTCACCATAAAGGCCTCCTTCGATTCTCACTTTGATTTAGGCGTATGTCAGAACTCCACCCACATGCTCTCGAAAATACACCCTTTTAAAACATAAATCGTATTTGTTTGTGATTTTATACCGTTGACTGCTCTTTTCAGTATTGACTGTCGATGGTTAAAGACAACGGAAAGCAGCCAATTGTGTGATGTCTAAATTGTAGCTGTTGGAAGTCCCCTCCCGTGATTTAGATGTGAGCCATGTTGTAGGCTGTAGTTACGGCGCTAGCCATCGCGCCCCTGGAAACCTGCGGGCCTCGTTAGCGACACGAACTGCCTTATTACAGAGCGGCATGGGGGTTTGCTGTGCACGGCCCGCGATCTCCCCCCGGGACTGACGTGCATCAACTGTCCCCTTATCAGCACAGATCAGTGCGCACCGTCGTCTCCACACGCCACAGCTTTCACGTCAACGGTGCGCGCGGTCAATAAACATGCATCCATTAGCTTCTCCCTTTTGAACAACTCTTATTTAATCCATGAGTATTGGATTTCTCCTCGCTCCAGCATCCCCACCCCCTCCCCTTGAAAAAAAAAGATAAATTTAAGTCGTTATTTATGTATACATTTATTTATTTTAGTTTATATGATAACTATCGCGAATATATTTAATCATTAATGATAGCAATGCTGGAAGTCTTGGTGGTACTTTAGTACTTCATTGTAAAAATTATAGGTTTATAATTGATAGTGAAATTTAGAACAATGTTCTTGACCGCTGTGCATGTAATTCAATGTACACAATATCAATGCACTCAGATGAACAAGAAAGTCCCAAACAACACATGGACAAACATCTCCTAGCTCAACAACTCTGAATTCTATGAACACGAGATGTATACGTCACGTATACCGTAACAAACGTCATTGACTTAACTGTTGGTTGTGAATATTGGATTATAACGTGACCTCAAGCCTCATGACTTAGCCGTTGGATGTGAATGTTGGAGTATGTGACCTTAAGCCTCATGACTTAGCCGTTGGATGTGAATGTTGGAGTATGTGACCTTAAGCCTCATGACTTAGCCGTTGGATGTGAATGTTGGATTATGTGACCTTAAGCCTCATGACTTAGCCGTTGAATGTGAATATTGAATTATGTGACCCTTAAACCTCATCATTTAACCGTTGGATGTGAATATTGAATTATGTTAACCTTAAACCTCATCACTTAACCGTTGGATGTGAATATTGAATTATGTTAACCTTAAGCCTCGTGACTTAACCGTTGGATGTGAATATTGAATTATGCGACCTTAAGCCTCATGATCTAAGTCTTGGGCTTGAATATTGGATTATGTGATCTAAATCTGAAAGCTTTTAACCTTGACCATCATTGATAAAAAAAAAGTCCAGTGATGAAGCAGTGTCCATGATTTATAGTTAAACAGACAACACTTTGGCCTTTTGGGAGGCTATCGAATGTGCCCACGTGGCTAATACAACTCATTCTGAACTTCCAACCAACCACTGCTCTGTTTTTGTTGTCGTTTTTACACAAATACCCACACAAACTCAAACATACACATACACGTGTATTTAGGACGGCACATCACGTCGCCACAGAAAAACCTTGGTCTTGTCTATCACTGTACGCAAGGGCCTCGAAGAACTGTGAACAGAGCCCTATAGCGGTGGCAAGGACGGAAGCACTTGACCGCGCTAATATAACGTCATCACAGAGAGTCTGTTTGTAAGAGCGGATCACTCACGCTACCACCAGGGCTAGAAAAACACACACACATGTAAGCACCCGATACCAAGGGGTGAGCAAGAGATGGCCAGGATTCTTGTTTTTTCTTAAAGAGTGTGAAATAAAATAGCGGGGATTAGAACACATTTTAGACTATAGAAAGAGTTTGAAGGAATAAGTATTATTATTTAATAAGAGAATTAGGGACCATCGTTGGAGTTGCAATATATACAGCAGCAATTCTCACAACCACTATCTCCCCATCACCGCCTCCTGCCCCACTTTCTGTTTTAATATCTTGTTATAAAATAATCGCATGCGCCTACTCATCTAAAACCAATCCGTGTTCAAAATAACAACGGTGACTATAGTCAATACATTGTTGACTTGTATCAACTAGGTAACGCTAAACAATATCCAGCAACTGTTTTCGTCCTTCAGTAAATAAGTGACACCCACTAACATAAATCAGTCGGGTCAAGGACTTAAGTTGAAGGCCTTTAAAAAAAAGAAAGCGGAAACATAACTGAACTTTAAGTCGAATTATGGAGAGAAAAAAAATTCAATTATCTTTGCTCTCTATCATGTAGTGGGATCTTTAATACATTGTACTATAAATTCGGGTCAGTGTTTATTATAATGTTGCTTCAAGGCCGTAGCTATTTATGATCAGAAAGTGGTGAAGGAGAGATGATAATTATTATTATGTCCTTACATTACATCAAAAGCTGACACTAACAGCACCAACTAAAGGATCATCTGTCTTGGCATATTTTGGTTGTTGCTCCGATTGTTCCATTTCTAGTCCGGCTCTAGCTTTAAGGTATTCTCTATCACCTCAATTAGTGTCGAAATCTGAGAATATCCGAAGCTTTTCAGTGCTCACAACGTTGTGATGATATATTGTGTCCACGAATTGGCCTATATATTGAAACCCAGATGCTGGAATAATGCTATTGTACTACGAGTTGTTTTGTGTTGATTTTAAAACAAAAACCTCCTCAGAAACACCAAGAATTCATAGCATACTAACGCGAAAAAAAAATTCCAAGAGAAAGGAAAAAAAATGGGTTGACGTTTATCATTTCTTATTTCAAATCAGTTGATGATGATGATGATGATGATGATGATGATGATGATGATGTGGCGTTGCTTTTCATGCTGGTTAGGAAAGTAAAACGCACTCTCGTGTTTAAGACTTTAAAAAATAAAAAAATCTCTTAAGTTGCTCTGTAATGTTTCTTTGTAGTTCTTACATTCTCTCAAGGCCTCGGGAGGATTATTCCATAAACTAGGCCTCAATTGATTTAAAACAGCGCACTCTGAGGACATTATTTCTATGATAGCTTGTTTTGAAATAAGTTTTTGTTGGTTTTCAAAACAAACATTCATTGGATGACGATACCGTGAAGTGGGAGGGAAAATTGGTAAAAGTTAAATTATAAATGTGTATACATGTAAATTTTTATTGAAGTTGGCATTGGCCCTACTCAGCTTTAATCTAATTGCATTTAGAAACATCAAACATTCTTTCTTAACTGACCTAAATAGGTGACGACACAGGCAAGCAACTCACCGTTACTCACCCAATGTATTTATGTAAGTGATTTGAAAACACATTAATTAAAAAGAATATATATTATTCATAAGTACATGTATCTCTTAGTTGATGTTTTTCAAAAATTAATTATTGTAAATAGCAATATAAGTTTAGACGGATAAAAATTTGTAGTTTTAGTTGTTCAAAAATATACGTGTGTATTCTACAAATTTTTACCAGTTGTGAAAATGTCTTTAAGAAATTACAGCTGGAAGAAAAACAACCATTTAGTCATTTAAGTAAAATTAATGATATAATTAAATTTTATTTATTTGTTAATTCACATAAATGGAAACGTGATTTGATTAAATTCCACATAGCCTTTTTTCGGCGTGTCAAATCAGTGTCTATACTTTATTATCACCAATGTGACCATCCTCTGTTTGGCCAATAATTGAGATGGGTTTGGAAAACTGAGGGCGCCTCTTAGATTAACTGCGGTCGTGTGTGGCATTCTGCAAGAGCTCACTGAATCGCACAGAACTAAGCACGCTCTTAGGGGCAGTGCAGGCAAGGGCTTGCAAGAGGATATCCCCTTTGATTAAAGGCGATCAAAGAGACTTTACCCCTGCAACTTTCCTTTTTGGTCTGATCTCTGGAAGATGAATTTAAATAGATTTACCTTTAATTTTTTAAGCACACCCCTTCCTCCTCTTCTTTAAACTGTATGAAACATTTGCCCAACAGTTGCCCCCATAAAACCAACCAATGTCATAACTTAAACTCAGTGAAACTACATCAAAGTCTCCACGCTTCGTATTTTGGTTTCAGTTCATTAGAGGAGACTCGCGCCGTCCTGGTCTGGCCAAGCCCTTTTGGTTTGAGGAATCTTGAACATATTTTATCTTTTCCTCCAGTGTGCACTTTTCTACCAACAGGTGTGCAAGTGCGTTGCGCAACTGTCCTGTTCCACTTTAGCGGCACACTCTCTTACATCACGGAGTTAGAAAGAGGCCCCCACGACTCTATCCCTTCCAGAAGCTGAGCACGCGTGTGGATAAATATTACCTAGACCGATGGCTTCAAATGTTCTTCGACCTTAACGGTGCAAAAGTTGGTTCCTGACCATCAGCGAAGACCGTTTCTCCTGTACAGTAACCTATCTGGCGCCAACTTTTTTCTTAACTTCTCCTTCCGCCATTACATAAAACCCTCGTATTTATCTCGTATTTCTCGTGTCACGAGCCTTCCCCTCTAGAAGAATTATCTCGTCTTATTTTACTTTTCTAGAGTTCTAATGAGAATGAGAGAGACAATCCTCTTCTATAGATAGCCCCGGGCCTCGCTTCTAATGAAAATCTACACCCCTGTGAAGCCTGCGCACCCCCTCATTGAAAGCCTCTACGTTTTGGCACAGGTCCTCGGGCGAGTCGGTGCGCCTGTGTTTTTCCCGCCACAACACCGGAATAAGGGCCGTTCCATTCAAACATAGCCTCCATTTAATTCCAACAATTTATAAACACATTCGTTTACTGGGGCGTATGCTCGCCCGGAGCGAGCTCGTCAGGGAATACGCCATGAGTGGCACCCCCGAACGGTGAGGTGAGTAAAGGTGCGAGGGGGAAGAATCCAATCATATACCTGGGCAATGGCGTCTCAATATCCTATTATTGAATATTAAACACTTTAGTGAGATGATAAGTTGGGATGGGGCTGAGCGTTGTTGTGATTGACGTCAATCTTTGGGCAAGCTCCAAGACTCTCATTGTTCATTGGAGGTTTAAAAAAAAAGTTTTGTAAGTTTGCAGGCCTGCATGAAGCTGAGCCAAAACATTTTGTCTTCTTCATATGTGCCCCTGTAAGCCTCAGTGGGGGCGCCTCCGTTGATACATTTGTAGGAGTTGGATAGCGAAGTCAATAGTGCGCTCGCCTCACAAGCTGAGGGGCGTGGGATATGCCCAAGTTAAAGCCACAATAAAAATGTTGATGAATGACTATCGCTAAAAAGTCCTCCGCTGACCTGGAGAGGAGATGGGCGCCGCCAAGGTCTACCAGCCCCGAGAAAGTTCTAATGGAAACATTAGAATCCCATACGACCACGAGGTTATGGGACACACACACACACCCAAAAAAAATCCACTCAATGAATGCTGCAGATGTCCTACGATATAGTTAGCGGGTTTAAGATGCTCGTATCTTCAAAGTTAACTTCTATAACAGTACCGGAAACTAAAGCTTGGAGGCAGAGAAAGTCATTCATTAGAGTATTTAGAGTCATGCTGATTCGTTTTACATCGCCTGAAGTTTATGCCAAGGTACTTGGTTGGTTTTGAGTATTGGAAGTTCATAGAATTGTTGAAGAGTTGAAATCATTCTGGCGTCTTTCCCCATGGCTTAAGTTTCACTTTTTCTTTTCTTTTTAAAATTAAGAAATATGTAACAAGTATCAATTCTAAAAAACTCCGTAACAAAAGAGAAATAAACAAAAAAGTCTGAAAACAAACAATAACCAAAAAATGTAGTTAGTTTTCATATTGCAATTACACATACTACCTTATTTTGAGATGCATACGAGAGTTTTAGCTATGCGTGTGACACCCACGCCAGGTGCACATGCCAGCGACCAACTTTATTTCACACGCATTACTCTTTAACGGTTGCCACAATTCTTCCTCTTTTTCATGGAAGGTAATTTTATCTCCCTCAATACCACAAAGGAAAAAATGGTACTCATAATATCATTGGAACGGCTTAATATCATTGAAAGATCGTCTTTAAATATTTCGTTCTTAATGCTTGTGTAATGTTGATTGTTCCCCACCGTTGGCTCACCGACTTTGCCAGCATCGGCTTCAGAGATACCATGTTATACAAACGGGTTGACGAGATGTCGCACTGTGTCTTGTTTCTATTGTGACGATGGCAATAATTCCAATAATTATCACCGACCGTCCGGGTTTTCGTCCGTCTCAAACGACTTCCTTGTGAGTTTCTTAAAAATAGAACACATGTTAAAAGCTATTATTTATCATATAATAATTTGGTATCAATGCTGTCAGCTGAATGTTTCTGAGTTTAGAAATGGTTGGGTTGGGGTGGGGTTGGGGGTTATGATGGCAATTTAATAATATGGTAGGCGGCGATATGGCAAGATATACAGGGGTGTAGAATTAACCCCTACATTATGGAGTTACGTTGTGGACGTGCTGTTTTGATTTGTATTTGATATCAGATGCAAGTGACGCAAATATAAGGTTATTGATGTCTTGGTGAACCACTAAGCCAAATTTATCTAAAACTCTTAGAATTTAAAAGGGAAGATTTTAATAATATTTTGATATATTGAACTGTTCCATGTGGTTTCCCCGTGGGTTCAATGTGGGTTACAATGTACTGTTCTAATGAATGATTTTCGTAAAGGAAGGAACAATAAGGTGCCAGAGTCTGTTCATTATATCTTTGAAAAACTCTCTTTTGCCCTGTTAACAAAATGCTAACAGTGAGTGACACAATAAGACAATGGTTTCGCTAAATTTCGCCTACAACTTCTGTGGACATAAATCGTTACTTAATAAAATATTTCAGTGGATCGCAGACTTTTTTGGATAACACATTTCTCGGTCTCTTTAATTTATATAACATTTTTCAATGCCCCCTTCCACCACCACCTGTTTTCATAGTTTTTGAAGCCCAACTGCCCTTTTCCACAAGTCTTTGGTCAATTCGTCTGCTCTGCATGGTATTTCACGTTAAGTCAAAGCTTCATTCACAGCGTTGCGTTTATTAACTTCACAAAATGAAGGCTTTGTTTGTTTGTTTTTTTTTGTTTTTTTTGTGTGTGTGTGTGTGTGTTTGTTAAGGTTATTTACTAAAGCTAACGCCATGGGTGCTTACAACGTAAAATAAATACTCTTTTAGGTTATTTTTTTTGGTCTCAAAATATCTAATTTCAGTTATCTCTGATGAAAATTATGCAGATTAATATTCTAGTTACTTTTTAAAAAAAACAAAATTGTTTCAGTTTAATTGGATAGAATTTTCAAGGGTTATGACATTTACTTTTTCTACTTAAACTCCTTTGCTAAAAGGCTTTATTCATTTCAAACATTTCTAACTGTACTTTATATAACTTACACTAACAACTTTTATTGAATGAATCAAGGGTTTTTGCCATAATTTCAGACACAACGCGTTTGTCATGAGGTATGCCCATTTAAAATATGGTTGCGATCCTTCTTAGTCTTTTTTTTAAAAACCTGCATGATAAATACAAATTTAAGTTTAAAAAAAGTCTTACAAAACATAGCCAGTTTGGCGTACAGATTTAGTTTTTAACGCAATTTCCCGTGGGGAAAATTGCGTATATATATGAGAAATGTCTGTGCTGTCTGTTCGAGCTTGCACAAGCAACTACTCCTGAACAATACTAGATGGTATTTTGCAAATATGTTTAAGGAGGTCCCAATCTCTGTTCTTTCGACTCCCGTAATTTTAGCAGCAATTTGTAGATAGCGATTGTTTTGTTTACTTTCAGAATTATTGATTTGAAATTACTTTTAATGTAATATATAGAACTAAGGGTTGTACACAAAGTATTTTACAATTATAAATCCTCAAATCCTCTTTTTACATCGTTCCCTTTTCCAAAATTAAAATATAAGCTAAAGCAGTCGTCATATATTTTTTAAGACGAGAAGTACCACACGCTTTTTTAACTGATATAGACTGTTGTACTTTTTCAAAAATAATCTATAATTTATAATTATTTTGCACACCTCCTGATGCACACCTTGTATTTAAATATAAGCTGAAACAATGACGTCATAGCGTTACGGATGCATCCAGCCAGCCAGTGAGTGAGTGAGTGACTTGGGCTTTTATTTTGTTTATATGATAGTTAATGGGGTTTTCCCGCTTTGTGAATGCTAATGTTAGACTGTTGCGTGTGCTGTGTGCATAATATTGACACAGACCTGGTGTGACTCTAGAATGATTTCCTTGAATAAAAAAAATCGGACATTTTTGGTTGTTTAAAAAAAGGGGTGGGGCGTGAAATAAAAGACAAATATTTAATTTATAAAAGAAAGACTTTTTGAAAACAATTATTTATTGCCACTGTGATCTCGACTGTCACCTGATTTATATTATCTGTTTATGTCTGAATTTACTTTTTTGTGTAAGTAAAAGATTACTTTATATGTGTCGTCAACATCACCTGGGGCCTCAAAAACGCTTTTCGCACTGTCCAGAAATGAGAGCTTCTCTGGACATCTGCACGAGCTAATGCATGGGCACCAACGTCCTGAACTGACATAACAACTCCGTCACTTGACAAGAACGTCTGGGATGTGTCGACCTGACTGCAGGTGCGAGGTGCGGTCATCGTCGGCAGACGACCCGAGCCTTCCGGTGGTCAGATTTGATTGGCTTATCTGCGCCGATTTGTGGATCTGCTGTCTTCTGACAGCGGCTGTCGCCCAGACGTACACGTAAGTCGGTGTGACGGATGACCCCAGGCAGGGTCAGTGCGTGTCACACCTGTACGCAGCTCGTCTTGCCAATGATGTAGTGAGATAAATATGTTTACGTGCCGGCAACTACGAATTGGAGCCCATCGTTTACACAAGGACTCCCTGATAAATAAATCAAAGTAGTGGAACAAAATAATTTTACCACAGAATACCTGACACTTTGACAGCATTTCCTCTAGTCAGAGTTTTAATCGCACCGCGCATTTACTCTCTTCGATTTTGACAAATTATTTTTCCCATTGTCTTCCCTAAATCACACAAAATAATTTGAACATTCTTACAGCTGGATAAAATGAATTAATGTATGAAGGAATGAATGAAGACAACAAAAAATCAAAAAGGGATTTCCCTCCCCCCAAACCAAAACTCAACTAAATATTAATAAAGCAACAGCTTGTGTTTCGCAGTTGTTGGTTTATATAGTCTAGTTCAGTGGTCCCCACTTCCTGCCCAAGATATAGTCTAGTCCAGTGGTTCCCAAAGTGGTCCGTACGGACCCCCAGGGGTCCCTGGTACCATTCAGGGGTCCGTGGAAAATTAAAATTAATTTGGGGGTCCCTGAATAACGTCAGGGGGTCCACGTAAGGTTTAATATAAGATAATAAAACTGTGATCAATTTTTATTATTATGGAAATTAAATTATTAACAATAAATTGAATAGTATCTAAATGCCTTTTCTACTATTAAATACCATCTTATGTGCTATCATTCATGAATACAATGTTTGTTTGTTTTTTTACCTGGAAAAGGTAGTAGAACTACGGTAATTTCCACAGCTATAACCAATCAAAATACTTGGTTTGTTAGAAGGTCAAGATCGATGAGCAAGAAATTCATATAAGTAGGTCAGAAAAATACAACTTTTTATCTTGAATCTACGAGGGTTGCAAGGTTGGGTAATTTTCAATGTGTCGGGAAGTTAATTTATCTACATTGTATCCTATCATCAAATAGTTTTTTCAATAGGAGTCTACTGTAGCTTTTCATTGAAAACGTTAATAATTATTTAGAGTGGTTTGTAACAACACATAAGAGAATGAGCGAGCCCAAGGCTGGATTTAGACTTGATGGAGCCCTAAGCTTTTTGAGATATGGGGCCCTTTTGATGTCGAGATATTTTGTCAGTGCAAAATATGAAGAAAAAATTGGGGGCCCCCAAAAAGGTGGGGGCCCTAAGCTATAGCTTGTTTAGCAAATAGGTAAATCCAGGACTGAGTAAGCCGAAGAAACAATGCCGACAATACAGTGTTGTTGAATATTTAAAGTATGGATAAATGTTTCCAAACAGATACGAAGGGTGAAACATTATTGGCTGAATTAAAAATATTATTTTTAATTAAAGCAATACCCTTGACTTTCTGGTATTCTTAAAATAAACTGTACCTAATGTATTTTCAGTAAATTGTGTCAGCGACATCATTCATTCGCAAAAATTCGTAGTGAAAGTTTGCATGGATCACTAGATTATTTCATTAAAGCAGTTAATAAAATCAAACGGAATGCCATCAATGAGATATTATTTACTCAAAATTGTTTGGAAAATGAAGAAAACTATAATCGTTAACTTATTCACACAGAATTATTCACACGTTGGTTATCAACCAGTACATATGTAAATCGATTGTATGCTCTCTTTGATTCAGTGTTGGAATTGATGGAAAACGAAGACAATGATTTTCGACACAATTAGCTTTAAAATGTCATATTCTTTATGAATTATTTATCTACCGAATTAAATGGAACTAATTTGAAACAACAAGGTAACCAATTAAATTTAATCAAAACTAAAAGCGTAATAATAATATCTGCGTTTGTTGTAAACATTTTTCTGTACAAAAAAAAACAACAACTTAGGAACAGGAGATAGTTCTCAGTTTCCAAAACTTTAGCCAGTGCAACATAGTGATTAAGATTTGCTAGCTTGCTGTCAAAACTTAACGACTCTTCATGCAGACCTGAACCAAGACTTGAAGACATTCTTCACTTGGATATTCCCGACTGGCAGTTGAACACTTTTGCGCGTGGACGAACTCAGATCCCAAACACAGATGAATCCATACTAATACAGGAGCAGTTTATTGAAACATCCACAAATGAGGAACTTAAACTAATGTTTGAACAAGGATACCACAAATTCTGGTTACAAATTCAGATCCCAATTTTATGTCATGCATTATGGGTTATTGCACAGCCCAATTTTAATTCCTGAATTATGGATTATTGTACGGAAGTTGTTGACTGCTTTCCAGTCTTACTATTTGGTAGAACGAAGATTCATCATAAAAAACAACTAGAAATTGGTGCTCGTGGGGATTTGCGGTTGATACTCACAAACATTGAGTCCGTCATAAATAGACTCATAAAATCTCATCAAGTTCATCCAAGTTATACATTGTTTTCAATTTTATTTTAAACAAAACTTATAATTTCAATAAATACTTCTTCATCAAAATGTTGATTTTTTGGATTTGTAATTTTGTACTATGCATTTTTGTAGTTTTTTTTCACTTGGGGGTCCGTGGGGAAGTTTTGACTATAAAAGGGGTCCATGGGTCAAAAAAGTTTGGGAACCACTGTTCTAGTCCAACGGTCCCCACTTCCTGTCCAAGATATAGTCTAGTCCAGTGGTCCCCACCTCCTGCCTAAGATATAATCTAGTCCACAAGCTACACAAACAAATTGTGTTATCAAAACAATAATTTAATGCTTGTTAACTGGCCTATACAAAACAGATGTTTCGGCTAAGGCTTTTTTCAGTACAAGTAACTTACGCAAATATTAAAATTATTTTTTACTTAATATAAGACATTCTATATCATGGGAAAATAACAAAAAAAGATCAAATGAAGAAATAAACACACACGAAAACAATGACACAGGATTTAAGCTATAAGAAAGTGGAGTAAGTATCTCAAGTTACAGTAAAAAACCACAACGGGAAAAATATTCCACAGTTATGTGAAATTGTGAATATGGTTTAATTCATACTGAGCCAACGTACTAAATTTCAAGATCCCCGCAAGTGCCATATTCCATGTGACTGAGCTTGTCCTAAATTTAAAATCTTTGGAGTTAAATGGACAGTTTTTGGATCAGATTAGTGGAGTTGCTATGGGAACCAAAATGGGACCTAGGTATGCTTGTATATTTATGGGCCATTTGGAAATCCTATGGAGCGAAAATTATAAAAGTACTTTTCCGGAGTACTACAAAAGATTTTTTAAAAATCATACGAAATGATAATATTATGTGTTACAAAAGGTGGAGTAGATAATGTTTCTGGATGCAAGACGACGTTCATTAAATGTTTATTCCCAGACAGCGCAATTAGTGCTCTCTCCGTGCTAAGGGAGACAACAGTGAAAATAAAGCTGACTTGCCTGCCTTCAACTGGAGGTTCTAGATTCCTAGATCTAATACATGTATCTGAATAATAATAACAGCACATAACATTTTTCAAGTGTCATGTTTTAAGGGTTTCATGATTATTTTCTTCATTTATTTAACTTAATAGTTAGCCTCATGTCAAACAAGAAAAACTTCCAATCAACATTTTATAAATTAAAGTGAGAATATGAAAGTCGCCGTGCCCAGACGTAGACCGAGTCTCCATTTTCTTATCCCACTTATGTCTAAACTTCATTATCCCACTCCTCACTCCACCCCACCCCACCCCCTACAATTTTTTTAATAATGCACTTCAACCCCCGCTAATGATGGTATGAGCCGTCCTCATGCATGTTTATCTCAGGCGTCATCGTTACCTTACATCCATGTTATCATCAGGTCAGCACTTCCCGCCCCAGATATAGTCTAGTCCAACGGTCCCGACTTCCTGCCCAAGGTATAGTCTAGTCCAACGGTCCCCACTTCCTGTCCAAGGTATAGTCTAGTCCAACGGTCCCGACTTCCTGTCCAAGATATAGTCTAGTCCAACGGTCCCGACTTCCTGCCCAAGATTTAATCTAGTCCAACGGTTACCATTTCCTGCCCAAGATATAATCTAATCCAGTGGTCCCCACTTCATGCCCAAGATATAATCTAGTCCAATGGTCCCCACTTCCTGCCCAAGATATAATCTAGTCCAACGGTCCCCACTTCCTGCCCAAGATATAGTCTAGTCCAACGGTCCCCACTTCCTGCCCAAGATATTATCTAGTCCAACGGTCCCCATTTCCTGCCCAAGAAATAGTCTAGTCCAGGGGTGTGCAACCTTTGGGCTATAAAAAAAAACAACGTAAAAAACAAATTTTTTAACTATAAATAAAAAATTGCGTTCGAGTATTTAAACGCAATTTCCAAAAAAGAATTTACAATTTATTATTCAAGGGAAATCATTCTAGATTACATTTAAAGTCGATTCAAATAAGTAATTCGAAAAGTAATCACAATATGACGTCATATCCCCTCACGCTACATCACAACAAGAATGTGTCAATATAATGCGCACCACGCAACAATCGAACATAAGCATTCACAAAGCGTGAAAACCCCATTAACTATCAATCTAGATTAAATTAAGTCTTTCAAAACAATAATTTTGAAACTAATCAAAACAATTGCTTTCACAAAATGGTACTAAAATTACGGGGTGTAATACACATACATTTTTCAAAAATGTCGTCTTCATCATTGTTCTAAATATTATTAGCTATCGTTTGGCGTTTGTTTCAATCCGATAGATGTTATGGTTGGCGAGAAATTTTTTCCAATAGGCCTTGTCATAATTAACCGGAACTGGAAGTCTAATAATAGAAATATTTGGGCTATATATATATATATCTTTTTTAAGGACAAATTTCATAAACATTTAATAAAAGATACCAGTCAATATGTAAATGTAGGTATATTGAAAAGGAAGTATCTTATCAGTTCTTTGTAAATTCTTAGATAATTTAAGACAGCTTATTGGACTTGAAAAAGGAAAAACGGGTTCGTACTTTTACTATGTTAATAATTTTGAGAACATAGTGTTTCGAATGTATTTATGATTTAAAACATTGTTCCGCTAAAATGTAATCTAAAATAGAACATTACTCATTGAGCTAAGAAGTTTCCGGTTTTAGAAACGACAAAGCCTATAAGGAAATTGCGTTAAAAATCCTCAAGTAATGAACACTAGTTATTTAATTTGTTTATTTGTTTAGTTGGGAGTTAAGACTACAGCATTAAAATTCTAACAGTTTAATTTCATTTATAAACACACCAAAAGATGTCACGTGGTTAAGGGCTAACCAGTCTAACCTCAGTAAATCACCTGTCGCCATTCAACCATCTACCTTCAAAATATCATTAGGGCTCAGTATAGCAATGTGTCGCCAGTATAGCTTTTTGTATACCCAATATAATAATCTACAACGCTTCGCCCCACTTATTCATCTGACCCAAGTAAATTCACCCAGACCCAGTATAGCATCTACACCCTGTAGAGGTAAAGCGAGTACCCCAGTAAATGATCTACCTCCACTATATCAACTACGCCCACTATGTACTCTACCCCCTTCCCCTAAGATGTTAACATTGGCCACCTCCAATTTATGTCAGTCGTCAATTAATGTGTTTCAACCACCCGCCGCCATGTCACTGTCATATCCCAGGCCTGCCTTGTGTCACACGACACCTTTCATAACATCAGGCCCCCTCTTCTTAGATACAGTTCGCCCCTCTTCTTAGATACAGTTCGCCCCTCTTCTTAGATACAGTTCGCCCCTCTTCTTAGATACAGTTCGCCCCTCTTCTTAGACACAGTTCGCCCTCTTCTTAGATACAGTTCGCCCCTCTTCTTAGATACAGTTCGCCCCTCTTCTTAGATACAGTTCGCCCCTCTTCTTAGATACAGTTCGCCCCTCTTCTTAGATACAGTTCGCCCCTCTTCTTAGACACAGTTCGCCCCTCTTCTTAGATACAGTTCGCCCCTCTTCTTAGATACAGTTCGCCCCTCTTCTTAGATACAGTTCGCCCCTCTTCTTAGATACAGTTCGCCCCTCTTCTTAGATACAGTTCGCCCCTCTTCTTAGATACAGTTCGCCCCTCTTCTTAGATACAGTTCGCCCCTCTTCTTAGATACAGTTCGCCCCTCTTCTTAGATACAGTTCGCCCCTCTTCTTAGATACAGTTCGCCCCTCTTCTTAGACACAGTTCGCCCTTCTTCTTAGATACAGTTCGCCCCTCTTCTTAGATACAGTTCGCCCCTCTTCTTAGATACAGTTCGCCCCTCTTCTTAGATACAGTTCGCCCCTCTTCTTAGAGTTCGCCCCTCCCGATGTATTGAAGTTTACCCTCCCCAGGGGCGGATTAAGACTACACGGGGCCCCTGGCTGCAATTCAAACTGTGGACCCATCCAGCAAGCGCCCCTTTAAATAAAATCATTGCTAGCAGCTAATATAAGACTATAACTAAATAGTCATTTGATTCCTTGCTCATGCTTTGTCTGCACTACGGGAATCGGCCTTCCCAGCCAAAAAGATTATTCATGAAAAAACCGAACACGAAGAAATAACTGTTTTCCGGTATCCTAAAATTGAGTGTAAAAAGATTAACATTAACATAAAAAAATAAATAAATAAATAAAATAAAAAAATAAATAAAATAATAATTCCACCACGGGGAATAGTCATCGCTTGCACCACAAGCCTACATACTTCCATACGACCAGGAGGGCTTAACGGCGAAGTGTTAATTTAAAGAATACAAACAATATTTTTTTAAAAATATTATCCCTTATTAAGCCTATCAAATCTGGTTTTTCGATTACTAAGACTATCGGGTCCGAATAACGATCAGATTAATAGATAGGATTTTATTAATTATTTAATTTATGATATTTTCAGGGATTTATGCAAACATTTGTCCACCTTTATTATAAAATATACTAAGTTTGGGGGCCCTTAAATCATTGGGGGCCCATAGCTTTAGCCCGTTCAACCCCCCCCCCACTTTTTAATCCGCCATAGCCCCTCCCACACACACATTTTTGTTTGTACCAACTAGTTAGCCCTAACCCCATCTACCAGCAATATTACTTCCCATTCTTTAGGTGCTGCCAAGCCGGAAACAGGTGGTGGGCGATGTCCGTTGACACGAGCCCGTTGAATTATGACGGAGTGGATGTACCTGATAGCGTTTATTTATAACCACTAAAGATGGGAGCCAATATTGGGCTAAGAGGGATAATAAAGAAGATGACGGAGGGTTGCGAGCCTGATTATTATAATTATTTTTTTGTATATGCAATCCTAGAATGACGTCCGTTGTTAGTTTTACCCAATGGCTTTCCGTTTTCCCCACACCTCATCGAATCAGGAATCATGCGCTGAGTGAGCTTGGGAGGGTCGGTGACGTAACGATATTAGAGTGTCAACTTTAGAACAACTACCCCCCCCCCACTCCCCTTTCCCCCACACCCGCATGCTATTCCTCGAATACCTTACCTTTTTTATTTACAATTTAAGTAATGATGGCTGTGAGGAAGTTGAATTAGATTTATGACGTCCTATAAATATTTCTCAAATAATGCACGGAATTTCCAACCCCCTAGACCAGGGGTGGGCAAACTACGGCCCGCGGGCGCATGCGGCTCACTACTGAGTACTTGGCGGTCCACGGAAGCCTGTGGTATTACCGAAAAAATCAATAAATTTATTTTAAAATGGGTGTTTGTACTTGAACTGAGGCTAAATTTTGGTTAGATGCGGCCCCTTGACGTTTCATATCATACTAATGCGACCCTCGCCCTCAAATGTTCGCCCACCCCTGCACTAGACTCATTTCGCTTGACTTGTGTGATGTTTAGTAAAGAGCAGTCATGGGCTGATCCGTTGGTTTCAGACTAGCGCATGAATTAGATCAGGTGTTCACTACCCTCTACAAGTATTCTAGTCCGGCATTAAAATACGGCAATATCCTTAACAGTTATTTGTTTTAGACAATCTGTTGTTTTAAAATTATTTAAACCAAGAATGATCACATTTCCCCATTAATTTTGACGCTGGCTTTACTTTACTTTTACCCCAAAATCTCGACAATATTTTATGACCACTGCCTAGCCTGACCAGCCAAATGTTGCATCTGGTCTCCACTCCAGATCACGTGGTCTCTTCAAGGATGTCCATTACAAGCCGCCAAATGGTTTCTGTGACGCAGGTTCTTGCCTCCTGTTGACGATTCCGGCCGACTTTTACCTGGCGCGTGCCCAGGGTCAGACCAGTAGTGCCCTCCTCACCCAGGTTGAAACATAAATATTTATCAAAATCCCGCACCCCCCCCCCGTGCACCCTGCCTCTCCATCACTGCATCTACCCGGGGTGGGTGGGTGGTGGGACAGAACGTTCGGGCCGTGTGCAGATATTCAAACACTTCATATGTGCCCATATTTATGGTATCGATATTGTGACAAATCCTTGACTTCAGTTTGTACCGCTAGACATTATGTGAGTGGTATTCATTATTATTTTTTAAACCTATTTTCGAGTGGAATTATAATCGATAATCACGTATGTCTGCAACACCCTTTATAGATCTAGTACGTTTAGGTATGTTAAATGGGAAGGTGGGTGGATAGTTAGAATGTGTTTTTGACACGACGTGGAACAACATGTCCATAACAGATTTGAGAAACGTTTAATGGGAAAGGAGCCAAGTTGGAATTTTTCATCGACTTTTTTTTTAAAGAGCCAGGATGTAGTTTTTAAGGGGGTAACCTGTTGAATCTCAGAGAGAACAGAGTGTTAAAATGAGCGCACGTGGCATGCAGAGCGAAAGGTCTGCCAGTGAAAGAAGCACTCTGGACGAGGGATGGGCAGGGAGCGAGCAGTCAAATTCAGCAGGTGAATTGTGTGAGTCGAGTCCCCGGGAGGCCCCCAAAACACATTGCAATAAACACGCACAAGCACATCGCTTCTTGCAATCCCTCCAGATATGTTTACACCCCAGAATCTGCTGTCTTTGAACTTATGAGAAGGGTGCCTATATATCCCGCCCCACCCCCTTAATTTTTTGAATAATAATCACCATCTCCATTCTTGTCAGTACACTGCAAAAGACGTTCAGTGTTTGTATCTCTTGTTTAAAATCGCTCACTTCGGTGCAAGGCGATATCCCAATCCGCACGGTGTGTAAGGACGTGGCCCTTGAGACTCACTTCTACGCTTGTAAGTCTTCTTCTCCACACCCTGGCCTTTACGCCGAGGATGTCAAGACGCCCTCTATCGGAGGCGAAGGGATACGCACCATCTTCTCATCTGCCCCTGACGTGATAGCATCTCGGCTGCGTCGATCTGAAGGTGTTGTTACAGTGCTAACTAGATCGTTTATCTGACCAATTTAGACATTTACATTGAAAAGGCCAATAGGTGGATCAAATGTACAATAGGAGGGCGTGTTTATCTCCAACTGAATTATTTGGCCCGAGATGCAGCGTCGGCTTTCATTAAAGGAGGGTCCCGTAGTTTTAGTTATAAACTTGGGTTGTACCATAAACTTGGCGCGCACCAAACAGACAATCCGTGTTGATTCCTGCGAGATACGACCGAATCTCAGACACGACACTCTTGGCTTTTGGGTAGGAGATTTATTGAACCGATCTAGCGATGGTCACCGCCTCGGTTCAAGAAATTGAAAGGTCAGAAACGAAGCGCCTTTGGATTTGAGTGATGGCGGTTAAACATCGGTCTATGGGCACAAGAAAAAACAAAGGAATAATAATAAATTGATAATTTATATAACGCAATTCCTCTTCAAGCAACTTGGCTCACAGCGCTTTACATAATTTAAAAAAAACACTTAAAAAACAAAGTTTTTGACTATAAATCCTTTATATACGAGACATAACTAAAAGTATGTTCATTATAATACGCATCGCACAACAATAAAAAAATTCAAAATTTTAGTTATGTCTCATATATAAAGGATTTATAGTAAAACAAGTAATAAAAACTCGTCTGAGTATTTAAACGCAATTTCCAACAAAGAATTTCCGATTTTTTTTTGTTCAAGGGAAATCATTCTAGATTACAAACAAAACAATTGCTATCTACAAATTGCTGCTAACATTGCGGGAGTCGAACAAAAAAGAGATTTAAAAAAATTCCTTCTCCAACTCTGCTCTAAATATTATTATCTATCGTTTGGCGTTTGTTTTAACCCGATAGATGTTATGGTTGACGAGAAATTGACAAAATACTGCTATTTTTTATTTATTTTTTTATTTTATGGTTGACGAGAAATTGACAAAATACTGAATTTTTTTCTTTTTTTTTGGTCCCCCCAGGAAATCCAGTAAACCTTTTCGGTATTTTTTTTGGCCTGTGCACATCCTCGGGACCTCCTTAATATATTTGCTAAGACCCGAACCCTCTATCTGGTATGGTTCAGGAGGAGTTGCATGATCAAGCTCGAACAGACAGGACAGACATTTCAAATATATAAACGCAATTTTTCTCATGGGAAATTGCGTTAAAAACTACTACAGCCTGCCTGCTAAATTTCAGCTCGATTTGATCACGGGAAAAGGGTTATAAAAACATTTTTAATATAATGCGCACCGCGACAGACTAGCATAAACATTTACAGATCGGGAAAATATTTTTTTTTAAGTATGGTCATTAATAATATGCACCGCACCGCGCGACAGGAAAATATTAAAAAGGTTTGTTCAATATAATACGCACCGCGACATTCTAGCACAAAAATTTACATGCTACATAGAGTTACATATAGATAATCTAAACATTCATTTATTTAATTACAGTACATTCGATCGATGTGAAATTTTGATAGATCATTTTTATCGTCGCCACGAGTCTGCCTGCAAAATTTCATCTCGCTAGCATGCGGGGAAGTGGGTTAAAATCGATCCAAAGTTTTTTCGGCAAACAATCAAGCAAGCAGACGCCACGAGTAAATATAAAGGATTTTTTTATAAAAGTAAACACATAATTATCATTGCATTCAATGTAAAACATTCATATTCTTAATCAGAGCCGTCTTTACACCAGTTTGGGCCCCCGTGCAAAGAAATAGTGTTGGTCCCCATCCCCGCAGGAATAAAAAATAAATATACATAAATAAACATATTCCCATGGGCCCCTATGCTCGTGGGCCCCCGGGCAAATACCCAACGGGCCTATGCATTAATACAACATCAAATGACATTACGCTGCATATAGGCTACCTTTATCATTTAAAGAAATGTTTGATTGTTGTTTAATTGATTTTGAAAGTAAAGTTTGAAGAGATTTGTATTTAGTGCAGTCTTGAAGGCCTTGAGGGCGATACACACATCAAATTTTCCGTACAAAATTTTGGTCTTAATTTTGATCAAAAGTTGTTATAAAACTATGGAAAATTGCGTCACGCACTATTTTATTTGTTGAATTCAAAATTTATTTTTAGCTATGCATAAAGATTTTGAAAGTGCGACAAGACCAAGTTTTTATAGAAATTTGTTAATGTGTACGGCCCTTTAGTAGTACTAGTAGGAATACTGCAAATGTATAAGGGTAGACAATTCCATTGGGGGCACAAAAAGGGAAAGAACTTTTCGAGAAAAATTGTTTTTTTTTAAATTTTAATTTAAGTGATCAGTTTTATTAAGAACTGTGAAATATTTAACATGACATTAGCAATTTCGCGCCCCCCCCCCATTTGTCTGTCTCTCTCTCTCTCTCTCTCTCTCTCTCTCTCTCTCTCTCTCTATCTATCTATCATTCCTACATTCCTACGCGTTTGGAGATTTAAAAAAATAATTATATATATATACAGTATATAATGATGCCATTCTCTGGTTATGGCGAGCATTTCACAATCAAGCGCAGTGACGTTACTGCAAAGACGTTACAAAAATTTCAACTGATACTATGTTCGTACCACACAGGAGGTATTGAGGATAGCACACTGAAGTTGACGCTGTTGTTTATAGAAAGAATGAGGGGGTGTTATAGGTGTATTTTTACTAGACACGGGACTACCACGTAGAAAGTCCGCCTCCATTAAGCTGCGCGGCTACACAAAGAGCACATGGCTCAATAGAACTGTCTGATCAAAAGTATATTTCGACTGAACGAGAAGCTGGTTTATCTTGGGATCATTTTTGTTTAGGCATTGCTTTTAAGCTACATTAAACCACAAAACAGGGGCCTAATGTTAGTGGAACAACTTATGTTTTGGACGTAGGTTGTTAAGATGGATAGTCACCATGATAGGCTCAAAAGCTTCAGCCGTTGCTTTAATACAGAATAACAGACTGAACTGTTTCAATGAACAATTCTTTTATTTAACCATTTTCTAACCAGCCCTACTTTACCCAGTCCACTGATGTAACCATCCACATTTTATCAACTCAACTTCCGCCGTGGACATGAAAAAATAAGTTTTAACAATACTTCTGTAAGCTTTTTCCCCACGTGAAAACTATTTTCACTATAGACAATTTTTAACTATATTATATGAATTATTATTTTTTTTAATGTTTCTTTAGAACACCCTGATAAAAACTAAAACACCACAAAATACAGTTGCTTTTGTTTTCAATTACAAAGTTAACAATTATGAAAGATTTTACCCTTTTAAATCCTTTATATTAACTCGTGGTGTCTGCGGCCGACCGACCGACCGACCTTGCTTGCTTGTCGCCAAAACTTTTGATCGATTTTTAACCCACTTGCTCGCAAGATAGCGAGCTGAAATTTTGCAGGCAGTTTTGTACCGATGATAAAAACAATGTATCAAAATTTCAGATCGATCGCATGTACCGTAATTAAATTATTGATTTTTTAGATTATTTTATTTATTCCTGTGTATCATGCTATTTTTTGAGATAGAGCGTCGCGGTGCGTATTATATTGAACAACCTTTCTGTCGCGCAATAAGGTGCGTATTTTACTGACAACACTTTTTATAAACATATTCCTGATCGGTGCGCATTATATTAAACACGTTTTACGACACAACTGCAATTTTGTATTTTTGGATGGTCTTGCGCTGCGTGTTATAATGAACAATCTTTTAATTACTTCTCGTACATAAAGGATTTATAGTCAAAAACTTGGTTTTTTACGGGTTTTTCTTGTTTTTATTTTCTTCTCCTGTTCTAACAATTGGAGTTAATTTCTCCCCATCTTCATTTTATCTACAGAGCTGAAATTGCAAGTCTGTACCCTACAATGTTTGTTCAGATGGATGAGGCTAGATTCAGAATCTTCAACACCCTTTACGAGTTGCCTTGTAAGTTCTGATAACTTTTAGTTTCCATCATAGTAGCAACTGGTGACCATGCTATGGAAGATATTTGAATAAAACACGGCCAGAATCTTTTATAGACAAATTTAGGTTGTCAAACTTTTAAAATTTTTTTAGCAAGTTTATTTTTTATGGAACATAATTAACATTCAAGACTTTAATATTACTCCTCCAAATTTTATTACAAAATACTCAGAGAAAACCCTGAAAATTCCAGGGATTCTTTGCATTTTTCAAATACAAAAATGTATATCTCTTACAGTGGTGTGAATGAATATCTTATTTTTTGAAGTTACATTCCTCCTCATATAAAGTTAAGAACTACTGATGTTTATTTGGTTTTGGCTTTGATTCAAAATGATTTTATATTTATTAGGGCTGTGGAAATTAACGATTAAAACATTTTAACAATTAAATTATTTTTTAACGATTAATCGACCCATCACTTGCAAATTATTGGAAGTCAAAAAGTAAACACAAAATTATAAAAATTGCGGCCAAAATATAATAAAAAATTTTCCTGACAGATACATTAACATTTTGGTTTTAAACTATTGACTGACAGGAATGTTCAAAATGTTGATAAAGTTTGACTACCATGGTTCTAACACTTCAACTTCTTATCAAACCAAATGAAAAGCGTATTAAGCTAAAGGCAGTAATGGAGTCTGACTCAGAGACAGAAAATGACGACAGCTCTTCTGATGAATTATTGCTTTACAAAATTTAGATGAAAGTTCCTGAATCCATTATCACTAACCCTTTACAATGGTGGAAACTTAATGAACACCGATATTTAATAATGTAATTCCTTGCCAAGACCGTTTTGTGCGTACCAGTTACCTCAGTTCCATGTGAATGATTGTTGAGCTCGGCTGGTTATATTGTCAATTAGACCCGCTCCATCACTTGAACCAAATAATGTCAACACACTTGTCTTTTTGCGTAGTTGGTTAGAAGATGACATATAAAGGAGATATTCCAGTAATTTAGATTTTCAACAAGAACGTTTAATAAGTGTTACTAATGACATCATAAATTTTAATTTTTGGCTTTAATCAAAATTAATGATTAATTAATTGTTACTTTTTCAAAAGTTAACGATTAAATTTAAATTAATTGTTAACAGCCCTAATTTTTATATTTGAGAAAGAAAGGAACCGAGAAATGGCATATAACTAAACTAATGAGAAGTAAAAAATGATCAGGTTCCAGCTAAGGACTTGAACATCTCCCCCTCCCCACAAATAATCAAATTCACCATATTGTAACATGTTTTATTTGTTGTTACTTTTTTTTCTTTTCTTTGTAATCCCTGCCCTGCCACTGTGTTAAGGGGGGTTTACAGGCTGAAATTTTTAAAAAATAATTTTTTCACCAAATTTTTTTTATAACACATTTGGTTAGTAAAACATCTTATGAATCGATGTTGTTATGTTTTATTTGACTACGATTACTCTAAGTATTTTAAAAATAATTTAATTAGAGGGGTGTGTAGGCATCAAACTTGAAAAAAACAGATTTTATGGGTCTGGTCAGAGCCTCATCAAGCCTACTGCCAGTTACGTAACCCCCGACTGTTTGGTATCAAAATGTTCGGGATTGAGCGCCTAATCTTACTAACACATGAGTCATATATCTAAATATAAACCCTTTACACAAAGGCTTACTTCGCGGAGCCAATTTTCACAATGCTAGCATTCTGATTGGTCTAAACGTACACGTGACGAATTTTTCAATATGGCGACTTGCATGAATTGAACGAAAGCACCAATTGTTTACACAGTAACGGTCCTAGCGATTTATAACTACGAGATTTAATTGCAACTTTTGTGTGATATTTAATTGAAAAAAGGTACGTATAATTAAAATATAATATTATTTATTAGTGTTATCGATATTTCAGCCAAAATAACAAAACATATGTTTAGCTAGACTTAGTTTATGCCTACTAATACTAATACTAGGCGCAGGCCATGGCATGGGAACATCGTAAACCAGCATGCTTATCAGTGCAATGCCGCAATCTATTTATTATTATTTTATTTTACGAAACAACAATTTCTTGTGTAGTACAAGTGCTGGGATTTATATAACTTATTATTCATAGAAACTATTACGCCAATGAAATTTACTTGATGCAAGTTATATATTAAAAATTAGCTACCAGATCAGTGTTGTAGTGATAGTGACTATGATAGTGTTAGTACTGATAGTGATCAATGATGGCTTAGGCGTGAGAAATGACAATTATTTTTTAAAATTTATTTGAAAGGCTAAGGTCTATATTGACTATCTTATTAGGCAAACTAGTGGAAAATGCCATTGGCTATATCAAAAGATGGCTTGACCTAGCCTATACTTAAACATACCATATACCACTTTTAAGTCTTTTAGTAATAGTGATAGTAATAGTACTGATAGCCTAGCCTATAACTATAACTATAATAATAAGAAGTGTAGTGTAGCTAATAATTTTTACTGTAAGATTTGAATAGGCAATAAAGTATTTTGTTTATATTTCATTGCAGATGCCTAAAAGCAGAACGCTGAAAAGAACCAAGTCTAAAGCTAGCATTCTTGCTAAAATTTCAACCATGAATTCTCTTAGATTAGAGAAATTGCAACAGCGTTCAACAAATGCATTCAACTCATCTAGCATTCCTATGCCTCCTGCCACTCCGCAACAAGCTTCATCATCATCATCTTCTTCAACTGCCTCTACATGCAGTCTCTCAGCATCAAGGAGAAAATTATCATATTTTAATGATATCAAAACTGACACAAAAGAAACAACACTGCCTACAACAATTGTAGATTTGCAGTGTTTAGGTTCTCTTGTTGAGGGCCTCAAATGCTCAGACTGTGGCAGTAACGCTCTTGAGCTACGATGTGACCCCCAACGCACTCAAGGCCTAGCTGTTTGCCTATCAATTTTCTGTATTGAATGTGATTCGGTTAGGTCTGAGGCGTTCACTTCCAAAAAATGCTCACCAAAAATGTATGACATGAACAGAACATTGGTGTTTTCCTCTCTCTATCTTGGAATAGGCTACAACAGCTTAGCCAAATTGTCAGAGCTAATGGGGATGGAAATGATGACATGTCAGTCATATAATGACCATGTAAAGGCCATTGAAAAGCCCATGATGGTAGAGTTAGCTGCCATTTTTTCAGAATCTGTGGCAAAAGTTAAGTCCTCAAATGAAGGAGTTCATGACATAGCAGTGAGCTATGATGGCACCTGGGCCAAACGAGGACACACATCTAAACTTGGCGTAGGAGTAGTCATTGATGTCAAGACTGGTCTAGCCTTAGACTGTCATGTAATGTCCACATATTGTCAGGTAAGCAACTGAAGAGCTAAGGAAAAATAAATAAAACTGTACATTATTTATTATTACTTTTGGAATAATAATTTTAGCTACTATTCATTATAGTATAACATTTTAATATCACTGATTCTAATAAATTTTATTATATTTTAATCTCAATCTATTCAGCAATGTACCACTATTGGAGAGCAAATGAGACTGAGTTGCCCCGAGAAACATGCCAGTTGGTTTGAAGATCACAAACCAAAATGTTCTAAAAACTTCTCGGGTTCATCTGGCGCAATGGAAGTGGAGGCTGCTAAAGTTATGTGGGGAAGGTCAGACATTCTTCACCAGCTGCGATACACAACGCTTGTATCAGATGGAGATGCAAAGACATTCTCTGCCCTTACAGAAATCAGGCCCTATGGTACTTTAGACATAAAAAAGCAGGAATGCATTAACCATGTGGCAAAAAGGCTAAACACAGCGCTACGCAACCTGGTTAATACAGAGAACAAGAGAGGTGTAAGGCTAGGTGGAGCTGGATTAGGAAATTTGACACAGGTAATTTCAATTGCTTAACTTTGTGCTATTATTTTAGAAAAAGATCAATATATAATATTGATTATAACCTTAGTATTGTTAGCTTTTGTAAGTTACGAGAAGAATTTTTTAACTTTTCTAATATTTAAAATAAATGTTTGTTCTTCTTCTTATTTCTTATAAGACTAAGATGGGACTGCTCCAGACTTACTACACCAAGGCTGTCAGGACATACAACTCCTCCGTTGTTGAAATGAGCGATGCCATTTGGGCGGCATTCTACCACTCAACTTCGACGGATAACAATCCCTTGCACGACAAATGTCCTTCTGGACCAGATTCTTGGTGTTTTTTTCAGCGAGCTAAAGCCAAAAATCTCACAATTCCTTCTCACAAAGGTAAACTGACAACCTTTTTGAATTCTAAGGTTGCAGTGTATGTGAAAGAGATTTATACCAGGCTTACAGATCCCAAGTTGTTGGAGAGGTGTCTACTGGGAAAGACTCAAAACTGTAACGAAAGTCTCCACAGCATGATTTGGAGTAGATGCCCTAAGCACATATTTTCTGGCCTCAGCAGGGTTAAAATTGCCACAGCCTTTGCAATAGGTGAATTTAATCAAGGGTCTGTGGCAACACACAGATTTCTTGCTGCTGTTGGCGGTGAAATTACACAAAGGAGTGTAAGAATGGGTGCAAAGCGCAATGAGATCCGCATAAAAAAAGCAGACACCGCTATTCTGCACATACAAAAAGTGCACAAAAATATGAGACTTAAAGCGCAGATTAAAGAAAATGAGTCCCTTCAGGCAGATGAGGGTGGGGCTTCATATATTGCTGGAGGGTTTTAGGGGTGTTATTTCAAATTTTAAAATTAATTTAATAATCAAACTTTTCTTTAAAATGACAAGCTATACTATGATGCACCGTGTCATTAATCTGCGCTTTTAGTCTTATATTTTGTGCACTTTTTGTATGTACCAGTATTTATAACAATCTAAATTTTAATGATTACTTTTCTGCATACTAGAAATATTTATTACTACTTATTATATTTTTAATTTTTACTTATTATTATTATTTTATTATATTGTAATGTATTTTTAAAATAAAATATATATATTCATATATAATATATATATATATTATACATATATATAAAAATAAGCAAACTTTATTTTTTTATTATATTTTTTTTTATCTATCATTCTAGAACAATATCAATGTAAAATTTTTGCTTGTGACAAATTTTTTCATTGAGACTTGTTTACCTATACTTAAAGTTATTTAATAAATATAGTTTGCAATTAATATAATAAAATATTTGAATGATACTTTGATCCAAAGTTGTTTTTACTGTTTTTCTCCGTTGTTTATTTTTTAGATTTTTCAACACCGTGCATGGTGTAATATTTTTTTCTTAAGAGATATAGAGCTGAAATTTGCCACATATGCAGCTAACACAATTTACTAGGTTCTCAAGAGAGCTTTTTGCTATGTCTCTTCCAGGTGATTTTTAAAAAATATTTTTATATTAAATTATATATAATTATGCAATTATTTTTCATGACCATCAAGAATTTTAGATATTTTCAAAAGTATTTTGTTTACATCAAAAAGCTCTCTTGAAAACCTCTATAATATCATAAAGATTATCTGTGCAAAGTTTAGTCATTGTATCTTCAATGGATTTTGAGATATGATGGTTATAAAAATATGGTTAAAAAGTTACATAATCATAATTAAATTCATCAACAAAAAAAAATTTAATTTTTTTTTACATTTTTCATCTATTGAAACCCACATAAGTACACAAAACATAAAATTATTACTTAAATCTGGTAATTAAAGAAAA